>CAMZMU010000012.1:996030-1323952 GCA_947311845.1 Poa pratensis | reverse complement strand
TGGAACGTTCGGCCTCATCGAGAATGCGAACCGGATGTTCTTCATAGGAGAGGTCTTCTCGAAGATCAATTGACTCGTGATCAACAGCACGGCCTGGATCCTTGAAGCACTTCTTGAGTTGTGACACGTGAAAGACATCGTGCACCTTGGAGAGGTTGGGAAGGAAGTTCCAAACGATAAGCAAGTTCTCCACGCCTTGAGAAATGTTGAATGGACCAACATATCTCGGAGCAAGCTTGCTTTGATACCAAAGCGTTTGAGTGCCCCTCAAGGGAGTGACACGAAGGTAAGCTTGATCCAGCTTTATAGACCATGTCCCTGTGCTTGCTATCATAATAGCTCTTCTGACGAGACTGGGCTATCTTCAGATTGTCACGAATGATGCGGACTTTTTCTTCGGCCTCCTGGATGATGTCAGGGCCAAAGAGTTGTCGTTCACCGGCTCCAGACCAATTGATAGGAGTCCTGCATCTGCGACCATAGAGAGCTTCGAAAGGTGCCATTTCTAGACTTGCTTGGAAGCTGTTGTTGTAGGAGAACTCAGCATAAGGAAGGCAATCTTCCCATTTCATGCCAAAAGAAATGACACATGCTCTGAGCATATCCTCCAGAATCTGATTGACCCTTTCAACCTGTCCACTTGTTTGCGGATGGTAAGCAGTGCTGAAAAGAAGTGTGGTGCCCAAGGCTTTCTGAAAGCTCTCCCAAAATCGAGAAGTGAAGATACTTCCACGATCTGAGCTAATTTCCAAGGGAACACCATGAAGAGGAACAATCCTTGTCATATAGAGTTCTGCTAACTGACTAGCTGTGATTGTCTCTTTGACTGGAAAGAAATGAGCGACTTTGGAGAGACGATCAATGACAACGAAGATTGCATCATTGCCTTTCTTGGATTTTGGAAACCCAGTATAATGAAGTCCATTTCAATCTTGTCCCACTTCCACTCAGGAATTTGTAATGGTTGAAGAAGACCAGCTGATTTCTGATGTACTGCCTTGACACGCTGACAGACATCGCATTCTGAAACATAGCGAGCAATTTCACGCTTCATTCTGGTCCACCAATAGACTTGCTTGAGATCCTGGTACATCTTGGTACTACCAGGGTGGATAGAAAGAGGAGTATCATGAGCTTCTTTGAGAATCATCTCTCTTAAGCTTTCAAGCTTGGGAACAACAATGCGCCCTTCAAAGAACAAAGTGCCCTTGTCATCCACAGAAAAGCTCTTGTACTTATCCTTGCCGATATTGGCCTTGATGTTTAAGACACCGTTATCGCGTCGTTGTGCTGTTCGGATCTTGTCCTCAAGAGTTGGAGTGGCAATCAAGTTTGCAAGATAGCCATCAGGAACAAGTTGAAGATTCAGCTTCTGGAATTCTTCATGGAGTGGAGGCTGACTTTCCATGACCATGAGATTGTTGCAATAAGATTTGCGACTGAGGGCATCGGCCATTACATTAGCCTTGCCTGGAGTGTAAGAAATGGTGAGATCGAAGTCTGCGATTTTCTCAAGCCACCTTGTTTGCCTGAGGTTTAGATCTGGTTGAGTGAAGAGGTACTTGAGGCTCTTGTGGTCGGTGAAGATCTCGCAGTTGTTGCCCAACAAGTATGGTCTCCAAATTTTGAGGGCATACACAATTGCTGCAAGTTCAAGGTCATGCGTAGGATAGTTGAGCTCATGCGAATGCAACTGACGAGAGGCATAAGCAACGACATGACGTTCTTGCATGAGGACTGCTCCTAGTCCTTGTAGAGAAGCATCACAGAAGATTTGGAAAGGCTTGGAAGTGTCTGGGCCAACAAGAACAGGAGCTGAAATGAGTTTGCTTTTCAAGAGATTGAAACTCTCATCACATTGGGGAGTCCAAACGAACTTCTTATCCTTCTTGGTGAGTTCGGTGAGAGGCTTTGCGATTTTGGAGAAATTCTCGATAAAACGACGGCAATAGCTAGCCGCACCGAGAAAGCTTCGAACTTGTTTCACCGTTCTGGGAGGTTGCCATTCAACAATAGCTTTGACCTTTTTGGGATCTACAGCGATGCCCTTGTCGGAGATGACATGTCCAAGATAAGAGACTTCAGGAAGCCAGAATTCACATTTGGAGAATTTGGCATAGAGACGATGTTCGCGGAGCTTCATCAATATGAGACGTAGATGTTCTTCGTGTTCCTCATTGGACTTGGAGTAGATAAGAATATCATCGAGATAGACTACCACGAACTTGTCGAGGTATTCCATGAAAACGAAGTTCATAAGACGTGAGAAGGTCGCCGGAGCATTTGTGAGACCAAAGGACATGACGGTGTATTCATAGAGACCATAACGAGTGATGAAAGCTGTCTTTGGAATGTCTTCTTTTCTGATCTTGATTTGGTGGTAACCGGATCTCAAGTCCAATTTAGAGAAAACTTTGGCACCAGCCAGCTGATCGAAGAGATCATTGATGCGAGGGAGAGGATACTTGTTCTTGATGGTTTTCGCGTTCAAAGGACGGTAATCGATAACCAGTCGTTTTGTTTTATCACTCTTCGCCACGAATAGAGAAGGGCATCCCCAAGGAGAAGAACTGGGCTGAATGTGGCCTTTCTTTTCCAACTCTTCGAGTTCCTTCTTCAGCAGGACCACGTCTGCAGGTCCCAACTTGTATGGACGTTTGGAGATAGGAGCGGTGCCTGGTTCTAGTTCGATCACGAACTCCACGGCTCTGTCAGGTGGCATACCTGGCAATTCTTCTGGAAAGACGTCAGGAAAGTCACAGACCACCGGTATAGTTTCAATTGCATCAAGCGGATCAACATTGAGAGCATAAAGCTGGATGGAAGTTGTTTGGTTTGGAGAATAGACTATCTGGCCAGTAGGATGAGAAAGAGTTACGGACTTGGTGGCACAATCAATGTGAGCCGGTTTGCCTTCAACCAATCCATGCCTAGAATGACATCAATGTCGGAATTGCCGAGAATTATGAGAGAGCAAGGAAAGAGTGACCATTGATTTCGATTTCATTGCCATGCTATTTTGAAGTCGTCATTTGGACGCCGGGATGTTACCGTGAGGTTTTTGGACAAGGATCAAATGAGACCATGCTATCGCAAACTTACTGACACGAAGGAATGTGACGCTCCTGTGTCAAACAAGACCTTAGCAGGTATAGAGTTTACTGGAAGTGTACCGAGAACGACGTCATTGGCTGTTCAGCTTCCTCTGCGTTGATGTGGTTCACCCTCGCGACACGCGCTCCAGGCCTGTTGTTGTTGTTGAAGGCCCGGGGCGGAGTCGGTGCCCGCACCATCGCCTGAGTTGAGGTAGGGCGAGGCGGTCCACGAGCCATTGCCTGTGTTGGAGAAGGGCGAGGCTGTGGTGGAAGGAGCTGTTTCTCCGTGCACATGTTGGAGTAGTGACCTTGCTGGCCACACTTGAAGCAGGTGACGTTGGGGCGAGCGCCCATTGGCCTTGGCTGACCCCCAAAACCCCTCATAGTTAGAGCTGGGTTGGGTGGGCGGGGAACAAACCCTGGAGAGCTTGGCACGTAAGTAGCGCGAGCGAGTGCACTGTTCGGCACCCAGATCCGACGCTTCTGAGTTGGTGCGCGGTGTTGGAGGAGGAGCCTTCACGGGAGTGCTTGCGTGACTCCTCAAAGACCTTGCGTCCATTTTCTTCATTGAGAGCAGTGTTGACGAGGTCCTCGAAGCTGTCGGCCTTGATGAGGTTCAGCGCGTACTTCAGCTCCGGGTTGAAACCCCTGCGGAACCTAGCCATCTTTTTGGCCTCTGTGGACACTTCGTCCCCAGCGTAGCGCGCAAGGCGGTTGAACTCATTCTGGTAAGAGAGGACATCCATCTTGCCTTGGGTCAGAGAACAGAATTCCTCACGCATCCTTTCCATGAGTCCATCTGGGATGTGATGACGCAGGAAGGCAGTCTTGAATTCCTCCCAAGTGGTTACCACCCCAGGAGCTCTCATAGACTTGAAGTTTTCCCACCATGATGCAGAGTTGCCCCGTAGAAGGTAGGCGACAAAAGGAACTCTGTCATTAGCATCCACATGAGCGATATCGAGAGTCGTGACCATCTCGCGAATCCAGTCGTCCGCATCAAGTGGCTCCTTGGAAGAAGCAAAGGTCCTTGGCCCTAGGCTGAGGAAATCCTTTATGCTCACTCGTGCATTTCCGTCATTGCGGTTGCCCTGATTGTTCTGGTTGGCTTGCTGATGCGCCATCTGGGCCAGAACCTGGGTCATCTGCCCTAGCAGTTCCGCAATTGGAGGCGGGTTGGGTGGGTTGGAACCCTCCCCTTCAGGATTGTTGTTCCTGGTGTTCCTCATCTCCCTGGAGACAATTGCACGTTAAAACGACAACATGAATAGATGAAATTTAGCTAAGACAAGAATACAGAAGACACGATTGCGCACATGAGAACTCCGATACAAGGATGTCATAAACGATAGCCTCCAAAAGAAGTATCACATAGACGATACATAGTTAACCATCCGTACACCATGAAGGTTCAAGTACAACAAGGATAGCTACTACAAACTAGATAACACGGATACATCTCTGCTCTCCCACACATCACGCAGGATGGTGGCGGGGAGCGCACCGACGGTAGAAGCTGCGACGACGGTCGGTGTAGGTCAACTCCCACGGGTGAGGAACTGCTGGTGTCTCGAAGAACCTCGCCTCGGGTCCCTGCTCTCCGAAGGAAGGAGGGTCAGTGGAGAGAAGTGGCCCACGGGCTGGAGTGTCTCCGCCCGCATCTGGCTGACGGTACGAGTGACCGAGCTGGAACCCTGCGTAGCGGTCGTCTCCCACGAACTGCCTGGTGTAGGTGGACAGAAGACACTGAGTCCGGTAGAGCTGGTCCCGCACTGTGTACAACTCCTCAGCAAGAGCCCCCGCAACAGAGTCTCGGAGGTGTGCGAACTGTGCTGTGGCCGTAAGACAAGCACTGCGCTCTGCTGCTGTGGGTGGCTCAACGTCTGTGTAGAGGGAGAAGTAGCAGCCACTCTGGGTGATAAAGCCACAAGGAACGTAGCGATACGGAGAGTTGTCGAAGCAGTAGTACTCAGACCGCAGAACTGTGAGGCAGTGGTACGCAGCCTGCTGGACTGCCAAGTCAACGGACGAACCAACACCCTCAGCTGTGTGGACTACTCTCTGTGCTGCATCGTTCAAGATGTAGACACTAGCCCTGTAGTACGTCTGGTCAAAGTCCCTGATGTGCTCCAGCACTCTGTACTCCGGAAGCCAACGAAAACCAAGATAGTGCGACATGTTCCGCAGCAGCTCTGGGCCACCGGTAGTCTCCTCACAGCGCGTCATGCGCACGACCTGGTGATGGCTCATCTGCAATTTTGAGAAGGTTTGATCAGGCGCCGGAACAGAAGGATTGACAAGAATGCAAAAGATTGCATAAGACTGGAACGAAGAACAATCGAAAAGGAAGATTGTATAGTAACAGAACAGAAGGTTGAAACGACGAATGTAGACTTTGAAGCGACAAGAAGATTTTCTAACGTAACACTGCACCTATGGTACTATGGAAACCCCGAACACGTGAAATCCTAGTTTGAAGCTGGGAAGAGAAGAGAAAACATCGTAACACTTCCTTACCAGAAAAACAGGGAGGGTGGGTGGGGAAAGAAATAAAGAGAACAGAATTCCTACTCTCACGTTTAAATTTTTCCCTATATAGCTACAAAATAGTTTCTAGACTCAACCAACGACCAGTAAAAAGGGTTCCTAAGGGCGTTCGGCTCTGATACCAACTGTCAGACCCAGGCCTCGAACTTATACAAAGGGGTCATACCGAGTGGGCCACACAAAGTGTACGATGCTGGTTTACCAAGCCAGGCCGAGAACCTCTCGACAGGCCGGCTCGGAATTGATCATCGGCCGACACGTACACCCGACCCCACTGTCACGTATGCAATCCGCAATGCATAAGAAAGAAACCAAAGTCTGATCGAATCGTTACCACAACAGAACAGTACGACACAAAGAAAGGAAACAAAATATAGCCAAAAGCTCATAGAGCAAATACATATAGCGATTACAATCATCCAGAGGACACATGTCCCAACATTACATCAATGTCATCACAAGCGGAAGCAAACATGATCCGAGTACGGACAAATCTCAAATGGGCCTAAGAGGCCAGACATAAAGGAACCCAACCACGGAGTCCACAGGGTCCACCCTGGAACACTATCTACTCGTCGAAGGCGTCATCGTCGTACTCAACAAAGTAACCTCCCGAGGGATCCTCCTGAAAGTCCTCAGCTGCACGAAAGAGTACAGCCCAAAGAATGGGTCAGGCACAACCGCCTGGCAAGCAATGCTCAATTGATACCAACACAAAGACTACCAAAAGTAAAGGAAGGTGGACTGAGCGGCAGCAGCAGCACTAAACAACCTATAGAGACACACTACAACTTCCGTCTATTGGAGAGGGATAAGAGAGCGTGAACGAACCAACTAGCAACTAACACCAAACATAACACTTCCCAGATTCACCCCCTCAACCAAGTATGAGGAAGCAATCGAGGGAACTCACACAGTTGTCAAATTTTAGTTACATCTTGTTATGAAGGTAAGTCTAACTTACTAGTCAAGTTAATTAGAATCATTAGGTGTAAGTTGTTTATGATCTTGTTAGCCAGCATCCGATCCAAGTTGTCCATAACCGCGGACTCGGCTTCTCGAAAAGATTTAACCCTGCAGGGATGCACCATGGTTAACCCATACACGTTCGAGCAACCCAGATAAAAGGTAGGGCTCCTCAACTCAACTCTGTTCCTTCACTACAGCAAGTCCAGGTACCACCCTCTGAGTTGTTACCCGCGTCCAGAGTCCGGCCGATACCTCCATAGCAGACTCAATCGTTTGCGCTACGCACTAGGTGGAACAGACCACAGTAGGAAATCCGCTTCGCGTCGTACCGCACCTATATGCTCCCCCATATCATAGAACCTCTCATAACTGTCAAGTATCATGCATATGCGTATGATCGAATGGAAAGCCCGAACTAGGTTGTGGCGCCTGGACAAGCTGAAGTTCCGGTCAGAGTCGAGGGGGGTTCCATAGGACCACCCACGAGTGGGAAGTGCGCTCGTACTTGGATAAGAGGACAAGAACTGAGTTCCTAGTGCGACACTTAGCAGAACAAAACACCAACGCATTGGCCTTCCACCGGGTGCCTTATCATTTAGTTATAACCCACAAACATTATCATCATATTAAGTAAGTGAACCAAACTATCATACTAAACAGGTGATACATAAAAAAAAGACAGACTTGCAACAACAGACCTAAGCATGCAACTACGACTCGCAAGGCCAACAGGTAAACAAACAACAAGGTAATAGGATGTGGGGATAAGGCTGTATGTCTGCAAGGTAAACATGTATATAGGATCGAGACACAAGCATCGTAATATAAGGATAGCAATAGATCAACGGCAGGAATGGAAGACAATGTAATGGTAGCAAGTGAGCAAAGCTTGCCTGGCGACTCAGTAGCCTGGTACTGGGTAGGGTCCTCAGCAGAAGAAGAGTACTCAACGGTCACAGCGTCGTCTACCGAGAACAAGCACCAAACATGGAATATAGAACACAATCAATACAAGGAATAAAAATGCACAAGCATGGGATGATGCATGTCAAGTTAATGTTCATGTTACTGCAAATTTGCATGCAAGATCAATTTAAATGGAGTCATTGCTATTTAAAAGCAATTAGGAAAAGAACCCCATATGCAAGATTGAATTACAAGGTGATTCCAATTAATTTGATAATTTAAGTTGCTTAAATATGCATGCAAATGCAATGAACAGGAAGGTTGCATTTTTAGTTTCAGTTTGATATTTTATTTGCAAAATTTGGAGTAGTGTAGCAGAAGTTATGAATTTTACAAGTTGTCACAATAAAATAAACATTTATTTAGTTGCCACAATTTTTAATTATTCAAAACCAGAAACAAAGTTGAAATTTGAATAGGTGACATTTTTCTGATATGAAAACATATTTAATTTATTTAATTTGGAGTTATAAATTAAAAGTTATAAAGTTTTGAAAGTTAGGGGTGTTTCTATAAAAACCAGGGACCTGATGGTGATGAACAGAAAGTTTTAAGGGCCTAGTTGTAAAAACAGAAAGGCCAGGGGCCTGCGTGCAAGATTCCAGATCCAGATCTGGATCTGGGACTTTTCTCACCGAGGCAGTGGCTAGCCAGTGCCACTGCCATGCGGGGCCGTGCGCCACGTAGGCGCGGTATGCTGCGCTGGCCAGCACAGTCGCTGACCAACGGGTCCCACCTGTCAGACCGGAGAAAAACTGGGAAAAAGTTGGCCTTTGCGGCGCGTGGGGTTCGAACCGTGCTCGGCGCTGTGGATCGGTGGTGTAGACCACTGGGCCACTGCGGTGGATGTATTAGATAATAGATCTGATGGTTTTTGAAGTGTTGCTTCTCTTCTCTGACGAAACTGAAGAAAAGGTTCAGACTTTGGGGCAGTGGTGCGACGGCGGAGGACAGATCGGCGACGACCACGTTCTGGCGGCGCTCCGGGTGCGTGCGTGCGTGCAAGTGGATGCGGGAGAGGTGGCGGTAACCGTGCGCGTGATCGGAGGTGGAAGGGAGGACGCAAGGCGTCGTGTTCTTGATCGGCATGGCACGGCCGTGTCGATGCCGAGGTCGGCATCGCGCGGGATCGCTCGTTCCAGGACGAAATCGAGAGGGGGAAGGACGTATTTGGAGGCGGCGGCTCACCCAGAGCTTGTTGGCGCAAGTCGGAGGCTCGAGGACGACGGAGGCGACGAGACGGAGACGAAGAAGAAGGTGCAGAGCGGCGGTCGGCGTCGGGAGCGGCGAACTTGTCACGGCGAAACACGGGCTCCCAGGTTCTTCTCCGGAGAAGAAGATCCTGCGGGCGTCGAGGCGGACTTTGCGGCGAGGTAGACGAGCAGGAGGAAGCACGATTAGGCCGGGCGCGAACTTGAGCTTGCTACGGCCATGGCGACGGCTGCGCGTGGAAGAACTTACCAGGCGGCGGCGCGAGAGGGAAGGAGAGGGAGAGGCTAGGGTTTGGGGTTTGGAGGCGCGGGGCTGGCTTTATGGAGGTGGAAAAGGTGGAGAGGAGGCGCTGGCCGGTGGAGGCCACCGTGCCCACGCCATGTGCGTGCTCCTTTGGTACGGCAGAGGAAGAAAGCGACAGGGTTGGGTTTGCTGGGCCGAAGGTGGGCTGGAGGCCCAACTCGGCCAGGCTCCACTGTTTTTTTTTTTTTTTTAAGCCTGAACATTTTTCTTTTTCCAGTTTTCTGGTTTTTGTTTATAGAAAACAAAATATTAGGAATTTTGTATTAGAACCTTTTGCAAATATTTTTGTTTGAACAAAATACTTTTGTTAAGACCATTAGTATTATTTTGGGCAACATAGTAACAACACAAAAAATGTGGTTTTGTTTAATTGTGCAAAGAAATAAAATATTAAGTGAGAAGAACACATGAATATGATGCCATGATGATGCTAAACTTTAAAAGAACAAGCAATAAAGTTGGGTTACATTTTTGGGATGTTACAGGGATGATGGTAAGATTCGCTCTAACCACTCGCTGAGAAATTGCAGGGAATTCGATCAACTTGCGATTGAACATATACTGCGACTGCAAAGAGATGGGCGTGCACCTCCTCAACTAGTGCAGATTCCATCGACTACATCTCAAGCACAGCCTGTTCAGGCATATCCAGCACCGCAACAAGTACAACAAGCACAGGTATATTCCATACCACCGCAAACACAGCCTACTCAGGTGTATACTGCACCAACACCAGCGCAACCGACACCAGTATACATGGTGCCAGCACAACCTGTTACGGGAACACAAATGGCAGCAGCCGTGCACCAGATGCAGCAAGGAGATGAACAAAAATATCCCGTAACTCGCGGACAGATGAACATGATCCAGCGAGGACGTCCCTCCATTAGAGAACAAAAATTACACACTCGACACGTCAATATAGCGGTCATGGCACCCCCAGCCATTACAATTTTTTTGAAAGGATCAGAAACTCCGATTATCTTCAATCGAGAGGACCACCCACCCGCAGTATATCGACCAGGGCATGCAGCCTTGGTACTCGACGCCCAAATTGGAGGCTACGCCATGACCAAGGTCTTCATGGACGGAGGTAGCGGACTCAACATAATCTTTGCAGATACGCTACGTAGAATGAACAAATCAGTCGAAAATCTGCCAAAGTCCGCAAGTACCTTCCACGGCATCGTCCCAGGCAAAGCAGTGCTCCCAGAAGGCGCCATACAACTCGATATTACGTTTGGAGATCCTACTCACTTCAGAACCGAGTCGATTGAGTTCGAAGTGGTCGATTGGAAATCACAATACCATGCAATACTTGGGCGCCCCACTTTCGCTCGATTCATGGCCGTCCCACACTACGCCTACCTCAAGCTCAAAATGCCAGGGCCAAAAGGAGTCATCACGATCAACGGGAACTTTCAAATGTCAGATTCATGTGACCGTGACTTCAGCAAAATCTCAGAGATGTACGGGATGGAGCAATCACTCGCTGAGCTTGAGGTCTCCAATGACCGTACACCTCTACCAGAAAGTAAGAAAATGGCAATCGACAGAGGGCTCAAGGTCATCAACGACGCGATGAAGCACAAGGGGCAGGCGAGTGAAGGTTCAGATATGGTCAACATGTCGTCAAGTCACACTAGTATATAGAGGGGCGCATCTGCGTCAGTTCTATGCATAGATATGTAATAGGCGCTTAATATCGGAAGAACCAGCAGGTTTCAGACGCACTCTTTTCCCTTACCAGGGTACCTAAGGGGTGGAAGGTTTTTAATGAGGCGGCTTGCTGGTCGAAAACATATTTCGAATAAAGATACATGTTCCTCCATATTCCTCATGTATGCCTTTTACTATTTACCCCACTCAAACACTCGGGGGCTCGAGCATAAAACCCAAGCCCCACTCGATATACTCGGGGGCTGGGTCAAGCATACAAACTAGAAAACACCACTCGATATACTCGGGGGCTGGGTCAAGCAAAAATACTAAAAAAACCACTCGATATACTCGGGGGGCTGGGTCAAGCAAAACTACTCAAAAATCCCACTCGACATATTCGAGGGCTGGGTTCAAAAGAAAAACTCAAAAATCCCACTCGATAGACTCGGGGGGCTGTCACAAATATACGCATATAAATATTTCGCCACAAATACAAGAGAACATATTTACATTCGGAGAATGCCCCGGTTATTCAAAAAGTTTACAAGTTAAGAATCTGGCTCATCCTTTATATCCAGTACATGACCAAAAAGTTGCTCCTTGCAGCAATCGATGAGTTCCTCAGCAGCAGAGCGTGTATCGATCAAATGTGATTGGGATACAAGTGTGCCAATTGCAGGAGGTCGAATCGCAAAATTTGGCTTACGGCCGCGGATGTAAGCCATAGTGGCGTTGGATCCAAGAATAGCAAGCTGCATCAAAGACTCTTTGACTGAGTCCGTCACTCGAAAGATATCAATCAAGGGAAACAACCCTTGAGGTTGAGGCCCTGACGGGAAAAGCGCACAATTTAGGCGAGTGAAGATACGTCTGCACATCTCGAGCACTTGGGCGTTTTGCCATACTCGATCCTTCAAAGTAGCAAGTGTGCGAGCGTGCACCTTGTCCAAATAAAAATGTTGCCTGCCAGTAGTTGGTACATCAACAGCATTATCGAGGAGTCGATTGACCCTCCTACTTTCCTGCTGGGCATCAGGCACAAAACCTGCAAAAGGCCAAAAAGTTATTGGTCGAAAGCATAATGCAAGCAAATGAAAACTTTTAAGCAAAAATGGTGTCATAAACTCACATTCGAGTTGCCTGTTTATGTGGTCCATCTCGCCAAGAACATAATCCTCGCGTTGGGTAGCAAAACTTGGCTTGGAACGCAGTAGCTCCAACTCTGATCGAGTGTTTTTGAGTTCTTGCTCTAGTTCACTCACTCGATTCTTCGCAAGAGCGAGTGCCCTCGTATCATTCCTTGCTCGACCAGATGTTCGAGTATGAGAAGGAGAAGGTCCACCAGACTCGCATTCTTGTGGCTGGTTCATAAAACGCAACATTCAGAAGCCCAGACACACGAAGTTGCAAAATTCAGATGATTCAGCAAATTTTCATTCAAACAAAAGCATCCAAAAGTATATACTAGCATAAACATAAGTAGCAAAAGCATACATGCCAGGTTCGAGTAATCAAATTACAGAGTAAAAAGTTCCTAGGCCTGCGAGATGGATTCTGCCCTAGTTTTACGCGACTGAGCCCTAACAGCTTCAGCCCGGTGCTCCATAGTCTGGACGCAGATTTCGCTCAGACGCGTAGCTGGCTCGGTTACACCCCTGAATGATAGCGGCTTTCCATCAGGCTTTTTCGGGTAGTCCGATAAAGCATTGTCGAAATCGGCCTCTACACCATTGCCTAACAAAAGCCTGAGGGTGTACTCCGAGCCGCGTACCGTGAGTTCGCGGGCAAAATCCGCCACAATCGACGATCTTTCGCCAAAAGCTGCAGCAAGTCCTTCTGCAGTCGAGGGAGCGGCGGCTGTAGGACACATCCCCGCGTGCAAATTGCTAAGGGTACTGGTCATGGTAGCCAGGTCGCCTTTGGTCTTGGACAACACAGACTCGAGTTCCGTTATTGCATCATCGAGTGACAGTGAGTCACTTGATGGCTTAGTGGAAGCCGAGGTGCCTTCGGAACCTTCAAAATTCAGAAAGCAGAAGTTATGAGCAAAAGCTGCTAAAATAACCAAAGAGCTACTCACAAAAACAGTTCATTCACCTTTGGCAGCACGGGCCATACCCAACAGACGTGCAGCAAGCTCCTTATCGCGGCGAGTGGTTGCGTCCTGAGCATCAGCAAGTGCTTTCTTCGATTCAGACTGCTGGGTGGAGAGCTTGGTCTGCAAATCCTGCACTTGTTTCTCCAGGCCTTCCACTTGCTCCTCAGCTGACTTCTTGTTTTCTGCGGAGTTCACAAACATTCTCGATTAGTATCATAACTTCAAAAGAAGGGAAGAGTTTTTAGCAAAAAACGCTTACGCGCAAGCTCAGTCGAAGTTGACTGCAGGGAGTCCCTCTCTTGCTCCACCCGAACAAAGGCCTGGACCCAAGGGGCCATGGCGCAATACATAGGCTGAAACAGAATACGCATGTTATCGTCGAGTGATCAGTCCAAGAGGCAAGCTTGGAGGAGGAAGCCACGGCATCCGCGGTTGGGGCAGCCTTCTCCTTGTTCAAATCAGCAACCATCAGCTCAGTTGCGTCCTTGGCCGCTTCAAGAATAGTGCCTTGTGCTGCCTCTAGAAGGGTGGATGGCTGCGCCACAATCGACGTGTCCGCGACTGGAGGGGGAGATGGCGATTTGCCACTGGTATCAAAAAGCAAAAATACATGCAATCAAAACACAAAAATCATAAAGGCGCGGCTACAAATAAAGGAATAGAACATTAAGCAAACCTTGGCTCATCTTCTTCATCGGAATCAGGTTCGTCACCAAGAGAGAAAACACCCAGTCGAGAGGTGTTACTCGAAGTGGCAGGAGGACGAGAAGCCAGAGGGGAGACAGTCAGGGGATGGCTTTTAGCAGGAGAAGGGATACCCGAATTACCGGTGTCCCCTTGCTCATCCTCTGTACTCGAAGACTCCGGAAGAACCAAACGCTGGCGTTTAGGCTTGCGAGGACCCTGCTCAGCATCTGATTCATCCGAAGCATCCGCTACAACCTGTTCCACCTCTTCCCCTGTTTCTTCTTCGGGATTATCCTGAGGGGTCGAGTGGGCAGAAGCAGGGTCAGCAATGGGCAGCTTGGTTTCCTCCTGTACTGCCGTCTCCACAGTAGGCCCGGCTTCGGGTAGAGGAGGGAGAGAGGTGGCAGTCGAGTGACCCTATGTAACAAGCACAATTCATAATTATAAGAACGAAAGCAAAAAGGATGCAAAGGCAGATGGTGAGGCATAAAAACGGCAAAAAGAATCACTCACTGCGGGTAAGGCCTTCTCTGGCCCGTAGGGGACGTGGGGAAGTTGAAGTCGATTTTTGTGGAAGCTTTGATGCTCGTGATCTTCTTCACCTGAGCACTGAGCTCCTTCGGCGTCAACTCGGTGGTGCTCATCCTGATGCTGTCGAGTGGGCCCTCATACTGCCACATCGGGTGGGCACGAAGGCGCATGGGCCACACTCGCATCTTCAAATAAGTGCGGATTAACTGAATACCAGAAACAGTCTTCAGCAACTTTCCAATCTCATTCAGCAAAGGGGTGGCTTCTTTGGCTTCAGCAGGAGAGATATGGTGGTCCCAGGCTACCGTCTTCTTCGGAGAATTCTCAATCAAAAAGCCGGGAGCACCACCTGGTCGACTGGCACATAGAACCATTTGGTCCGCCAACCTTGGGCAGAGTCGACTGTCTTCAAGCTAAAGTAATGCGGATCGCTTCACACTTGGATTTGAAATCCACCCACCGGGCAGGGGCGTTTACCCCGGCAATTGTGGCGCACCTTGAAGATATGCTTCCACAATGCCCAGCTGGGGGACACCCCCAAGAAACATTCGCATAGCACCATGAAGCAGGCGATATGCATAATGCTGTTGGGAGTAAGATCATGAATCTGCAAGCCATAGGCGTACAGTAGCCCTCGCACAAAATCATGCAAAGGGAGAGAGAACCCGCGGGGAAGGAATTCAGCGAAGCAGACGCGCTCGCCGTTGCGAGGGTCAGGGCGTACCTCCAGACCTGGAGCACGCGCGGCCAGCTGGTCAGCTGGCGGCAGCCAACCCTTCTGACGGTACTCAGAAAGGGTATCCTCGGTTACACTGGATCTCGTCCAATCACCGGGGATCTTCAAAAGCGCATCGGCAGGCTCACTCGCCATGGCCGCATCCTTCCCCTTGTCCGCTGGATCGGTGGCGGAGACAGTTGCAGCGGCACGCTTGATCTTCTTTGGCGCCATTGCGCAAGGAGCAAGCAGCAAGGAGCTTGGGAGGCAGAGCAATGGTGTGCGCTGCGCGAGGAAGAAGAGGAACAGAGGAAGTGAATGGCAAGTAAATCAAAATCTTGCGCAAATATTGCTACTTACCGCACAACGCAAAACCCATCATAACCGTCCGTCCAAATGCACATAGCATCTGGCCGTCCACGTGGCGAGCGCAGAGAGCAACCGTCGCATCCCACGTCGCCCAATACGCACAAAACCCTAGGAGGTTATGTTGGCGCGGCGAAAAATTCGCCACGTCCGGTCAAATCAAAGCTAAAACGGCGTCTTCTGCGGTCAAAACTCTGAACATTGGGCCCACACAGACACGTCTTGTCAAAACGGAGAGCGCACGCCTAAGACGTCACGAATGACGTCAGAGGCAGTGCCAACGTCCACATTTGAGTGGTGGGTTCGAGACTACAATCGACACAAGGATTCGACTAGCAAAGGTGCTCCCATTGGAGCGTATCAAAAAATTTCTTGCGATTGATCAAAAAGAGCAAAATTATTGAGATTATCCTCTACTTCAAGCGAAATAAAGCATAATCTCGCCGATATGGTTGGGCCACTCAAAAAATCCTCCCATGGAGGGCATACTCACCTTCTGGTGGCGGTCGACAAGTTCACCAAGTGGATTGAAGCAGTACCCATCACAAGTTCGACTGCCGCTACAGCAGTCAATTTCATAAAATCCATCATATACCGCTTTGGTGTGCCAAATGGCATCATCACTGACAACGGTACAAACTTCACGGCTGAGGAATTCAAATCCTTCTGCAAAGAGCAAGATATCACGCTCAATTATGCATCTGTGGCGCACCCGCAATCAAACGGCCAAGTCGAAAAGGCCAATGGGCTCGTGACAAGTGGAATCAAGAAGCGCCTCCTGGTGCCACTCAAAAGGGTTGCGGGTGCTTGGGTAGAAGAGCTCCCGTCTGTGCTATGGAGCCTACGCACAACACCCAACGCCTCAACGCAATTCACTCCATTTTTCATGGTCTACGGCGCATAGGCAATTCTGCCATCAGACGTAAGGTTCAACGCACAAAGAGTCGAAGCATATAATGAAGAAGATGCAGACGAGGCACTCGAAGACGCAGTCGACTTGCTAGAAGAAGCACGTAACACGGCGCTCGCACGCACAGCTGTTTATCAGCAGGACCTCCGCAACTACCACAGCCGTCGACTGCGTACCAGGTCCTTCGAGGTTGGTGACCTGGTACTTCGACTGAAGCAAAAGAAGGTGCACAGACTCGCTTCTCCATGGGAAGGACCCTTCATCATCACCGAGGTCATTGGTGGTGGGGCATACAGACTGAAGCACGCGAAGACAGGAGAACTCTCGCATAATCCTTGGAATGTTGCGCAGCTGCGCCGTTTCTATGCTTAGATTGCTCAGTCGCACAATGTAATAGGCACAGATGTCGGATAGCTGCAGGTTTCAGACGCGCTCTTTTCCTTACCAGGGTACCTAAGGGGACTGGAAGGTTTTTAATGAGGCGGCCTGCAGCTTAACATTCAAAATGAAATATAATTCATGATTCCTCATATTTCTCTCTGCTTACTACTCGCATAACTTGGTCTCGCAAAATTAGCATCACCCGAGCACTCAGGGCTGCGCTATCTCAAAAAGCATGTGTTTTGCTCTTGTTCACAACATAATACCCCAGCCGCACTCGAATACTCGAGGGCTGGGTCATAAAAATCATAAATAAACACAAAAGTTGCTCAACCCACTCAATTATTTGGGAGTTAAGCCTAGAAGCATCAAGTAAAAACACTATTTACGCCGCCGTCCCCTTTTTAACCTCAAAAGCAAAAGAATCCGCACCGTCGATGCGAGATCGTGGGCACATAAGCAAATCTAACCGTACACGTGGCAGCCACGGAGGGCAACCGTCGCCGGCCACTCCGCCCACTACGCACGGGAATCTAGGAACTACCATCATGGCTCCGGAGAAATCGTGCCTGAACGGTCAAATCCAGTCCAAACGGCTGTACAATGGGCCCACAAGACGTGTCACGTCCCATCTCTCGCAGCACAGCGCACGCCACCGCGTGTCAGGTGGCGCAGTCGCCATAAAACGTCATCCCTGACGTCATAGCAGCAAATTTGTTCAGAAAAGATGTCGGGTTCGCCCAGAGCATATTAATCACTCGATTGGTTGTCGAGTGTATGTTAACTCGGCTGTCTCTACGATCAAATACATATTACTCCCATCGGGAGCGTATCAAAAATTTCTTCGACTAAAGATGATCATGACTGGGTGATTCTGAGATTATCCTCCATTACAAGTAATAAAGCACAATCTCGGGGGCTACTCCCATCGGGAGCGCTGACGCGCACCCGATAGAATTATGGCAAAAGGTTTTCTTCGACTAACAAATGTAGAGAAGGATGGTTTTGAGATTATCCTTCATTGCAATCAATAAAGCACAATCTCGGGGCTACTCCCATCGGGAGCGCTGTCGCGCACCCGATAAAATAGTGTCAAAGTGTCAGTCGATGAATATATCGACTGTGTTCATATGTAAAATCATACTCGAAACATTCCCGAGTTGCGTCCGTCGCAAATACCTCGGATGCTGCACGCATAGTGCAAAGGTAAGACCCGCCGAACTTTCGAGCTGGGCTAAGGACCGTTCCAGCAACGTCAATCCTTATCCTTTCCGTGTCAGCAGACATGATGAAAAATCCCGACGGACGCGTTGGGTAAAATTCAAAGTTATACTGCAGATCGACTCAGTAAGACCTCAGCGGCCTAGTCGAATCTGACCAGTTTGTTCCAGATTCGAGTCCGGGGACTCGAGTTTGATTGAAAGCTAGTAAGGTGTTACCCAAATGTGTAGTTAACCAGTCCCGATCCGTCGAGTGAACTGGGCCTGCTAAGCTATTATCCCTTGATCATCATAAGCAAAAACCACAGTCGATGAAATACTCGACATAGCCAACATGTGCTATTCATACAGGAATTCCAATTATAATGCTAAGCATATGACGCGCACTTACGAACGAGTCCATGCCCGATTCTTCGAGTCAGACAAGTACTCGGGGGCTACTGACAAGGATATACATCTCGGGTACCCTACCGTGTGGGTACCTGGTGCACGTGATGACTAAAAGCCCAACTAGCGGAGATACGACTCGAAGCCCAAGACGAGAGGCCCAACAAGATGGAGTAACTTCCAAGTTTAGACATAGACATAGTCGGTTTATACTTTCCTTATGTGTAAACTAGGTCGGTTACAAACTCCCGAGACCCAGCCTATTTAAAGGCTGGGAGGGGTGCCGATCTAGGACCAAGCCATACTCGAACCACCAAAGCTCTTGCGAGATCGTCATCTCGCCGGAGCCACCTTGTAACCACATAATCTCCAGCGATCAATAACAGACAAGCAGGAAGTAGGGTCTTTACCTCCACCCGAGGGGCCTGAACCTGGGTAAATCTTTGCCTCTGCTTGTCAGCCGACGAAACTACCAGTACTACCACGTTCTCTCCCATAATCTCAACCCTAGGTCCTTAACCATCGGATTTGATGAGGGTACACCTCGTCACCCGGTGTTCGCGTTTCGATACGCGACAATCCCTCCCAGCAACAAAGATTTTTCCAGTCCTTCCTAGAATCAAAAGTATGATCCCTCCGCTAATATCCACGCGCACCAGACCAGCAGTGCTCCACCGTCTACATCGCGAGAGAAGCCAGATTACTACATCCTTCAGGCATATGGTGGAGAACCATATAGAGACAAGGAGGAGGAGGGAGCAACTCTTGAATATAATGCGTGGGGTGGAGGGGATGCCCCTCCTCTCCCTTTATGAAGGGGGGAGGGAAATCCTCCCCCTCTAGGGACGGCGCACCAAGGGGTGCCTTGACACCCCCAAGGAATTGGGGCCTCCCTTCTTGGGCCTTCGGGCCCATTCGTCTGCCCCCTTACCTGGCAAGTAGGAGCAACCCACTAATGGGCTCCGTGGGCCCATGTGGTTTCCCCAACGTGGCCTAGCCAAGTGAGCGGCCCCATGGATCTCTCAGGAATATTCCAGTGCACATTAGGGTTCACCATCACCTTCCCGGTACTCCGAAACTATTATGATTTGTTTTCCAAAACTACCGCGGAACTATTCTGGTGATAGTCTCTCATCTTCCTAGCCATCCTAGTACTCAATAGACCGATGATACTTAAGCGTGTGACCCCTCTTGTTCGGGAACGTGTAGACACGACCTGGAAATCCTTCTGGTCAATAATTAATAGTGGGCTCTCGACGCCCATATTGATTCATACCATTACACAAATGGATTTGAGTGAACCTTTTGTTCCCATATATAGTTCCCTTCGCTTCAGGATACTTAACAAAAACCCGAGGGGAGACGTCTTGGTATCCCGATCATTGAACAATTGCTCACTATACTTGTTATCCTCGTTATAGTTTTGTTATCTTTTCTCGTTTACCATATTTCGGCATCCCCGTGATTACATCACACTGTGTCTAGCCAGACGATGATGGATATAGTAATACCGAGTGGGCCCTAATAGTATCTCTCCATTGTCGGAGGAGCAATCCCAATCTCAAACCATTAAGTCAGATACATGCTTTTTTGAGATACTTGGAAACTGCAGTGACGATCTCCCTGTTGCGATTGACGTTTGACAACACCAAAGTAAAACGTCCAACATATAGGAACCTAATATTCTCATGTTCAAAGGACATGCACATACGTTAATACTTCTATGATATTACTAACAACATTGTGACGATTATGATCTCATAGTAGACCATACAGATGGGTCGATCAATCCATCACACATTGTTCTGTCAATAGTGTTCTCTCATTGATGTCGTCATCCTTGTTATTATACAATTCCCATGATCAGGAAAACGGGATCATCATGCAACACAAGAGCTAGTCTTAGAGGCGAGACTAGGGAACTAATTTAATTGTGTTTATGTTTTCACACGTGCATATGTGTTTTTATTTGAATCTCATATTCAAGAACCATAGCAGTTATATCACAGAAAGATAAACATTATTTATGAACTTAAATAACATTTATTATTGTTTCTAGGGCACATCTCGTTCAGTGACTAACATGACCATGTGACAAAATTGCGACCAAATATTTTGTTCTAATGTTCAATCAGATGAATGTGCTCAATTCCTACATAGGAAATACATTAAAAACGTAGACCGAAATCAAACTGCTTCTATATCTAAATAACCCATCCATATGCCGAACTTTGTGTGCAGCATCTGGATATGAAGTGTAGAGACTAGCAATGGCTTCAAGCATGATGATATATTGTTACGCTTAGGGGACTACCATGATATTGGGTTGCGCAACGGAAAACAAAAAATTCGCCACAACTACGCAACATCCAAGATCTACTATGGAGATACAAGTAAAAACACATGCATATTGACCTAACTGTAACTCGTTACCGACACCGTTGAAGCGGAAGAGATGTCGATGACGACGTTGATGAAGCTTGTGGAATAATTTCCTCAGCTAAGCCTAGCCGAGAGAATATCGTAGACTCCTCGCGTCCCGCCTTGATCCAACAGAGTGAGGGTCAACCGTTTCTTAATGGATCACCCCTCTGAGATTTTGCACACATACATCGAATCTAGTTCAGCAGGGCTTCGCCGTACATGTTTGAAGCACTGCTGGTATGAAGGCGGAGATCTCGACACATGAGATTAGATCTAGATCTAATCGGAGAGGGTCCCTCTAAACAAGAGAAGTTCCATCCATCCTTTTAGATCAAGACTATTGAGAGGAGAGGGGAGGGGAGCCTCCCCAACTCGCATTGGGATGAGAGGATGGCCTCCCCTCCCCTCCTTTATATAGGAGGCCTTGGGGTGCGGCTAGGGTTCCCCCAAGGGGACCCGCAACCTTTCCTTGCCCCCCAAACAAGGGGGCAAACCGACCTCCCCCATGGGCCTAGAGGCCCATTAGGGTTTTGGCTTGGGGGGAAACTTCCCCCCTTGGGCCTTTTGGCCCAATTCAGCCATGCCTTTTGGGAGCAGCCCATGTGGGGGCTAAACCGCAGCCCTAGATGGGCCTAGGGGCCCATGCGGCTACCCCCAAGTTGTGCTAGACACTGTCGCAACAATGGAACATGGGGTTCCCTTAATGCTGCTGATACGTCTCAAACGTATCTATAATTTTTGATGTTCCATGCTTGTTTTATACCAATTGCTACATGTTTTGCATCTACTTTATATCACTTTTATACATTTTTTGGGACTAACCTATTAACAAGATGCCGAAGTGGCAGTTCCTGTTTTCTGCTGTTTTTGTATTCCAGAAAAGCTAGTCTGGAAATATTCTCGGAATTGGACGAAACTTCACGGGGATCCCTATTTTACCAGAACACACCTGACGGACCAAAGGAGCAGCAGAGGAGAGCCAGGAGGGCCCCACATGCCACTAGGGCGCGGGCCACCCCCCTGGCGCGCCCTAGGGTGGTGTGGGCCCCTCGGGGGTCGTCAGCCGCCGCCCTTTCGCCTACTTATTCCCCCCGACGCGAAAATCCTAAGTGACTGAGCCAATATCCACGAAAAGTTCCAGAGACGCCGCCGCCATCAACCCTAGCTCGGGAGGGTACAGAACCTCTTCCCGACACCCTGCCGGAGAGGGGAATCGTCACCGGAGGCTTCTACATCGCCATGCCTGCCTCCGGAGTGATGCGTGAGTAGTTCATCCTTGGACTACGGGTTCATAGCAGTAGCTAGATGGTTGTCTCTCCAATTTGTGCCATCATGTTTAGATCTTGTGAGCTGCCCTACATGATCAAGATCATATTATTGTAATGCTACATGTTGTGTTTGCTGGGATCCGATGAATATTGAATACTATGTCAAGTTGATTATCAATCTATGCCCTATGTTATTTAGGATCTTGCATGCTTTCCGTTACTCGTAGATGCTTTGGCCAAGTAGATGCTTGTAACTCCAAGAGAGAGTATTTATGCTAGATAGTGGGTTCATGCCTCCGGTAATCTGAGGGAGTGACAGCAACTTCTAAGGTTGCGGATGTGCTGTTGCCACTAGGGATAACCTAACAATGGTATGTCCACGGTCATATGTATTTGTTTACATTACGCACTTTACTTAATGCAATTATCCGTTGCTTGCAACTTAATACCAACGGGGAACTCGGATGACAACCCGGCGGTGGATTATTAGTCATAGACGCTGTTGGATGACGGTCTATGTATTATGTCGTAATGCCCAATTAAATATCATAGTAATCATCATGTCATATATATGCATTGTCATGCGCTCACTATTTGTCAATTGCCCAGCTGTAATTTGTTCACCCAACACGTTAGTTATCTTTTATGGAGAGACACCACTAGTGAACTGTGGACCCCGGTCCATTCTTTTACACTGATTAAACCACCACAAACTGTAAACTGTTCCTTTTTCATTCTCTGCAATTTAATTCTCATTTTTCACACCATACGTTTAATCCTTTGTTTTCAGCAAGCCGGTGAGATTGACAACCTCACTGTTTCGTTGGGGCAAAATAGTTTGATTGTGTTGTGTGCAGATTCCACGTTGGTGATCGTGTTGCGCCGCGTGAGCCACCAACAACCTTCTGAAGAGTTGCTGCTCCTACTGATTCGATAACCTTGGTTTTTTTCTGAGGGAAAACTTGCTGCTGAACTGCATCATACCTTCCTCTTGGGGTATCCCAACGAACGTGTGATTCACGCCAACAAGCAGCTGCCAAAGTGGGTCCACCGCACGCGGGCCCAGGGTGAAGATGGACAAGGTCAAATGTAATAACCCAAATTTTCATATTTAATTTTTTGGCCACATAAACCAGAAAATAACATGTAGTGGGGAAAAGTTTTAAATAAATTTCGTAAAACAGCAAGGGGCTGCTGGTAAGGCTGCATCCTAGATATTTTCAGCGGACAGCTGAGGTTTAAAAAAAAGAGGCAGGAGGCTCTGTTCTTATCCTTACCACCTTGGCAGCCAAGTTTCCCTCGGTTCATTCTTATCAACTTGCACTAAATATCCTGAGGAGTGTGTACGAGGTTTGGACCTATAAATACCGCTTCAGCTGGAGCCTTTCCCCATCGCTCAATCAAGCTAGCATCTATCTTCATTCTTTCTGTTCCACCGATACGAAAGCCCTGTTTCTGCTCGTTGGGTTAGGCAGCAAGATTAGTTTCTAGAGAATAGCAGGAGGCTGCTGTCTGCAGACTTTATAAGTCTACTGGGAATGTCTAGAGGTACGCAACTTTTTTTTAGATAAGGGGGTGCGGATCCCCGGCCTCTGCATCCAAAAGATGCACACAACCACCCAGAGATACGCAACTAGCTCATCTAGTAGTGATTGAGGTCCATACTGAATCCCCTAGCTGCTGTACTAGTGATTTTCCTATACGCTAAAAGATCCATCGATCCATTCCTATCTAAGAGAACGCTGCACTTTGCTTCCTACTAGTTCTGATCAAATTAGCTAAAGAGCATTTGCACGTATATACTGGAGTAATGGTTAATCAGATGAACAAGTCAAAGAGAGTCTCCCGTAATTTATCTGTCCTATAATTTAATTACCCGCTTGCCGTTGGCGCCGCGACGACTGCCGGAGCTACGGCTCTGACCACGCTTGTCGACCCAGCGGCGACGGCGTACAAATGAACGTTTATTTGTGCAGATGAATTAATAAGATCATACAGAAATACTAGACACACATGAACTGATCAAATAAGTTAGTTCAGCTATGCATGGATATACTTGGAACGTGAACAGAGACAAGAAAGTGAAAGAATCATGATGACTAGTTCGTATATGGCAACACAGAACTAGTGCATGTGTCTAAGGGGAGGTTAAGTACGACTGGATCTAACTGGATATTAATCTATATAATCTGTGAGAAATAATATCAGTGAATTTATACCAAAACTTATAAAGACTATGTAATATGGTTAGGTTCAGAGGAGCCAGAAGTTTAATCATCAAAGAGACTCAAGGCAAGCTGCGTATACCAGAAATCTTTGAGTGATTTATATTTCTTTGAATGATTTATTTGGTAGCTTTGCTTATCTCTGTTTTGTATAATATTAATTTCCGTATCTCGAGAGCTGCTCATTTTCGTATATTTAACACTTCTGGCGTGTCGTATATTGATCAAGATAAAATATGGAATCATAAATCAACAAAATGATTGGTCATAATCATGGAAAGTGTGGTGTATCTAGCCCGAGACGGTTGATACCTGAAAGGTGTGGGATGGGAAGGCCCACACAAGTAGGGGACTCGGCGATGTGATTCTCAGAGATCGATACTATCACAAGGTGGGATTATGACAATTGGTTTTGCTGATACTCTGCAGAGACTAATATTAAAATATGAGATTTGTGTGATGATACTACAATTGGTGGTATTTGGTTTAATATACCAACTGATTTCCAATTGGCGATACGGAGTGTTGAGCTTTAATGAGTTGTGCATATGTGCAAAGGGTTGTAAATTGTGTTTGTTCTTGCTGAGTATGTTTAACATACTCACGTCTTTTTATTTTTATCTGGTATGCGCAGACAACTATTGTGGTCAAGAGGTGATAGCGAGGATCCATATGGTGACATCTAGTGTAGTAGTTGAGATAAACATCAATAAAAGAAGATACCGCTGCTATTGTAATAAAGTAATTTGTACTTGTAATATTTGATAATTAATAAAGTGGAGACTTTGCTTGGCTTTTGTCGATGATATTTCACTATATTTAGCCTTGTATGCTTGTGGTTTCTTCACCCATAAGTGTACGGCGGCTGTCATACTCCCATACCGTGGTTTGAGGCGTGACATCAAGACACAAGACAGGTTGGCGGGTCCGCCCACCAACCTCACGAGCAATGCCCAAGAGCTACATCGACTAAGGACTCCGGTCCTGGGGGCCTGCCGGGTCCCCTAACCACTCGGGAAGACAACGAAGCCCCCGAGAGCCCGAGTCCCCGGCAGGAGGCCGGGCTCCCTCTCGGGTGCACCTCTGAACGACTACGGATAAGCACTCCAGCGCACGCTAGAAGACCTCAGAAGACTTGGGAAGCAAGGCGACGGAGGCGCGGGCCGGGAGCATGGCCCGTGGTGTTGTCAGTCTTTGTCCGCCCCGCTATCCCCAAAGGTGGACGCTCCCACCTACCCCAAATGAGACACTTGGAGGAGGTCTCCTCCTCATCCAGCCGAGGGAGGTTCTTCCCGCCAAAAACCTCCCTCACTCCTCGCGTGACCATGTGGTATCCCCTTGGCCTATAAAAGGAGGACCAAGGCACGGAGGAGGAACAGGTTAGGGGGAAGTCACAAGCAACAAGTTAGAAGAAGGCCAAGCTAGACTAGGGCTGAGAGGGTAGAGAAGGAAGGTGATCTCCTCCGGGTCAGGATCTGTCCTTCGTCTACCTCGAGCCGAAACCCTTTGATACGTCCAGAACGTATCTACTTTTCTGAACACTTTTGCTATTGTTTTTCCTCTAATTTGTGTGATTTGAATGCAACTAACACGGACTAACGCTGTTTTCAGCAGAATTGCCTTGGTGTCTCGTTTTTGTGCAGAAAGTCAAAGTTTTAGGAAAATTCCAGAAAAATTCCAGAAATTCTATTTTTCCAGAAGACCCACGGAGCCAGAAGACGAAGCGAGGAGGGTGCACAGGGGCACCACACGCACCCAGGGCGCGGGTGGGCCCTTGCCGCGCCCAGGGGTGGTGTGGCCACCCTGTGTGGCCCCCGACGCTCCCCTTTGGACTACTTAAAGCCTCTGACCTAAAAACTTCGGGGGATCGACGCTTTTTCCAGAAACCTTCCAGAGCTCCGCCGCCATCGAAAACCCTATTTCGGGGATCAGAAACTCCGTTCTGGCACCCTGCCGGGACGGGGAATTGGAGGAGATCATCGCCATCATCATCACCGCCACCTCTCCATCGACCATCCATGACTCCCCCATCCATGTGTGAGTAATTCCCCGCTGTAGGCTGAGGGGATGGTAGGGATTGGATGAGATCATTCATGTAATAGTTGTGAGATTTGTTAGGGCTTGGTGCCTAGTATCCATCGGTAGTACTTTATGTCATTGTTGCAACTTATTATGCTTAATGCTTGTCACTTAGGGCCCGAGTGCCATGATCTCAGATCTGAACATGTTATTGAATCATGAGAATAATTATTGTTTTGGATCATATCTATAAGTTGTATACACACGTCACTGTCCGGAACCCGAGGCCCCAAAGTGACAGAAATTGGGATAACCGGAGGGGATGGTTGCGACGTGAGGATCACATGTGTTCACGGAGTGTTAATGCTTTGCTCCGGTGCTTTATTAAAAGGAGCACCTTAATTACCAGTAGTTTCCCTTGAGGCCCCGCTGCAAACGGGCTGGTAGGACAAAAGATGTTGTGCAAGTTTCTCATTGCGAGCACGTACGACTAAATACGGAACACATGCTATGATTGATTATTACTTGGATACCTTATTATTATTTATCTGCAATTGCCCTATGTATGACTATTTCATGAATTATCTCATCCATGCAGCGCCCGTTCATCCATCCCTATGCCTACAGTATTTTAATCCTGCTGTCTACTGCAATTATTACTGCTGTCTTTATTTTACTGCTGCTATTATTTCACTACTGCTACTGTCATAAAACTGTTGCTACTGATAAACTGTGTCGAGCAAGTCTACTTCCAGGTGCAGCTGAACTGACAAATCATCTGTCAAGGCTTATAAATATTCTTTGGCTCCCCTTGTGTCGAATCAATAAATTTGGGTTTTACTTCCCTCGAAGACTGTTGCGATCCCCTATACTTGTGGGTCATCAAGACTATTTTCTGGCGCCGTTGCCGGGGAGCATAGCTCTATTTATAAGCTCACCAGGGAGTCATACTGCTCGCTGCAATTCATTCATCATGGGTAAACCTCGTGATGATAAGGTTCGTATATTGCCATCCACTACAAGGAGAGGTACAACTCTGAACACTTCTGCTGCTCTTGATTCACCGTCTGTTATAAGTCAACTTGTCACACCACCACATGCACATGCTTCACGTGCTGCTACTTCTGCTGAATCTGAGAATGTTTCTGATGAATTTGATGATGCTTCTACTGTGCTTGATGAAAGAGGTTCACTAGGTCCTTTTCTAGATGCTACAATTGCTAAATCTAAACAACTTGAAAATACTGAAACACCTAATGAAACTCCTGTTACACCTGCTTATTCACCTGAAACAAGAGAAACTACTAGTGATGATCTTGAGGAAACTTATGTTGAACTTGATGATGACTTTATTGATGAATGCATGAATTGTGATACCTCTAAAGATGTTAATGCTATTAAAAATCTTCTTCAAAGACGTGCTGTCAACTATAAACTTTCTCCTGATGCTAAATTCGCTACATCTCCCATAAATATAAAAGATAAAGATTATGATTTCTCTGTGGACTTGTCTTTTATAACTATTGCTGAGAAAGAACCTTTTCGAGGAACTGAAAATGAAAGTGCTGTAGAACATATGAACACTCTCTCTACTCTGAGTAGTTTGTTTTCTGATGATATTAAGAAACGCAGTTACTTTGTTACTAAAATTTTCCCTTTCTCATTGAAAGATGAAGCTAAAACTTGGTTTAATGATTTATCTCCTGGATCTATTGAGAGCCCGATGGGTTTAGTCAATGCTTTCTTTCAGAAATATTTTCCTGCTAGTGCTCAACATGCTGCTTTACAGAAAATCTTTAACTTTAAGCAAAATGAGGGAGAGAAAATGCCTGAATCTTGGGCAAGGTTTTGTTCTTTACTTAGAGCTCGGCCTGGACATCAATAGCTAAAAATGAACTTCTTGATATATTTTATAATGGACTAACTGTTGAATCTAGGACATACCTGGATAGTTGTGCTGGTTGTGTTTTCAGGAAAAGAACTCCAGATGAAGCCGAGGAATTATTGGCTAAGATAAGCCAAAATCATGATGATTGGACCCTGCCTGAACCAACTCCGGTACCTACGCCGAGGAAAAGAGGAGTAATTGAATTGAATGATGAAGAAATGAGAGAAGCCAAGAAATCTCTTAAGGAGAAAGGTATTAAATCTGAAGATGTGAAAAATCTTCCACCTATAGAAGAATTGTGTAAGCCAATTCCTCACTCATCTACAGTTGAGGTACACTCTCTCCAACGCTTTGATGATAGAGATATCCCTTATTCTAAACCTCCTGATCAATGCTTAGATGAGTTTGATAATTTCATTGTTAAGCAAAACAATTTCAATTGGAGAATAGAAAATAGCTTCATAAAGAATTCTCATGTCATTAATCATTTGCATGATGTTTTGGAAAGAACTTCTAATGATGTTAAAATACTCATTAAACATTTTCATATGGTTCAAACTCAAATTGAGCAATTGACTAAAGTGCAAAAAGATTTGCTAGGTAATGCTTCTAGAGAAAATGATAAACATGCTTTTGGTATAGCAACTAGAGGTGGTGCTTCCACTCAGGATCCTTTATATCCTGAGGGACATCCTAAAAGAATTGAGCAAGATTCTCAACTAGTTAATGAAACTACTACCCTTCTAAGAAAAAGAAGAAGAAGAAACATAAACATGTTGAGGAATCTCCTGAACCTATTAAAGACAATGAGCATGTTAATAATCCAAATAGTATATCTATCTCTGATGCTGAAACTGAGAGTGGTAATGAACATGCTAATGATAAAGATAAGAATGATGCTTCTGATAAAGAGGAAAGTGAAGAGGAACCTGAAAAGCATTCTAAAAACAAAAAGTACACTAAAGAAGATTTTCTTGCTAAGAAACATGGTAATGAAAGAGAACCTTGGGTGCAAAAACAAATGCCTTTTCCTACTAAGAAACTAAATCTAAGGAAGAAGAACATTATAACAAATTTTGTGAATGGATGAAACCTTTGTTTTTGCAAATTCCTTTGACTGATGCTATTAAGTTACCTCCCTATTCAAAGTACATGAAAGATATTGTCTCTAACAAGAGAAAGATTCCTAATGAAGAGATTTCTACCATGCTTGCTAATTATTCTTTCAATGGTAAGGTTCCAAAGAAGCTTGGAGATCCAGGTATACCAACTATTCCTTGCTCAATCAAAAATAACTATGTTAGAACTGCCTTATGTGATTTAGGTGCAGGGGTGAGTGTTATGCCTTTTTCTCTTTACAAGAGACTTTACTTGGAAAAATTGATACCAACTGATATATCTTTGCAAATGGCTGATAAATCTACTGCTGTTCCTGTTGGTATATGTGAAGATGTTCCTGTTCAAGTGGCTAATAATTGCTTGATATTAACTGATTTTGTTGTGCTTGAAATGCCTGAAGATGATAATATGTCTATTATTCTTGGAAGACCTTTTCTTAACACTGCAGGGGCTGTTATTGATTGCAACAAAGGAAAAGTGACTTTCCATGTTAATGACAAAGAGCATACTGTTTATTTTCCCAAGAAGCTGGACAAATATTTGGAGTTAATACAATTACCAATATTAAAAGTATCAAAGTGGGAAGTATTGATTGCCCTATATATGAACTCATGAAGAACTTCGATATATTATGATTGGATCTATAGCTATACCATTTAAGGTAACATGATTGTTCAATGTGGTTTAATTCTTTTATGTCATATAAAATGTATTTGGTGGCAAGACTTGATCAACCTTGTTAACAAATATGTTTTACATGCATAAAATTGCTAAACAACATATTTTTCTTTCTCACTTTGTTTTACCTACTGTTTTGCTACTGTAATTTGCAAAGTTAAGTAATGCTTGGTCTTTACGTAAATTCATTTTGTCTAGTTTTCATTGTTTAAAGTACCCAGAAAATGTCAGAAATAAAAGTTTTCAAAAAAATTCTGAAAAAATTCTACAAGTCCTAGTTTTTAAAGAGGAACGTGGGAGTGCCAGAGGATGACCAGGGGACCCACCAGGCCACCACACGCCCCCACGGCGCGGTGGAGGGCAGGCCGCGCCCTGCCCTGGTGTGGGGCTGATACGTCTCAAACGTATCTATAATTTTTGATGTTCCATGCTTGTTTTATACCAATTGCTACATGTTTTGCATCTACTTTATATCACTTTTATACATTTTTTGGGACTAACCTATTAACAAGATGCCGAAGTGCCAGTTCCTGTTTTCTGCTGTTTTTGTATTCCAGAAAAGCTAGTCTGGAAATATTCTCGGAATTGGACGAAACTACACGGGAGTCCCTATTTTACCAGAACTCATCTGACGGACCAAAGAGGCGACGGAGAGGAGCCACGTGGGCCCCACACGTGGCCAGGGCGTGGGTCCCCCCTCTGCCACGCCCTGGGGTGGTGTGGGCCCCACGGGCCTCTCCAGCCGCCGCCCTTTCGCCTACTTATTCCCCCCGACGCGAAAACCCTAAGTACCTGAGCAAATATCCACGAAAAGTTCCATAGACGCCGCCGTCGTCAACCCTAGCTCGGGAGGGTTCAGAACCTCTTCCCGTCACCCTGCCGGAGAGGGGAATCGTCACCGGAGGCTTCTACATCGCCATGCCTGCCTCCGGAGTGATGCGTGAGTAGTTCATCCTTGGACTACGGGTCCATAGCAGTAGCTAGATGGTTGTCTCTCCACTTTGTGCCATCATGTTTAGATCTTGTGAGCTGCCCTACATGATCAAGATCATATTATTGTAATGCTACATGTTGTGTTTGCTGGGATCCGATGAATATTGAATATTATGTCAAGTTGATTATCAATCTATCTTATATGTTATTTAAGATCTTGCATGCTTTCCGTTACTCGTAGATGCTTTGGCCAAGTAGATGCTTGTAACTCCAAGAGAGAGTATTTATGCTAGATAGTGGGTTCATGTCTCCGTTTAACCTGGGACAGTGACAGAAAGTTCTAAGGTTGTGGATGTGCTGTTGCCACTAGGGATAACCTAACGATGCTATGTCCACGGACATATGTGTTTGTTTACATTACGCACTTTACTTAATGCAATTATCCGTTGCTTGCAACTTAATACCAATGGGGAACTCGGATGACAACCCGGCGGTGGATTATTAGTCATAGATGCTGTTGGATAACGATCTATGTATTATGTCGTAATGCCCAATTAAATATCATAGTAGTCAACATGTCATGTATATGCATTGTCATGCGCTCACTATTCGTCAATTGCCCAGCTGTAATTTGTTCACCCAACATGTTAGTTATCTTTTATGGAGAGACACCACTAGTGAACTGTGGACCCCGGTCCATTCTTTTACACTGATTAAACAACCACAAACTGCAAACTGTTTCTTTTTCATTCTCTGCAATTTAATACTCATTTTCCACACCATACGTTTAATCCTTTGTTTTCAGCAAGCCAGTGAGATTGACAACCTCACTGTTTCGTTGGGGCAAAGTAGTTTGATTGTGTTGTGTGCAGATTCCACGTCAACAGTCCAGACTCCCATCAACAACACTATTTTTCTGGCGCCGTTGACAACCTTCTGAAGAGTTGCTGCTCCTACTGGTTCGATAACCTTGGTTTCTTTCTGAGGGAAAACTTGCTGCTGACTACATCATACCTTCCTCTTGGGGTCTCCCAACGAACGTGTGTTTCACGTCATCAAGCTATTTTTATGGCGCCGTTGCCGGGGAGACAGCAGTCTTCTGCAAGGGGAGTTTCACGCTTCCAATCTCTTTACTTTGTTTTTGTCTTGCTTAGTTTATTTTATTTTATCTTGTTTGCTTTCAATTATCAAAAACACAAAAAAATTAGTTACTTGCATTTAGTTTATTTTCAGTTTTGTTTTCTGTTAGTTATTATGTCTAGCTCTTTACTTGATATCAATGGTTACTTTCCTTGAAACTAGTCCTATGGCTGAAAACAACATGAGAGAGCTTTATGAAATTTATCTTGAGTTGGGACATGAAGTGTTCGAAGAGAAGATTAAAAAGCCTATGGAACTTTATTTGCATAACAATCATGATAGTAGCAATGTTATTAGCATACATTCTTTGAACACCATTATTGCTAATGCCATGGAAAGCTCTAAGCTTGGGGAAGTTGGTTTTGATAAAAATGATATTTTTAGTTCCCCAAGCTTGGAGGAGGAAGAATGCTATACTTTTGAATGTCATGATTCTATTGAAATATCTCCTTTTGATAAATTTGAAGTAAACAACCTCCTTGACTCAGTAAAAGAGGAAATTGCAGAAAGGAAAAATGTGCTCCCTAATGTTATTTATGATAATTCTCTTGATGATGGTCCTATATTGCCTGATGATATTAATTTTGCTACTATTGTCAAAAGTGAGTTTAACGACTCCACTATTTTGAGCTTAATAAAATTATGTGCTTATAGATTACGAAAAGCATGTTATTGTGATATTACATTGTTGAGTCTATTCATGATGCTACTGAAAATTATTTTGAGAGAGGAAAATATGGTTATAGAAATCTTCATGTTATTAAATTTCCTCTCTTTGTGATGAAAGTTTTGAGCTTTCTCTTGTGTTGCTTTTATATGATGGTTTCCTTAAAATCTACTGGTCATTATGTGAGAGGGAGACACGGTTTCATATATCTCAATAATATTAAGTCTCCTCTCTTTATGTTGAAAATTTTGAAGTTGCACTTGTTTTGTCTTCCTATGCTAGTCACTTTGTGCTTCATTTACTTGTTTTCTTACAAGGCTCCTATGCATAGGAAGAGTGTTAGATTTAAACATGTTTTATATATGCTCCTTGATGCTCTCTTTTATGTTTCAACTCTCATCTTTATGTGAGCATCATAAAAATCACTATGCCTAGCTAAAAGGCATTAAAGAAAGCGCTTTTGGGAGGCAACCCATTATCTTTTATTTTCAGTATTAGTCAAGGAGTTTGTTTACTTCTGTAGCAACTCCTTTGTATCTTTATTTTCTCGCATTGTTGTGCCAAGAGTAGCCTCTAATGATAAGATGATGCTTAATTTTGATTGCTGCGCAGAAACAGATTTTTGCTGTTCACTGTACGAAATTCCTAAAATCACCAGATTGTTAAAAAAATCTGAAATTTTTGTGCGTAATCTTTATGAATGTCTGAAACTTTCATTAGTTCAGAGTTTCTCGATCTGAGCGTCGTAAGTGCCTCGAAAAAATTCGTCTTTGCGGACTGTTCTGTTTTAGACAGATTATGCCTTTTTATTTTTCGCATTCTCTCTTTTACTAGTGTTGAGTGAAATTCTTTTTTGGGTGGAAGAGCTTCACATAACATCAGTGGCTGTAGCTAATGTTCAAAGTAACAAATCATATTGCGTCTTTACAGAACATGTGAATTTTTGATTATGCACTAACCCTCTAATGAGATCTACTTTGAGTTTGGTGTGACGGAAGTTTTCAAGGGTCAAGAGAGAAGGATGATATAATAGGATCAAGAAGAGTGAAGAGCTTAAGCTTGGGGAGGCTCCCATGGATCTCCCCAGCATATTTCAAGAAGACTCAAGCGTCTAAGCTTGGGGATGCCCAAGGCATCCCCTTCTTCATCGTCAAAATTATCAGGTCATCTCTAGTGAAACTATATTTTAATTCTTTCACATCATATGTGCTTTTCTTGGAGCGTCTGTGTGCTTTTTATTTTCAGTATTGCATTTTTATTTTCAATAAAGCTTGACTGGACCCTAGCATTCTTGATTGGGAGAGAGACACGCTCCGCTTTTTCATGAGAATACTCCTATTCTTCACTTATATTTGTTGAGTATTCATATCTAGCGCTGTTCAGCTTTTAGCTCTTGTTTTCATGTATCTCTTGTCAGAGCTATTAGCTTTCTTTTGTAGAAAGTACTCTCTTGCTTCACTTATATTTGTTTGGAGAGTTGATGAAATAAATTGATTGGTGTTTGGTTGGTTCAGAAAATGTTGCATGTGGTAATTGGTATAAGGAAAAACTTGCTTAATCTTGTAGATCACTAAAATGGATAACTTGATGCTTGTCAATTGTTTTGAGTTAACAAGTAGATCATGATTAAATTGTGCATCACATGAGTTAAGCCTATTAGTGAAGAACTACCGTAAAGCTTGTTGAAAATTTGGTTTGCATCAGTGGTATCTCTAAGGTCTAGATATTTTCTAATAACGGGTTTGGTTAACAAGGAAGACGGTATGAAGTCTTATAACGTTTGCAATATGTTTGTCATATAAAACTTGGTGTACGGGTTGATATTCTTGTTTGCTTACATAACCTTGCTAGCCTAAACTCTGTACTGAGAGGGAATGCTTCTCGTGCATCCAAATCCTTGAGCCAAAATCCATGCCATTTGTGTCCACCATAACTACCTATATGTGGTATTTCCTTGCCACTCCAAGTAAATTTTTCATGTGCTACCTTTAAATTATTCAAAATGTTATTATTCCCTTTTTGTGTCAATGTTTACTAGCTCATGAGGAATTAGTGTGGTTATTCTTTATTCTATTTGTCGAGTGGACTTTTACACCTGGACTAGTGGCATATACATCCGCTTATCCAATAACTTGCAAAAAGAGCTGGCAACGGGGTGCCCAGTCCCAATTAATTACAACTTTAACCAATTAATTCTCTTCACACTTTTGCCCTGATTCATCAGTAAGCAATGACAAACAGTGAAATACCTGAATGTGTGTAAACCAAAGAGAAAGAGGGATGATCTGCCTTGCTGGTAGAAATAACGTCCTTCATGGGAGCCGCTCTTAAAAGTCCGTTCGACAGGTAGAATACTGTTCTCACCCGCTACCATTCGTTGACAATTAACAAACACCTCTCAAAAATAGATACTCCGTTTACAGCACTACCCTGAGCACCGACAGGAGACCTTCGTTGCGCCCCTGAGGATTACACCGTGTACTACGGTGGTGCATCCTCGAGCTTTCACCCGACGAGGAACCCTCCTCGTCGTATACTGAGGGCGCGCCGAGCTGGCGGCCATGGGGATAATTGGTCTCCCACTTAGGCCAAAAGCTTAAGCTTGGGGGGAGGTATGCCGACAAGTTCACTCATTTTATCATATTCATATCATGTCGGTACTTTGTATATCCATGTTTTAGTTTGTTTCTTTTCTTTTGTTTCTTGTATCCATTTCATTTTCGCAAAACACCAAAAGACCAAAAATATTTCCTTTATTTCTCTTGCTTTTTAATTTGTAGTGCTAGTTTACTTTATTTTTCGTTTCGGCTTGTTATTCAAAAATCCAAAAAGATTTTGCTTTGTTTGCTTGTTTCTTTCTATGCTTGCTTTAATTCGAAAACCCAAAAATATTTGTTGTTCTTCTGCTGTTTTGTATAGTTGTTTCAGGAGTTCGAAAAATTTCCGTGGTTCCACTTGGGCTTGGTTATCATTTCACATCATTCAAGCCACACAAGTGAAAAGCAATAATGACGACTTACGACGATTCGGATGTGGTAAAAGGCTGGTATGAACTCTATTTGTTTTTCATTTTTGTAAATATACCTACTCATGTGAACATGCTTAGCTATCATGGTAGTGGTTATGTTATTTAATGATTGCTTAGTAGTTCATGTCTTCTTATGGCCAGTACCAAATTGCTAATAGTAACTAACATGTCATATAGATATTTACATGCATTGTTCTATTCGTAAAACGGTATGGTAGGCTGGTATCCTCCTCTGAATAATTCACTTGATTCGACTTGGCACATGCTCACACATGTTATGACTGAAAAATAAAGTCAATTAAGCCTTGATGATCTATTTTGCCTCAGAGTTTTAGTATCATCTTTATGCCCCCGTTAATTTTATTTTGTCGCAAGCATGATTATGACCGTTATCGCTCTCGTGGCTGTCGCTTCCCAGTCTATTGCTAGCCTTCACTTGTACTGAGCGGGAATGCTGCTCATGCATCCAAATCCTTTAAACCAAGTTATCTCAAAGAGTCCACCAAAAATTCCTATGCATGGTATTTCAAGCCATTCCAAGTAAATTTGCATGTGCTACCTTTAAAACCTTCAAAATATTTCTCTTTTTATGTCAATGTTTACTAGCTCATGAGGAATTAGTGTGGTTATTCTTTATTCTATTTGTCAAATGGATTTTTACACCTGGACTAGTGGCATATACATCCGTTTATCCAATAACTTGCAAAAAGAGCTGGCAACGGGGTGCCCAGTCCCAATTAATTACAACTTTAACCAATTAATTCTCTTCACACTTTTGCCCTGATTCATCAGTAAGCAATGACAAACAGTGAAATATCTGAATGTGTGTAAACCAAAGAGAAAGAGGGATGATCTGCCTTGCTGGTAGAAATAACGTCCTTCATGGGAGCCGCTCTTAAAAGTCCGTTTGACAGGTAGAATACTGTTCTCACCCGCTACCATTCGTTGACAATTAACAAACACCTCTCAAAACATTTTTACCTCTGTTTTTAAAATAAAAAGCTCTAGCACGTGTTAATCCCTGCTTCCCTCTGCGAAGGGCTAATCTTTTATTTTTATGTTGAGTCACCATCCTTTCTTTGAGCACCTCTTCGAGAGCATAACTGTCGTTCTTAGTGTAATGTGCTTGTCCCAGGATACGATTAATTGAGGTATAACTATGATACTCTTATCTTTGATATTTTTATATCTAGTCTTCACTTGAACTTCAGAGGTGCCTTGGCATTTATGTTTTGCCCTTCAAACAAGGGCAAGCGAGATACCACTTTGTCATATCTTTTTACGAACATTGCAATTCTTGTGAATAGATGTATGCTATGTTATTCATTCTTAGTACTTTGGTATCTTTTCATGATTTGCATAACTACTAGGTGTCGTTATTTGCATGGTTCCTATTATGAATTGTCTAAGTAATTGATCATATAGTAGGCATGTATACATCATATGAAGCAAATGTGTTCGTAAAAGTTTCTTTTATCGCACTCAGTTGTTAACTGAATTGCTTGAGGACAAGCAATAAGCTAAGCTTGGGGGGAGTTGATACGTCCAAAACGTATCTACTTTTCCGAACACTTTTGCTATTGTTTTTCCTCTAATTTGTGTGATTTGAATGCAACTAACACGGACTAACGCTGTTTTCAGCAGAATTGCCTTGGTGTCTCGTTTTTGTGCAGAAAGTCAAAGTTTTAGGAAAATTCCAGAAAAATTCCAGAAATTCTATTTTTCCAGAAGACCCACGGAGCCAGAAGACGAAGCGAGGAGGGTGCACAGGGGCACCACACGCACCCAGGGCGCGGGTGGGCCCTTGCCGCGCCCAGGGGTGGTGTGGCCACCCTATGTGGCCCCCGACGCTCCCCTTTGGACTACTTAAAGCCTCTGACCTACAAACTTCGGGGGAATCGACGCTTTTTCCAGAAACCTTCCAGAGCTCCGCCGCCATCGAAAACCCTATTTCGGGGATCAGAAACTCCGTTTTGGCACCCGGTCGGGACGGGGAATTGGAGGAGATCATCGCCATCATCATCACCGCCACCTCTCCATCGACCATCCATGACTCCCCCATCCATGTGTGAGTAATTCCCCGCTGTAGGCTGAGGGATGATAGGGATTGGATGAGATCATTCATGTAATAGTTGTGAGATTTGTTAGGGCTTGGTGCCTAGTATCCATCGGTAGTACTTTATGTCATTGTTGCAACTTATTATGCTTAATGCTTGTCACTTAGGGCCCGAGTGCCATGATCTCAGATCTGAACATGTTATTGAATCATGAGAATAATTATTGTTTTGGATCATATCTATAAGTTGTATACACACGTCACTGTCCGGAACCCGAGGCCCCAAAGTGACAGAAATTGGGATAACCGGAGGGGATGGTTGCGACGTGAGGATCACATGTGTTCACGGAGTGTTAATGCTTTGCTCCGGTGCTTTATTAAAAGGAGCACCTTAATTACCAGTAGTTTCCCTTGAGGCCCAGCTGCAAACGGGCTGGTAGGACAAAAGATGTTGTGCAAGTTTCTCATTGCGAGCACGTACGACTAAATACGGAACACATGCCTATGTGTGAAGACCCCGGATTAACTATCCGAGATACTCGTTATGTTTCCTGCAACAATCCCATGATCAGTCTGTTGTTGCACATAACTCGAATTGGCATCACAGAACACCCATAAATACCGAATAAATATACTTACTTGATTGAAGTCATAACTTCATCAGGTACTCGCAGCGGAAATCACCAAATCAACGTGGAGCCCAAGTCACTTGCCAACCCTACAAGCAGCTGACTGGGAAGCGCCCTAGTTCGCATTGACGTCATTAGCCACTTCCTCTTCGAACTGCTCCTCTTCAGAATCTGGCTAAGACAATAGCCAGGGACGAAACCAATATGAGTACATTTGAATGTACTCGCAAACTACCCCCGGACTGAGCATGCACTACTCTTTTATTGTTTAAATAAAACTTCGTTTACTTTGAAAACTCTATATCCTTGTTGAAAAGAGAAGGATATACTTTTGTTTAATAAAACTTTTTTTTGAAATCTCCATATCTTTATTGAAAAAGGAAAGAAGGCTTTTAGAACTTTTCCCATAAAATCAGTTTTTGTAAGAAGTCTCGTTTAAAACTTTTTCCCGAAAATACATCTCTGTTGAAATAGGTAAGAAGTCTCTTTTATAAACATTTTCCCGGAAAATCACCATTTGGTTTATTTCTCCAAAACTCCTCCTTTTTCGACCATAACCCTTCATGGTCATTAGTCCCAACAACCTCATACCACCCCTTGGGTATAGTTGCCTAAAACATTTTCCACTTTCAAATCACAAAACTCTTCACTTCTCGACCATAGTCCGTCATGGTCAATCATTCTCCAGCAACCTCATACCAGCCCGTCGGTAGAGTTGCAGATACAACACATCTCCATTTTATTTTCAAATCTCAAAACTTTGCAAAACTTGCACATGGTCAAAGCAGTTCTTTCCAACTGTCCATATCCGAGGACTCGGCTATTCGAATAGTTTTAACCCTCTGCAGAGGTAGCACGCTTTTCCCACACCCATCCGGTAACTCATCGTGTCAGCCACGTCCCGCCATACAAGGTGTATGCGAAGTTGAGTCACCGACCATAGCCTGTCCTTTGCTCATGCTAGTATAGGATCCTTCCCATATGACACTTCCAACACACTTAACCCAGCCCTTCGGAATCTAAGTGTGAGGACTCATAGGTTTTGTCCGGCGGTTTATGGTGGAACCTTCAATCCTCCTCCTTATCTTTCCATAGAGTTTGAGCGAGGACCCGGGTCAAGGTAGGTCCTCAGACCATCCCTTCATGCATAACGGAGTCATCTTCGTCGATGAGGTCTCCCATACTAATATGAGCAAATTATATGACTACGCCCCTTTTCCCATATGCGGGTAAATGTGGTCGCATAGGGTATTGGTTGTTCTGTAAGTACAAGGACACAATGTGCATTTTTCATAAACATCACCATTCACCATTTCTCCATTTCCACACCGACATCTCGGTATTCCACCACCACACAAGTATTTCCAAAGGAGTTTTGAGTAAACAATATTTTTCCCATCCTATAGTTTGAAAAAGAAATTCCAGCTAATATCTCCAGATAGGGTGTCAAAATAATATACTTATATTTTGGAAAAGGGTTTAAAAATCATAGCTTTTGTGGCAAACACCACATAAATCACGTTTGCTCTTTATAAGTAAAACATGTGAACCAAAATATATGTATATAAATGCAAGCTCAGAGGATAGCTTGCCTTGCTCGGCAAAGTGAACTTGGTCTTGATCTTCAGGTTCAACGAATTCCCCTTCCTCAATAACTCCGTTCCAAAGACCACTCCGGTAGTGTTTATATCTAGCGTCGCAAACAGGAGGGTAACACAACAATCACTAAGCAAATCAAACCACAAGTGGTATACAGGCAAGTAACAACCCGTAAGCTTCGAGCTAATCGTTCGGGCAACAGCTAGGATCTACACTTACGAGGGTTTTATACTAGTCAGTAGTCCATCACCTATACGCAAGCTAGGTACATCGATCACAAACTATCTGAGGCGAAGGTTAACAACAAGCACCTCCTGTTGAACAGGAAATACTTCAGACAAAAGTTAGGTCACTATATATTTTCTGTGAGTCAAAATATTACACCAAGTTAGGATATGATAAAGTGAAACACTAGGAACCTAGCAAAATTAGATTTGCTCCAAAATCATTACGGATTAATTTATAAAAATCCTTTTTAAATATGCCCCTTTGTTAGTTTATTTTAAACAACATTACAAAATAATTATCCATGTTTGGAAACAAGGTGGAACATAAAGGTTATCATTTGCTAAACATTTTAAGAGGTCAAACTTAATTTTTGGATCCTTATTTTTAAAGATATGAATTTTTCCAATTTGTTTTATATTCTGCCATTTTATTTATTTTAATAAAATATTAAATATACTAATTTATTTGGATAGGTGAGTTATACCAAAAGACAGGCCTTATTTTTCTGAACAATTTGGTATATTATTTGTAATTTTTGGATCAATACTCAAAAAGATATGCATTTTACAAGTTTAAATTTGAATCTGGCTGTTTATTTTATCTGACAGAAAAACTAACAAAACATTTTGAACCGAGCAGCGCGCTACACACGGTCACTGACGTGTGGGCCAGCGGCCACGCTGGCGCTGACTGGGCTGGGTGCGGGCTGTGCTGGCCACCACGGTCGCTGACCGGTGGGGCCTAGCTGTCAGCGAATGGAAAAAAAGGAAAAAGGTTTGCGCCGCGCGGGATTCGAACCGGAGACGTCGCGCGCGGGTGTGCTGTGTGCTAGCCATTGGGCTGGCTCGCGCTTGTGATAGAATACGTGCGCGTACCAATAAGAGGTGTGCCGGTGCACGTCGACGTCGCGCACGGCCGCGGCGACCGCCGGCGACGACGCGCATGGGATCGACGTTCTATGGCGTGCGGAGGCCAAATAACGCTCGCACTCGACACGCACGAGCACGGGCTACATAGTGGCGGCGTTATGGACCTAATGGTTGCCGGCAAAAGCTCCGGCGACGAGGTCGTGCGGCGGCACGCTACGGGCCACGGCGGAATCTACGGCTACGCGACAAGCTAGGAGCGGAGAAGGAGGACGAGCATGTCCAGGAGGTGCGCCTGCTCACCCTCGACGCGTGGGAATGACCGCTGGTGCAGAGGTGCGGTGACGACGTTGGAATCGAGCTCGGAGCGCGGCGGCCGGAGAGGAAGAAGACGAAGACGGCGGCGACGATGCGGGCGACCCCGCGGCGATTCCTTGCACGAGGACGAAGAGGACGTCGAGGCGGAGCTGCTGACGGTCTTATATTAGCTCGGGGAGGTCTCAGACGACGGCGAGGCGGCGGCGAAGCTTCGGCTCGGGCACGGCCATGGAGGAGAGAAATGAGAGGAGAGGGAGTACAGGTGGGCGAGTGGATGAGGGAGGACAGGGGTGCGTCGAGGTGGGGGTCTTATCCTCCTCCTGGACAACGGAGAGCGGAGAGAGGGGGGGGGGGTCCGGGCGGCGGGATCGATGGGCGGTCGACACGGCGACGCGCACGGGCTGCTACAGAGAAGAAACGTTGCTTTTCCAGATAACCCCCTGGGCTATTTTTCCTATTTGCAACTAAGCCCTTGTCTGCTTCTTTTGCTTCCTTATTAATATCCAGCAGCTTTTGGGGATTTATTTGAGGTACTAAAACTTTTTAGAAAAATTTGAAAATATTTGGGTAGGCTCCCCTTGCCAAGTAGAGCCTCCACAAAAATTGGTTTTTCAAAATAAAATGTTTTGAACATAATTTGTTCATAGAGTTTAAATATATTATTTTTGGATAAAGCCAATTTGACAAATGGAAAATATCTTTGTAATTGGAGATTAGATATTTTGGGGAGAGAGTAATATGATAATGAGATGGTTATCATCTCATTCCTGAATTTTATAAGATAAAATAATTGTTGTAACAAAATAGAGAATTAGGTAGAGCGGGAAATTAGATATGATCCTTTCTTTTAATCAAGACTTTATTTAGAGAGTGAGAGTAGTCATAGAGGTCTTGTTTTGTTTTCAAGTCACATTCCCAATTTGGGACCAGTGGGTTTTATTTTAGTGTTGGGCACAACAGAGGAATTATCCTCACAAGCAACAGCACCACAAGATCAACATCACAATAATTACCACACAAATCAAACCACCAGATTCAATCATACCACCATTTCCACAATATTATCTTGTAAAAATGATCACACTTAATTATGACAAGATGATGTTTAAGGGAGTATCTCAACTTATAACTCAATAGTTTTCAAAAAGGTTTGAGAAAGGAAATATGTGGGGTAACATATTTCCCACTAGTATTATTTTCAAATGGAATGAAATTAGGAGTTTATAAAATGGGAGTTATATACAAATGCAAAATCTCAAGTTTAAAAGATAGATAGGAGATAGCATATAGATCTCCACATTTGTGGGAACACATAGTTTTGGAAATACTTTTACTTTCTCAAATAATGGGTATTGATTTTGGTTGTTGACAAACCAAGTATCATTTGAAATGGAGTTGGCCAAAATAAGAATGGAAAAGATACATCGAATATTTTTCTTGTCATGACATGATCACCAAAGTTAAATATATTTTTATATTGGTTGGGTCTTATATTTACTAGTCAAACAACTTAAACAACAAGTCACACAAGGTTCAACATAGCAATGGGAAGGAAAACACAATCATTAGTGAAACATTTCAAAAAGTTTTTGTTGGTTCTGAATTTTGGGTCTGGTAAAACTAAGTTTTTCTTAGTTTCCAAATTTGGGATGTGACAGCTCTTCCCCCCTTAAAAATAAATCTCGTCCTCGAGATTTGTCCGGTGGTAACAGGGGAGTACGGGGCACGGGTTTTTGGGTTGACTACTCTTCCGAGGTCGTTGCTTCTTCAGTGAGGTCGCCATGTGAGATCTTGACTAGTTGATGTTGCGAGGCTTTCTTTGTTGATAATCTTCTGTGTTGAGTTCAGCTCCTTGATGATGGGGTTGACTTGACGATCGACGCTGATGGATAGTCCTGGCTAGCTGTTTCCAGACACTATAAGGCTAAGGCGCAAGGAACTAATTATTGACATGTCCTGGTATACGTAGCGAATGTCTTCCCCCCTTAAAAAGGGATCTTTTAATCGATCTTGTTGAAAGTCGCAGCTGGAGTTGACTTGGAGGCATCATTCTTCTTGAGTAGCTTGACGACCTTTGTCTTGGTTGTCACTCCTCGGTGCTTGGAGTTGGTGCAGATATCACTTCCTGATATTGTCGCCTTACGAGGGTCGCAGATGGGGACTAGTCTGCGTACTCGACTCTCTCTGGGCTCTTGTTACTGGAGGGATGTTATAAACTTCTAAGGGCGCCTGGACTTGCTTGGTGGTTGGTGTTGCCAACAGCAGGTGCTGCCGTTGTTTGATTTTTCTTCTTAGCGACTTCCGGTAGATTTTCTTCACGCTTTTCTTCCTTTGGCTTGGCGAGAAAAGGGTTGGTCCTGAAAGACTTCTTTGGTTCGGGTTCTTCAGGAAGCTTTGCAGGGATCTCCACAAGTAAGTTAGAGTGCACCAGAATAGTTAGGGTTTCCGGAAAAACTTTCTGGTTGAGGGGCTTAAGTTAGTTTTCAAGGGAGTTGGGTGCTATACTCTGAACATCAAACTTATTGTACCTAAGATCCAAAACAACCAACTTTACATAGGCCTCAAATTCTCGAGTCTTCAAAATACCATTCCAACATCTCTGGTAAGGCCACTACTATCAACTAGTTAACTGAATCATGACTTTTGCCCAAGCTAAAATTATTAATCCACCATCATTTCTTCGGGCATAAACTCTTTATCATATTATAGTTCAATCTATCGGATACCCATCGAACCTTTCAGGCTCAGTCTTCCCATTACATCCTGTCACAAAAATCATAGTAGTCCACCAATTATTTCTTGATTAATTTATTCCCCAGATAGGCATATCTCAAATTATCTGACTCCTTCAGGTTGCCATCTTCTCACGATCATATCATCAAAGCTAAATAAAGCATCCAACAATCATGTGATCATCCCATCAAGAATTTGACCCACTTTCTAACCAAATTCAGATTTCATCTCGACACTTTCGGGCCTTGATCTCTTAATCAAATGTAAACGATCTTTCTAAGAATAATCCAAACAGAGCATGACAAGCTCTGAAAACTACCGTCACCTAGAATGTCTTGCTACTAGACCAAGTCATATTGATTCCTAGAATCCGATAAACATTCACTTATCCTCCACCAATTATTTCTTGCATACAACGATCTACTCATTTGCTAACTCATCTTTGACCACTTCCTATAATTCCATAAGAATTTAGTACAAGGTCACTTGCGCTAGGAATCACCCTAAACATTCCAACTCCGGAGTATTCTTCTTAATTTACTTGCTTCTAACCAATCCAACATCATTTTATCAGCAAGTGCTTCCTAAAAATCCAATAACTTTCACCTTTATTTCTAAACCTTAAATCAAGGGTCACGTCTTCTAGCTCCAGATAACCACCAAGGGTTGGGGACCACAACTGGTTAGCCCCAGAGTATTAATCAAATATATCATCTGTTCAAACCCAATTATTTTATCGATCTCTTCGAGTTTTCACTTCTATTCTAAACCCCAAATTTTTGATATTACCAACATCATCCACCAAATTTGATCTCAACAACTAGATTCTTAAGGGATCCTTTTGCCTAATAAACTGATAGCCCAATACTCTTATATCTTCCTAAAGCCTCCTTCGTACCAACTAGTTTTGAGTCGTCCTATGGCACCTCTTTCCTTTGTCTAGAAAAAGCAGTTAGTATTTTGCAAAATTTGGTTAGATGAGAGATCTAAAGTTAGATAAATTATGTTAGTTATGTTAGTTTTTCATATTGTTTTGTTAGTCCGACGGGATACGACCAGTGTCATCTACCGTCGGGTCTTGAATCTTCATCTTTCTCGATGGCTTGATGTGGTTGTACAAAACGATGAATGGAGCCGCTATCAGTCTTGCAGAAGGTCGCAGAGTCTTGGGGTAGCGAGTATTCCATACCTTGCTTCTCTTACTAGGGAAAATTTTCTGAAGGGTTTTCTAAGTCGGACTTTGAAAGGATACAAAAAGTACATCTATGGCCAACAAGGCAAAAAGGTTTTGTTGCTAACAGTCAAAATTAAAGCAACAGACAACTGTGTGGTTACTTTGGGTTCCCGACAAGGCGGTTTTGTGAACACACAAGGAAACACACACATAAATGCAACACACAAGCAAGATTAAACAGGCACTTTTAGCACCAACAGACGTTTAATACCGTGGAAGGTGGGGATTGCTCAAGTAAAACGAGCTTATCCTATCGATCCTATGGGTCTGGTTTGGGATATCGTCAAGTATGTAAGTTTGAATGGAGGTAAGACAATAGATGGAAACTTTTGATAAACCTTTAAACGAGAGACAAGGTTTAGAATAATTCGAGAAGTTGAAAAGAATGGAAGTTATACTTAGGCTCCTTAGATACAAATAATTTAGGTAGTAATATATTTCTTTCCAAAAAGTCTTCGCCTTAGTCTTCAGCTGGAATACTTGAGATTGTCAAGATCACAAATGGAGTAGAATTGTTGCTGTTGAGTTGAGGTCTTCGAAGGTCTCTTGCTTTGTTGATATCGATGATATTGGTATTTGCAGATGAATCACCTTGATGTTAAATGTCGAGTATTTGAGGTGGAAACTTCTTCTTCTGGGCACTAGCTAATTAGGTCTCACTGGGTTCATCGTCAAATATTTTGAATGGGTAAGAGGGAGTAGAGAAATCCTTAGAAAATCTTAAAATAGAGGGATGAGTCTCGGAAATATTTGAGAAGGTGAGAAGAGTGGAAGTTATTTTTGGACTTCCTTAGATAAAAATATGTTTTTGGTAACAATATATTTTTAACAAAATATTTCTTTCCTAACTAACGTCCATGCTAACTAAGGTCTGTTACAGTCAGGATGGCTCTGATACCAAGTCTGTGAGGACCCCGGATTAACTATCCGAGATACTCGTTATGTTTCCTGCAACAATCCCATGATCAGTCTGTTGTTGCACATAACTCGAATTGGCATCACAGAACACCCATAAATACCGAATAAATATACTTACTTGATTGAAGTCATAACTTCATCAGGTACTCGCAGCGGAAATCACCAAATCAACGTGGAGCCCAAGTCACTTGCCAACCCTACAGGCAGCTGACTGGGAAGCGCCCTAGTTCGCATTGACGTCATTAGCCACTTCTCTTCGAACTGCTCCTCTTCAGAATCTGGCTAAGACAATAGCCAGGGACGAAACCAATATGAGTACATTTGAATGTACTCGCAAACTACCCCCGGAATGAGCATACACTACTCTTTTATTGTTTAAATAAAACTTCGTTTACTTTGAAAACTCTATATCCTTGTTGAAAAGAGAAGGATATACTTTTGTTTAATAAAACTTTGTTTTGAAATCTCCATATCTTTATTGAAAAAGGAAAGAAGGCTTTTAGAACTTTTCCCATAAATCAGTTTTTGTAAGAAGTCTCGTTTAAAACTTTTTCCCGAAAATACATCTCTGTTGAAATAGGTAAGAAGTCTCTTTTATAAACATTTTCCCGGAAAATCACCATTTGGTTTATTTCTCCAAAACTCCTCCTTTTTCGACCATAACCCTTCATGGTCATTAGTCCCAACAACCTCATACCACCCTTGGTATAGTTGCCTAAAACATTTTCCACTTTCAAATCACAAAACTCTTCACTTCTCGACCATAGTCCGTCATGGTCAATCATTCTCCAGCAACCTCATACCAGCCCGTCGGTAGAGTTGCAGATACAACACATCTCCATTTTATTTTCAAATCTCAAAACTTTGCAAAACTTGCACATGGTCAAAGCAGTTCTTTCCAACTGTCCATATCCGAGGACTCGGCTATTCGAATAGTTTTAACCCTCTGCAGAGGTAGCACGCTTTTCCCACACCCATCCGGTAACTCATCGTGTCAGCCACGTCCCGCCATACAAGGTGTATGCGAAGTTGAGTCACCGACCATAGCCTGTCCTTTGCTCATGCTAGTATAGGATCCTTCCCATATGACACTTCCAACACACTTAACCCAGCCCTTCGGAATCTAAGTGTGAGGACTCATAGGTTTTGTCTGGCGGTTTATGGTGGAACCTTCAATCCTCCTCCTTATCTTTCCATAGAGTTTGAGCGAGGACCCGGGTCAAGGTAGGTCCTCAGACCATCCCTCATGCATAACGGAGTCATCTCCGTCGATGAGGTCTCCCATACTAATATGAGCAAATTATATGACTACGCCCCTTTTCCCATATGCGGGTAAATGTGGTCGCACAGGGTATTGGTTGTTCTGTAAGTACAAGGACACAATGTGCATTTTTCATAAACATCACCATTCACCATTTCTCCATTTCCACACCGACATCTCGGTATTCCACCACCACACAAGTATTTCCAAAGGAGTTTTGAGTAAACAATATTTTTCCCATCCTATAGTTTGAAAAAGAAATTCCAGCTAATATCTCCAGATAGGGTGTCAAAATAATATACTTATATTTTGGAAAAGGGTTTCAAAATCATAGCTTTTGTGGCAAACACCACATAAATCACTTTTGCTCTTTATAAGTAAAACATGTGAACCAAAATATATGTATATAAATGCAAGCTCAGAGGATAGCTTGCCTTGCTCGGCGAAGTGAACTTGGTCTTGATCTTCAGGTTCAACGAATTCCCCTTCCTCAATAACTCCGTTCCAAAGACCACTCCGGTAGTGTTTATATCTAGCGTCGCAAACAGGAGGGTAACACAACAATCACTAAGCAAATCAAACCACAAGTGGTATACAGGCAAGTAACAACCCGTATGCTTCGAGCTAATCATTCGGGCAACAGCTAGGATCTACACTTACGAGGGTTTTATACTAGTCAGTAGTCCATCACCAATACGCAAGCTAGGTACATCGATCACAAACTATCTGAGGCGAAGGTTAACAACAAGCACCTCCTGTTGAACAGGAAATACTTCAGACAAAAGTTAAGTCACTATATATTTTCTGTGAGTCAAAATATTACACCAAGTTAGGATATGATAAAGTGAAACACTAGGAACCTAGCAAAATTAGATTTGCTCCAAAATCATTATGGATTAATTTATAAAAATCCTTTTTAAATATGCCCCTTTGTTAGTTTATTTTAAACAACATTACAAAATAATTATCCATGTTTGGAAACAAGGTGGAACATAAAGGTTATCATTTGCTGAACATTTTAAGAGGTCAAACTTAATTTTTGGATCCTTATTTTTAAAGATATGAATTTTTCCAATTTGTTTTATATTCTGCCATTTTCTTTATTTTAATAAAATATTAAATATACTAATTTATTTGGTTAGGTGAGTTATACCAAAAGACAGGCCTTATTTTTCTGAACAATTTGGTATATTATTTGTAATTTTTGGATCAATACTCAAAAAGATATGCATTTTACAAGTTTAAATTTGAATCTGGCTGTTTATTTTATCTGACAGAAAAACTAACAAAACATTTTGAACCGAGCAGCGCGCTACACACGGTCACTGACGTGTGGGCCAGCGGCCACGCTGGCGCTGACTGGGCTGGGTGCGGGCTGTGCTAGCCACCACGGTCGCTGACCGGTGGGGCCCAGCTGTCAGCGAATGAAAAAAAGGAAAAAGGTTTGCGCCGCGCGGGATTCGAACCGGAGACGTCGCGCGCGGGTGTGCTGTGTGCTAGCCATTGGGCTGGCTCGCGCTTGTGATAGAATACGTGCGCGTACCAATAAGAGGTGTGCCGGTGCACGTCGACGTCGCGCACGGCCGCGGCGACCGCCGGCGACGACGCGCATGGGATCGACGTTCTATGGCGTGCGGAGGCCAAATAACGCTCGCACTCGACACGCACAAGCACGGGCTACATAGTGGCGGCGTTATGGACCTAATGGTTGCCGGCAAAAGCTCCGGCGACGAGGTCGTGCGGCGGCACGCTACGGGCCACGGCGGAATCTACGGCTACGCGACAAGCTAGGAGCGGAGAAGGAGGACGAGCATGTCCAGGAGGTGCGCCTGCTCACCCTCGACGCATGGGAACGACCGCTGGTGCAGAGGTGCGGTGACGACGTCGGAATCGAGCTCGGAGCGCGGCGGCCGAAGAGGAAGAAGACGAAGACGGCGGCGACGATGCGGGCGACCCCGCGGCGATTCCTTGCACGAGGACGAAGAGGACGTCGAGGCGGAGCTGCTGACGGTCTTATATTAGCTCGGGGAGGTCTCAGACGACGGCGAGGCGGCGGCGAAGCTTCGGCTCGGGCACGGCCATGGAGGAGAGAAATGAGAGGAGAGGGAGTGCAGGTGGGCGAGTGGATGAGGGAGGACAGGGGTGCGTCGAGGTGGGGGTCTTATCCTCCTCCTGGACAGCGGAGAGCGGAGAGAGGGGGGGGGGGGGGGGGTCCGGGCGGCGGGAGCGCTGGGCGGTCGACACGGCGACGCGCACGGGCTGCTACAGAGAAGAAACGTTGCTTTTCCAGATAACCCCCTGGGCTATTTTTCCTATTTGCAACTAAGCCCTTGTCTGCTTCTTTTGCTTCCTTATTAATATCCAGCAGCTTTTGGGGATTTATTTGAGGTACTAAAACTTTTTAGAAAAATTTGAAAATATTTGGGTAGGCTCCCCTTGCCAAGTAGAGCCTCCACAAAAATTGGTTTTTCAAAATAAAATGTTTTGAACATAATTTGTTCATAGAGTTTAAATATATTATTTTTGGATAAAGCCAATTTGACAAATGGAAAATATCTTTGTAATTGGAGATTAGATATTTTGGGGAGAGAGTAATATGATAATGAGATGGTTATCATCTCATTCCTGAATTTTATAAGATAAAATAATTGTTGTAACAAAATAGAGAATTAGGTAGAGCGGGAAATTAGATATGATCCTTTCTTTTAATCAAGACTTTATTTAGAGAGTGAGAGTAGTCATAGAGGTCTTGTTTTGTTTTCAAGTCACATTCCCAATTTGGGACCAGTGGGTTTTATTTTAGTGTTGGGCACAACAGAGGAATTATCCTCACAAGCAACAGCACCACAAGATCAACATCACAATAATTACCACACAAATCAAACCACCAGATTCAATCATACCACCATTTCCACAATATTATCTTGTAAAAATGATCACACTTAATTATGACAAGATGATGTTTAAGGGAGTATCTCAACTTATAACTCAATAGTTTTCAAAAAGGTTTGAGAAAGGAAATATGTGGGGTAACATATTTCCCACTAGTATTATTTTCAAATGGAATGAAATTAGGAGTTTATAAAATGGGAGTTATATACAAATGCAAAATCTCAAGTTTAAAAGATAGATAGGAGATAGCATATAGATCTCCACATTTGTGGGAACACATAGTTTTGGAAATACTTTTACTTTCTCAAATAATGGGTATTGATTTTGGTTGTTGACAAACCAAGTATCATTTGAAATGGAGTTGGCCAAAATAAGAATGGAAAAGATACATGGAATATTTTTCTTGTCATGACATGATCACCAAAGTTAAATATATTTTTATATTGGTTGGGTCTTATATTTACTAGTCAAACAACTTAAACAACAAGTCACACAAGGTTCAACATAGCAATGGGAAGGAAAACACAATCATTAGTGAAACATTTCAAAAAGTTTTTGTTGGTTCTGAATTTTGGGTCTGGTAAAACTAAGTTTTTCTTAGTTTCCAAATTTGGGATGTGACACTATGATTGATTATTACTTGGATACCTTATTATTATTTATCTGCAATTGCCCTATGTATGACTATTTCATGAATTATCTCATCCATGCAACGCCCGTTCATCCATCCCTATGCCTACAATATTTTAATCCTGCTGTCTGCTGCAATTATTACTGCTGTCTTTATTTTACTGCTGCTGTTATTTCACTACTGCTACTGTCATAAAACTGTTGCTATTGATAAACTGTGTCGAGCAAGTCTACTTCCAGGTGCAGCTGAACTGACAAATCATCTGTCAAGGCTTATAAATATTCTTTGGCTCCCCTCGTGTCAAATCAATAAATTTGGGTTTTACTTCCCTCGAAGACTGTTGCGATCCCCTATACTTGTGGGTCATCACCCTTCCGGGTACCTCACCCGGAAGCCTCCATTGTAAGCAACACCATGAAGAACTCATCAATCCAGACATGCAGGAGTAGGGCTTTTAGCCTCCGGGCGGCCTAAACCTGGGTAGCTCCTTGTGTCCCTTTGGTTGCTTGCTTTGATCGTGGAGAGGAGAACTTGATCGAGATCTTACCCAAGAGACGATTCTCAGCCTCCTTCGTGCCCCATACCGAACCTAAAAAGGGGGTATCCTTTATCCCCGGTGTCCATCTTTCCAGACACGACAGACACGTTGGGTAGCCCATGGCCCCTCCCAGCACTTCTTTCCCTCTCTGGAGTTTGCCCGATTAAATCCCGAACTGGTATTTTCACTTTACAGAAAATTCCTGGAATTAAATCACCATCATATAAAAACATTTACATGATTCGGGACATTAGATGTTCGCATATGCATCCTCCAGAAGAGTATTCCCCCTATATAAATCCTCAGAATAAATCCGACAGTAATAGAAACAATTTCTATTACTCCGAGACAATACTATGTCTTCCTATTTGTTCTCTCTTGATAAAGATATCATCTATCATGCGGAGACCATTCCGATGATATTCTCTCGTTATCCAGACCAACCATAATACACAACAAACTAGACCTGACTTAAGTGTGTTACCCCTACAGGTTCGATGACGTGTAGCTATAAATAGATGTACACATCTAATCACTAGCCAGGGTCAGGTCCATGAATAAAACCTGAATAACTACTATCGTTATGCGAAGACCACTTTGTTGAACCTTTTGGCTATCAATATATCATTCCCATTACCCACGATACTGAACCTACCCGAGATTAAGTATTCCTGATATTTCCATGAATCGATCATTGATTCACTATATCTTTGTCTATCTCATTAACCGGTAAGAGTTATACATGTTAATTATTGACATAATTTCAGCAATTATGATCATTGGTATGAGATACTAAATGATGCTCGCACTTGCTCTAGTGGCAGGTACTTTAGAAGGAGCTAATGCTGGAAGGAAAAGGAAGTTTTGGGATGACGTTGATGTTGCGCTTGGAGTGTAGCTGATCATCTCAGAGTGTGGAAGGAGCGCAGTGGAAGATCACATTTTATGCAAAGTGACCACTACTTCATCTACATTCCCAAGTCAATGAAGGAGATCTACACTAGGACTTTAAATAAGAGTTATTTTTAGTTCGATCATTCTGTAATGAATATTTTGAGATTCTGGAACAAAGTTATGTTCGGATATTAAAGTATGTGTGGGAGTTCACATTTTGTGAATTCGGTTTATGATCTTCTTTATTGTAATATGTCTTTAATTTAGTTTTGTTAAGTCTTAAATGTTCGAAATATCATTTAAAGTTTTGAGTGATGTTTGATTTTGGTTTAGTCTTTTATTTTGGAAGAAGCTTTTCGTTGGTTCTTTTTCGAGACTCTTAAAGTTATTCCAAGATTAAATGGACAAAACTAAAAATCCACAAAAGGGCTAGGCACTTGAGCAATCGAAATTTATGGAGTGTTGGACACTTAATAAAAATCGAAATCCACAAATACTAGGTATTTGGTAAAATTCGAAATTGGCAAAGTGCTAGGCATAGTAAATTTCGAAATTACATAAAGGTGGAGACTACCCATTAATGAAATTCCATTGAAGATTTAATATGAAGTTGCATATTAATGAAATAAAGTTGATGAATTATTGAAATTGCAATATTTCATAAAATTAAGTGGGAGTATGTGTGAATCAAAATAAGAGATCAAAGAAATTTTATAAAGTTAAAGAAGGCTTAATAAAATGTATTATAACATGATTGACAAAAGAAAGTTTTCTTAATCACATTACTCATGATTAATTTTGGTAATTCGAAATTGTCATGATAATGAAATCTTTTGTGAGACAAAGATCAATAAGATTGTTATAATAATTATGTCCTAGTGTCTTGTTGTGTGAGATGTAAATACTCCAAATTTCCACTAAAAGTAAATAGAATAATTTGTTTGTATTTAGAACTTGCGTCAAGTTTAACTTAGAGTTATTTTGATGAAGTTTCGGGATGTCAATTCTTGAATCAAAGTTGTGATTCGAATTAGACATTAGTTTTGCATTGAAGTCCAATTTTGTATTGGCGGTTATTTCCACAAACAAATCCAAGTGCTTGTTGACTTTGGAATTGGAGAAAAGTGTCTTCTCATAAAGTTTGTAGTGGAAATAAAATACTAAGTTAAGACTGGGAGTCTTCGAGTAAAGTTAGAATGAAGGGTTAACATGCAAATGTTTTCATATCATTACTTTATCCGGGAATTTATGTATGTAATACATAATTCAAACTAAGTATTATAAAAGAATGATCCTGTGAAGAATTTGCTGATATTATCACTAGGTGATATTATTGTCAAATGTCTAAGAACATGATCAAAATGCAAAACGGTACAAACAAAAGGTGAATACTCATAATTGACTGAAAAGTCAAATAAGATCCAAAAGGAGAAATTTTCATGTAGCTCCAAGATTTTATCTTGAGAGTAGTTTGGATGTGATGTGAAATCACTGGGCATGAATATTTCATAAAGAAAGGATCTAAGTAGCAAAAGTTATTGCTAGGCACTAGTAAATTTCGAAATTTACATAATTGTTTTGGATTACTGGGTAATCTAGATAATTATGTTATGAGTGTTTGAAGTCAGTCGTAATAATGAGTAAGGATTTTATTCTTTTCATTATGTAAATCGAAGGGACTTAAAAGTCAGTGGGAGCTGATATTATATTTGTTGAATTAAGGCTAGGCCGAATTCAAAAATGTATATCTTGTGAAATAAAGATTTTAAAAGAGTTTTAAATAAAAGGTTAGAAATTGTCTTATTGAATTTTGTCTATGAGATAGATTGGAAATTTAATAAACATGAGTATGAATGTGCTTAGAACAATTCTGAAAGGTAATTCGAATTGTGTTTTGAGGCAAAGAAATTTGTTCAAAACATGCAGTAAGAACCTTTGCAAGATACATTGACCTTCGTAGTCAATGATGAGCAAATAGATAGGAATAAGATCAAATCATATTTTATATGGTTTCTCTTGTTCATTGTTGTGGTAGCGCATAAAGTCGGAAAGTTTCCAATGTGCTAAATTGTATTTAGTCACTGGCAGTAAGAGAAATACTTGGTAATAGTTTTCTCATAAAGGCAGTTAATTAAAAGTATAATTGATCCTGAAGGTTTTTTTATTGTGATGAGAACCTGATAGTGATATTACAAAAGTTTTCGACTTGGTAGATTTTGTAAAGCTTCAAATAATATATTGAGAAGTTTCTCGTATATGTATTTGTGGTGGAATTATGAAATCAAATCTTAATTGATTTAAATTCAGAGAGTGACGTTTTCAATTGAAAAATGCTATATGTTTTGATTTTATCAAACATTAAGTATATTATGAGTGATTCTACAACATATAAAAGGATAGTTGCATCATTGATGTGAGAAGTCATGATAAGCAAGTTATTGGATATAAGTCATTGACTTGGTAAGGTTTCAATAGACGGTATGATAATTTCATTCAGAGACGCTTGAAATTATTAATGCTACTACGCAACCGGATAGGCCGAAATCCAATTCCTAATAAATCCGACTTTACATGGTCAAGTTCGACATGTAGAAGAGTTAAACAAGTTTAAGTATTTTGATTGGATCAAAATGTAGGGCACAGGCTCGGACCTCATGCAGGAGTATGAGTAGCACCTAAGTTCCATTTGTGTTATGACATCGTACTACTAGAATCATATTGACTCTAGTGCAAGTGGGAGACGTTGGAGATATGCCCTAGAGACAATAATATTTAGTATTATTTTATCTCCAAGTTTATTATTAATAGTTTATATCTTTATGCTATAACTGCATTGGGTACTTGAACAGCGAATACAAAGTATTCAAGAGGAAAACCTCCGATGCACGTGTAGAGATATGAACAAGGAAAAGTGTTCCTAGTCTTGTCTCTAAGACTAGCCTATCTTGTTATCAGATGATCGTGTTTTCCTGATCATGGACTTTGTATAAGTCATATAACTATAGGAGTTTATTATCGGAATGATAATAGTACTGAACCGACCCATCCTATGATCTATTGCTATGAGACAAATCGTTAAGATGAAGAATAGCAATTGATCATACAAGTTTTCATTAGTTAGTTCCTATACCTTGAGAACATCTAGTGACCGCTTATTCGACACTCACGCTTTGATTGTCATCTAACATCCGGCCGTAACTGGGACCATAACGGTGAATATTGGGTTTGAACTAGAATAAGTAATGGAACGGAGATTGTTCAAGAAGGGTACTTACTCCTCCAGGCGATGGAGAGATACATCCTCTAGGCCATCTCAAGTATACTCAAGTCACCCCAATCGTCTGGCCAGACACAGTGTGATTTATCACAGGACATTGATAATACGGAATGAGAAAAGAGAATGATATTGGTACGAGTTTCATATGTGTTATGATCAAAGGGTTTTGATCACACTAGAGCACATTGTCTCACACTCTAGATATTATTGGTATCGTGTACGTAAGGGGATTAGCGTAATGAGAAACATAAAGAGGTTATGTCGTTCACTCGGTAATACATAGGAGCCAGTACATGCGTCTAGGTCCCAATGTTAGTTATTGTCTGGCAAGCTCCCGGACATGTCTATGTGTTAACGAACCTTTCGGGTCACACACTTAAGCTGTGAGTCAATCTTTTATTGAGAGAATAAAGATGTAGTGTTAGTGGTTATGAGATAGTGTCGGAGTAGCTCCGATGTCACCGGAACTTGTTCCAGTGAATGAATAGAGAGGTAGACATTCTATATCTCAGGATAATAGGAAGTGTTTCTATTATTGTCGGATTTATTCCGAGGGTTTATATGGTGAAGGATATTTATCCGGAGTATTTTGTTTAGCGGACACTGGGTGTCCCGGATCATGTAAAAGTATTTTATATGATAAGTAATTAATTCCAAGAATATTCTGTGAAAGGAAATATTCACAAGTGGAATTAATTAAACAAAACAAATAAATAATTTATTAATATTAATTTATTAATTAAATAATTCAGAAAAATATTAAATAAAAGATTTTATTTGGAGCCCACCAAAGGGGGCTGCCAAGTGGGCCCATGGGGCCCACAAGGGCCGCACCCCCAAGTGGGGCGGGTGGGCCAAACCGGATGGGGGGGGAACTCCCCCCCCTTGGCCAAAACCCTAAGCCCACTAGGAGGAGGCGGTTTGGGAGGAGGGAGTCCTACTCCACCTCCCAATCCGAGTTGGGGTAGGGGAGGGACTCCTCCCCCCTTCCTTCTAGGTGGAGGCGGTTTGGGGAGGGGAGTCCAACTCCACCTCCCAATCCGAGTTGGAGGAGGGGAAGGACTCCCCTCCTTCCCTCCTTGGTGCAGCGGTGCAAGGGGAGCGGTTGCCCCTTCCCCAAGCACCCCTCCCCTTTGGCCACCTATATAAACACCACCAACCCCATGGGTTGAATTAATCTAGTCTTGCACAAGTTCCTCTCTCTTTATATTGTGCAATTAGAAGATGCTCTAATTAGACGGCGCTCTAATTAGACATTGCTCTAATCTCTCTCTCTAGTAGATCTCATGTGTTGAGAATTAGATCTCTCTAATCTCATATTGCTTTAATCAACTTTGATTATATCAACCACTAAAACTACGCCGCAAGGTAGTCTCTCTTCGTCGGTTGCAAGTAGCTCTGGACGGCGAAACGCTGACGGGTTGGCGCGGTGTACGTGTGGATACTGCTAGAGCGGGGCTGCGCGAGTAGTCCCTCGACGACAAGAATCGAAAGGCAATCTCACCTCCCGGCGTGGACGTGAGATTCTTCATCAGACTTCATCGACATCTACTTCGACTACAACAAGACCTTCCGCAATGGTTGTAGCAAGTTTTCTAGATCTAGCATTATGGGGTGCTGCATATCTTGATAGTATAGATCTTGGGTTGTTGCGTAATATGCTAAGCAAAAAATTTAAGTTTCCGTTGCGCAACCCAGCAAGTATCTCTTCCAATATGCACAATCCTAATAACCTCATGGTCCAAGGATATGTCATATAATAACCTACTACGATATTGCACTAAGGACAAAAGACACTTTGGAATCTCTTAGCATATCAAGGATTTGGGTCTACCCATCCATATTGTTTCCACCAACAATATGGTACGCATCGATGCTGACATAAACAATGTCCTAGACCAAGAAAACACGGTTATCAAGCAATCAATGAATTAGTCTAAATGCAAGACTAGGGTATAATTTATTCTGTTCATGTCTCTACACGTGCTTGTGAGTTTTCCTCTGAATCGCATATTCAGGAGCCACATCAGTTAAAGTATAGAATCATGAAGCATAATTATGAAACAGATGTTAATCCTATTGCCTTTTGGGCATACATCCAACACATGAATCCTCTACTAAAGATTAATCCTTTAGTGGCTATAAACCAGTACATGCCTTTTTCACTTTCTGTCACTACAACATATTACTTGTAAGATTGAAACCCAACTAATGTACATCCTCTATTCATTGATTACTCATCTAAAATTGCCAAGATCACGAAAAACATGAGAGAAATATGCATCTATGGATCAAACATAATATCATTCATAATCTGAACATAATAGGCAAACTATATTAAAAAAATGTGAACTTTTTACTTTTGGGTTTTGGAACCGGAAGCTTGATACGGTTGGGTTCTTAAAACCCTGGATGGTTGGTTTTATCACGAAGCTCAACCACTATGGTGTAAGTTTTGGCCAAGTTTGATAGCCTTCACTTAAGCCGTGGAGATTGCGCTGAGCAATTTGTAAGGATTTGGTGACCGCCCTCAATCCCCTCTTCCCTAGAGAATAGAGCCCTTCTCTTTGTGGGAAGACTCGAGAATAATAAGGTAATCATTTTTGAAAGGATCGAGTAGGTTGACTAGAGGGGGGGGGGTGAATTAAGGCTTTGCTCAAATATAAGTTCTCTAGATATGCAACTAGGTGAACAATCCTATATGATGAGCAAGATACAAGCTAGCAAGATATTCTAAACAAGTTAAGCTAGCAATACAAGTAAAGGAAGGTTAAGAGATAACCACACGGTGACGCGGAGATGTTTCACCGAAGTTCACTTCCCAAAGGAAGCTACGTCTCCGTTGGAGCGGTGCGGAGTCACAAAGTGATCCCCGAATAGCCTTGATATGGCACACCGTGTCTCCCTCGTGTTATCCTCCAATGAGGAGATCCACGAGTCACTATATGATGCCCTCGAGGTCGGCAACAAACCTTTACAAGGATGAGGCACACTCCACAACCAAATTGGAGACTCTCACCGAATTCCCGCGGCTCCCAAAGCCACAAGAATCACAAGGCCAAGACACGCATCCACAACTCAATTGGAGGCTCTTGACTTTTCCCCGTGGCTCCCAAAGCCACGAAGAACACAACTTCCGTCTAGGGTTCCAACAAACCCAAGAGGTAGCAAGATCCGCTAAGGATTAGTGGGGGGAATCGAAATTGCTTTGGTGGAAGTGTAGATCTAGACCTCCTCCTTCACTCCTCTAAGTATGATGGTGCTTGGACCAAAGGAGTGGGAGATCTAGGAGGTTGAAGCTTTGCAACAATGGTGGAGAGAGTATTTTAGAAAGCTTAGCTTCTTTGGAGAAGAAGACTAGTATATATAGCTCTCCACGAAATGTGGCCGTTGGCCAGCAAACTGCGCAGGCGCGGTACTACCGGACCAAAAGGTCCGGTACTACCGAACGACATAGAACAACCGGTCAACACTTTGACTTTGACCCGGCGAGGCGAGGGTCCGGTACTACCGGTGACCGTGGTCCGGTACTACCGCTAATAGCGGTACTACCGAGCCAACTACCGGCCAAAAACACGTAGAGTCCAGTAGCCCCTGGAGTTCACCGGTACCTGGCCCGGTACCTGGCTCGGTGCTACCGAGCGTGGTGGCTCGGTACTACCGGCAGTACTGGAACAAAACCAAGGTCGCCCCCATAGGGGGCGGTACTACCGGTGGTTTTGATCCGGTACTACCGGAGCCTGTAGAATATGGTAGAACTCCAGAAACTGTAGGAAATAGGATGGCTGTGGAGTGCATATGTGGTTTGTGCATAATAGATATACAAGATCGATTCCGCCCAAACCTCCACAACGGATCCCCCTCTTGATAGTACGGTTTTCCTATAAGATAAACACCTAGGAAAACTACAACTTCACGCTTGATGCTTTTAGAGGAGAAGTCCAACCATCATGTGTAAGTATAAGATGTACCTGTAAATCTTTTAGCACACAATTAGTCCGCTTATTGTGTTGTCAACAAACATCAAAACAATATAGCGATAGAAATGTCCTTTCAATTTTTGGCTTCCGTGATTGGTATGCCCCTTCATCTTATGGTGAGGCGTTCGTGGCGCACGGGGATTTTGCCCTGCACCCCAAGGCGGGACCATTGTTGCAATCTGGGATTACTACGCCTCCGCACCTCTCCAATGGAGATTGTCTTCCTTTGGGAAGTGAATTTAGATCTTTGTCTCCACGTGCCTCGGTTATCTCTTATCCTAGCTCCATTACTTGTACATTTATGTTGTGATAGCCATCGAGGTTGAAGTTTTCGATCCTATTATATATTGTTATCACATAGTTGTTTACATCTTGTTTATCATAAGTTGTTGGTGCACCCTATTTACTAGTTTATCTCTAAATTTGTTAAAGACAAAACCCTAATTGTTTTATATTTCTTATTCACCTCCCCTCTAGGCTACGTCGAGTTTTTTCACAAAAAAAATATCAATGTACCATTCACAAATAGGCCTGAATTACACTTTGCTTTAGATCATTACAGGTAATACATGGATTTAATTCTAGCTAATCGTTGACCAGGGGTAATTTTCAGCGTGTGCTATTGCTACTTACGGTAATCAATTGGATGAGCAAAACAAGAATATACTAAAATTAGTTAATATTGTCCTATTTCAACTAGCAAATTCTCAAAGACAAACACAGAGATAGGAGGGATACACTTCACTTTTCTTTTTTACATTGTCACAGTTCTCGTAGAGTGTTTGGGTAATAAAAGGTTCATAATTATGTGCTTCATATTAGTATACATTAACACTAGTACATACACTATATATGTTTTTACTTCTTTGTTTTGTTGTAACAATTACGACTTATATAAAAATATCACCGAATTTTGAGCTTATGCACATACTTTACAACCATTACACGAAGCCTGTAAGTTTGACTACATTTTTATGTGATACCTAGAGGAAGCTACTATTTTGTGAACATAAAAAAATCCAAAAAAAAACACCCTTACATCGGAAACTATGTTGTGAACTTGCATTTATGTAAATGGTATGCATATATATTGTTATGTTGTCCACAGAAAAAGGTTGCACATATTTGTACTCTCTCTTGTCCTTCTTCGGAATATGAGGATGCAATAACTTTACACACGAGTCATAAGTTTTAAAGTGCATAATGTGCTCATGTAGGACGTGTATGATTTATGTATGAATAGTTTAGGGACATCACAAGTGTACTTTTCACTACATCTATAAAATAAAGAGCGGCTAAACCTAAACGGATCAAAAGTATTGCAATCTCAAATGCAATTGATGCGATAATGAACTACACAAAATCACCTCAGGTGGATTGTACATATTGCACTGTTCACGGTAGATCCGATGCCTACCAGACCGCTTTTATTCACGTAATCATCACGAGGTATGTTTATCGTACCAAAAATCAGCCTATAGCCAGACAATTCCATGTTAAAAATGGTAAGGATTAAAGGCATTTAGATAACAAATATAAAATTGATTGGCAGAATTATATTATTCCATACGTATATATGGAATACTTGGTAAGTATTAGTAGTATATTATTTGTTTCACAACAAAATCTTGGTTTATTTTCTTCCAAATTTGCGTGTAGAATATCTTTTGGACATCCACAAAGGTAGAGTTAGTTATTGTCTCTTCGATCATTTAGAGTCAGCAAAAAAGAAGATTAATTCATATAATGGAGTGTGTCTTTATATTGTTTACGTGAAGAGTTAACGACTCAACTCCTAGTAAGAACATGTCTTTTCATGTCCTTATACAGATTCTATTTGAAGAGTTTGCTATGAAAAGATTGTGTAAAACAGGTTATTAACCTGACGCTTAGTGAGAGCCTAATTCTTTATTCTTTGGACACACGCGGATTGTTAAGAGCCCTATTCTTAACCTTGCATCTACGGAGGCTGACCCTTAACTCGTCGCATATGATAATTGCTAATGTGCAGGAGAGATAATATAAGATGAACTAAAGTTGATTTCTCGTTCACAGTGAAACAAGAGTTATTCATTGTATGTTGTCTCATTCAACGATAACTCTTCATACCAAGTCAGTTTAAGACACATCGGTTATATGAACTATTTTACTGATGACTCCAGATGATGAGGAGGGACCGAAGAGTCTATTACTGACTTTTTCCATGCCATAATTACAAGTGCGACATACTTCTCAAGGTAATAGTTATATGCGTCTTCAATGGATCACGAGAAACAAATGGCTCATGTAAAAGTGATGTGTCTTACAATTCCATCGTATATAAATCAAAGTGAGAGTCAATATTGAGGTGTAAGGGTGCATAAGCTTCAAACCTAGTATCATGTGCTCCAAATGATCAATAAATAATTAGGTCCACATCTTCTTGCCTAACCATGGCTTATATCCCTCACCGATCTGATATGCTAAACAAAACATACATAATGTAGCACTATGGTAGGGTGGACAATGGTTGTATCTGATAGTCAAAACAATTTGGATAAAATCGTCTCAAAATAATAATTCAACAAATATGATGTTCAATACTTGATTTTGAGCATACATAAATATACCCCATTGTGCACATGAGATGTTTTTTTTCCAACTGTTCCTAGAACAAAAAAAAGGGCGATCCTATAAGAAAAATGTCATGTGTAGCTTGTTCTACTGTGTGCGGTCTTCTAGAACACACCATATGCATAAACGAAGCACAAAATGGCAGAACGCGGGGAAGAACCGCAACATAGGGTAGTAATTGTTTCCCTAGTGTTACAAACCTCACTGCCACAAAGATTGATCGAAATTTGCTACTACTTACCGCTTTGGGCACATACATGTTTCCCTATATGATTGCCTTTGTCAATGAAGAGCGGGAGAAGGAAAGAGAGGGAACGGCAAGGAAATGGAGGGAGAGGCTGAGAGGGAAGGTGAGTGGCACATCGAAGAAATTGATACACGTCAAAAGGGTGATGGTGATATCAAGGGAGATAAGAGGGGTGCGAGCGTGGGTGATCTCACAATGTAACCCTAGATGAATGATAAAATGAAAAGATCAAAATGTGCATTTAAGCTGAATTTAGAGGTGCACAAATGAAGTTGAGGCGTAAGATTATAAACGGATGGATGATTTAGATAAGCACCACATTCCACACTCACAACTTTTATAACCTTATAGATATATAACAACTACTAATCTTGTCCACGAAGATAATAAAGCATGTGACTATCAGTGACAGAGCTTGAACCCATTGCGTGGATGGGGTGGGGGAGGGGTGAAAACGAGTTGAAAAGGCCACCATAAGCCCGTTTTGCAAGATGCGCGGAGGGGAAGGGGTGGGGTAGGGGGGGGGGGGGGGGATGGACGATTTATATGATCTTCCTTCGTTAAAAGCCCATGGGCTGGGGGGCGGCGGCCCCAATTGACTCTCATGTAGTCCTGCCACTAATGACTATGGATACGGAAATCCACTAAACAACAAAAAACATATTTGTGTTGGCTTGGTTTCATCATCACACCTAAACCTTTAACCATGAGAATCGACACAATACCATTGACAATTCAAACATCGTTTCACGTGATATGGTTAGTAAAATCAAACTTGTTTACACATGATTAGCCGATAGATTTCTGCCTAATTTCAACTGCCCAAATTTTTTTAGCAAGAGTCGATTGTTAACATCACACACGGAGAATAATGTTGCGAAAACATAATGTTTGAAAAAAATGCGCGCTCGTGCAACAATTATTTGGCCGATCAGCTTGACAACAACATATGATCAGGTGTAGCAATAAGGACTTGTTTGGCTGTGCTTATTTTTGGCTTTTGGTTTTTGCGTTTATAAGCCACAAATATGTGATTTTGATTTTGGCTTGCAGTAAAAAACCAAAAGCAAGAAACACTATGTGCTTTTGTGACTTATAAATCAAAGTTAAAACGTTAGAAATAAGCACAATCAAAGAGGGCCTAAAAGCGTGGGTGTGCACCATAATCTAAACAACATTCACATGATATGCCCACTAGATATATAACTTATACGTCGTAATAAGGCATAATCTTTACTGTCTAGTTTTAACAGTTGAAATGTTAGTAACAGAGTCGACCGTTACGACTAGACAGTTACGTGAAAATCAATATTAAAGTATAATATTTGAAAAGAATACGCGTGCGCGCCAACTAGTCTATTTGACTGGGAAGCTTGACAGAGACCCTTTACGATCAGGTGCGGCTAAAGTAAGAGAAAGGGCAACTTCTTCTATTTTTCTGACAGAAATCACAAAAGTAACTAACTTCTAGTAGTACGAAACGAGGGCCTAAAAGCGTGGGTGTGCACCATAATCTAAACAACATTCACATGCTATGCCCACTAGATATATAACTTATACGTCGTAATAAGGCATAATCTTTACTGTCTAGTTTTAACAGTTGAAATGTTAGTAACAGAGTCGACCGTTACGATTAGACAGTTACGTGAAAATCAATATTAAAGTATAATATTTGAAAAGAATACACGTGCGTGCCAACTAGTCTATTTGACTGGGAAGCTTGACAGAGACCCTTTACGATCAGGTGCGGCTAAAGTAAGAGAAAGGGCAACTTCTTCTATTTTTCTGACAGAAATCACAAAAGTAACTAACTTCTAGTAGTACGAAACGAGCGTGAGCTGCAAGAGGCACATATTCGGTCCCCTTATTTATAGCCGCACGAGATCTTTACTCAGTGGTCAATCACTCGGGTGCCCTCCTCACAACAAATCTTCTCCTCAGCTTTTTCCTCACAAGTCACAACTAACACCATTTCTTCGCATTTCCCCAAAAAACGAAGAATCCAACGCTCGACCGAGTCAGTGCAGCCTTCTTCCCCCACTCGTTTCGCTCGATTCTTCACCCCGAAGACCCTCCCACTCGAGAGCCTACTCCCTCCTCCCTTCCTCACGCGGGCTCCCGATCCGTCTCAGCGGCGGGCCGCCCTCGACTTTGCTCGCGCCTCCCGTCTTTTCCGTTGAGGTCGCGGTTGCGCGAACGCAGCCAGGGTTCGGGGGTCCCTGCCGTCGCCACACCGCCCCCTGCCGCCGGCGCCTCCCTTTCTTTCTCCCCTGGAGCTGCAAGTGGGAGGTACGTTCTTGGGCTATCAAGATCTGATGTTTAGTGTTTCCTCCTAGGATTTTAGTACAAACCTGTGATTAATCGAGTAGAAAGTTTGTTTGTTAGGTGCCAAAATATCAAACCTTATTGGATTGAGTTTTGTGATCGGTGGAATTGAGACATGTGATAAATGTTGAATGTTTGTCGATTATAATTTGCAGTTCAGCACGTACATTTTTTTGTTTCTTGTCGATTGGGAGTTGTTAGTTCACAGGATTGGAAATTTTAATTCTCGGAGAGCACCGTGGCCAGAAACTGCAACCACATAGTTCCAATAGGGAGCGTTGGGGTGCACATGATGGCAACTCCAATGGCGCGCCACATCAAGTCCGCGCGCGTCTGTTTGGGTCGTCCGTGGCCTGTCCGATGCGACTCATTCCTGGCCCAAATTTGGGCCAGGTTTGCGTCTCCACCGACAGCAGACGGACCGTCCGTGTGCTGCGTGGTGTCCGGCCCGGGACCACCTGGCAGGGACATAGGCGACGGTCGACCCCACTTCCCACCTGGCCGATCCTTTTTAATGCTAGGGCCCGTGGATAGGGACGGCCATCCCCACTCACTCGACCCCACTGTGCTCCCCCACCGATGGCACAAACCCTATCCACCGCGGCCATGCCGATCCGGTGGACGGGCAAAGGAAAGCACAACCACGAGGCTAGGTCGTCCTCGGCCGGCGCCGTTGCTGCACACCATCTCCACCTCCCTCGCGTCCCGCGCCCTTCTCCATTGCACCACCAAGCGTCGCTGTGGCCGTGCGAGCACGCGGAGCCGGTGCCGTGGTTAGATGCCAAGCTGCCGGACCACTGTCACTTGAATCCGCAGCGGATCCCCGTGCCCCCGATGCCTACCAGCGGCCGCGCGCGCCTCCGCCGGAGTTCTTGAACGACCTGGCGTTCACGGCCCCTTCTTGATATTGGGATACGTGGTTCCGCGATGAGCATAACCTGCGGCGGCCGACGCTCTTCACGCGGGCTCCGGCGCCCCCCCGGCCATTCATCACCGCCACCCAACCTCCGCCAGGGCGCGTCCCGCTACCGTGGCGCACCCCCGCCACTGATGGTGAAGGAGGAGGAGCTCGTCGACGACGACCTGGAGAACGACCCCACCCTCGCGGTGGTGCTCGAGGACTCCAAGAAGACCCTCCTCATGAGCAGGATCAGCAGAGGCAAAATAGAATAAAATGGCTTATTTGCACCTTTCATGAGGACGAGGAGCGGCGTTGGTCGCAGGTGCTCGAGGACAGGCGGCTATGGAGCAGCAGGTGCGGCCATGGTGGGAGGCCATGGAGGTCGACGAGGAGCTCCCGCCGGCGCCACCCCTCCTCGAAGGCCTCTACAACCAGTCCTGGAGCTGGACTGGCCCCCTGTCCGCGCTCCCGGCGAAGCCGCCGGAGCAGGAACAGCCGGCAACGCCGCCGGCCCGCGTGCCACCGGCCCACCTCTGGAAGGCGCTGGAGTACGTCGACCTCGGCGACAAGGACGACGAGTAGAAGCTTGCGGGGAAAAATATTTTAGCTTTTTATATTTTTGTTTTAATTATGTATATGTAAAAATGCCGTTTATCGCCAACCCCCCCTATATTGCAAAAGCGGACCATATATGGCCTGTTAGTAAAATTGTTCGAAAAAAAACAAAATGCGTCGCGCCCTTGGGTGGCATGGCGGACACGCGCGAACATGGCCTGTCCGTTTGGTGACCCAAACAGACAAAACGTGGACAGAACTTGTGTCCGTTTGCGTCGGCCCGTTGGAGCCCTGAGTTCCCATGTTTTTTCTCGTGCCAGGGCGGTTACAGTATACCAATGCTTTTGCTAAGGGCAACCCTCTTTGGTTGGACTAAAATTTGGCTTTTGGCTTTTTGCTTTTGATTTCGTCTTTTGGCTTATATCATCATGTAACAATGTCCAGTCAAAAGCCAAAAGCCAAAAGCCAAAGCCAGAAGCACCTATTTGGCTGCTTTTGTGACTTATAAGCCAAAATCTAAAAGCTAGAAATAAGCCCAACCAGACAGGGCAGGGCCATGTGAATTTTGAGAGAGTAAATGGAAGATGCAAACCACAACCGATGAGGGGTGGAGATTCTATGAATCGTGTTTGGTTCGGCATTTTCAGCCCGTTATTCGATAGCACCGACAACTGAAACCTACATGTGTTTGCTTTGATTTTGTGCTTATGCCTATAAAATACTTCCGAGGCTTAATTACTTGTATTATCTTGAACTGTAGTTAAATTATGAATTTGTATTGATGGCCAAATGTTCACTTAAGCCTGTCAATTGTTTTTAAACCTAGACCTTTTTTGTGAAATGTGGTTTACTTTTGTTTAAGCACTTGTAGTGATGTCTTGGCGTTCAGCCATGCAAAATGCACATGAAGATTACCTGTGCTAGCTTGGTGATTTTGCTATTTAAATTATTTGCCGGTTTGAAGATTTGAAATTATGTGATATTATCTGTAAGCTTGTGGTGAAGCTTTTTTAGGAAACATCTGTGCACTGCACAACCAGACCCCATAGCACTTGTGGTGCATTCCGATTACATTGCACAGCCAAACACAGTATTGCAACTTGATATCTTTACGGACACAGACCAAACGAAACTGTGAATTGTCCTGTTACAGCTCCTTCCCACTGTTACCTCATTCCATTACCAGTCCCGTTACCTCTTGCTGAACGAAACACGTTCTTCATGTTAAGGACCTTGACAAAAATTGTTATGATTACCCTGCTGCATACTTTATTTTTGTTCTTTTTTGTTTTGTTGTTTTCATAAGGGTGTCAGGAGTTTCACGTTGGTCACTGATAAAGTGATAATTGGCTCCTTGCTTTAGTACTAGTATTTTAGCTAATCATAATGTGTTTGTTGCGTATATCTGAGAGTTGCTTCATTGTATGTGTGTATTTAAGGTTGATGAAGTGTGCCTTCATATTTTGCAGATGGAGAACTGGAGACTGGGAGACCAATTAGGTGGCCCTGCCTGATCCAATCTCGCTGCTCCTGACAAGTGATAAAAATTTGATAGCAACAGATGACACGTGAGCTTTTTGTGTTCATCAGGGAGATGAAGTAGACAACGTGAATATGCAGGATTTTGGACAATGGCTTCCTCAGTCACAGAGCACAGCCGATCTTTATTTTTCAAGTATGATGTCAATTCAGTTGGACAATTCCATTGAGATCCAGTCTAGAAATAGTGCAGTTGCATTATTGGAGAAAGAGTCTTCTCATCCGTTTGGCATTAGTAGTGCTCCTGGGCCAATTGAAGTCACTAGAAGTGCTGCTGGGACAATTGAAGTCACTAGAAATGATGCTGGGGCAATTGAAGACATTCAAAATGGAGCTGGACCAACTGAAGTTATTGACTTGAACAACACTCCACCACCGAAGCCTAAGAAGAAAAAGCACAGGCCAAAGGTCTTGAGACCACCAAAGGCTCCTAAGTCTACAACTCCGAAGCCTTCCAAGGCAAAGGAAGAAAAACCATCTGGCAAAAGAAAGTATGTCCGCAAGAATACAGCAGCAGGCCAACCTCCTCCAGAACAGACTGGGGATTCACACTGCAGATCTAAGCTGAAACCGGCTAAGCGGTGTCTGAACTTGGATGGGGATGTTTCACAAGAGAGCAGACATCATGGATCTCAAGCTCAGCTGATATCTGCTGCCCCAAGGATTATCAACCATCTGGGTCTTCTACCAGTCAAAGTAATGTCCAAACCCAGTTGCCATGCCATGTGGGTTTTACCACGGTTCAATGTACAGTTCAGCCAATCAGATGGCTGGTGCACAGTTACTGCCTGCAGATAATACAAAAACAGCAATTTACAGTTCAGCAAATGAAATGGCCAATGCACAGTTTTTGCCTGCACTTCATATGCCAAAAGGAGTATTACTTGACCTCAATAGTTCTACAGATCAGATACAATATGAGTATGCTAATTTTGTAGACATGCCTGCACAATTTTTTCAGTCCGGAATAAGGGAAACATTACACAAAGATCCATTGCTAGAGCCCCGTGCTGGGATGCCAAATAAAAATCTACCTGATCTCAATAGCTCAGCCAGTCTACTGCAGGGCATGCCATCTAATTTCACAGAATACTTGCTTTCATCTCCGCAAGCTTCTTTAAGAGAAACACACATGGACAAACAGATGCTTAATTGTCACAGAATTCCTGAAAATCCAATTGCGACTGCTCAGTGTTCTGAAGGGGTTGCAGTGACGGAAAATTTCAATCCTAATCCTTGTTCACGAGAGGCTTGGGCAACCGACCAAATGTCTCATGGCTACAGATCGACACAAAACCCCATGTCACGGCCCAAGCACGTTGAAGGGCATTCGATGATAGAAAATTTGAGTGAGTTCACAACGATAGACGACTACTTAAAGTTTATGACCAGTTCTTACATGCAAACAGGTGGTGCACTTGGACTCCATGGTTCTCACGGCTCATCACATATGCATGCACTGGATACCAGAGGAGAACATAATGCTTCCAGTGGTGCTCATATTTCGTTAGGTGTGAATTTTGACCAGCAAAGGAATGGATGGGCATCTGAAGGTGTTTGCCATGCTGCAACCTCACGGGGGTCATATTTTCCTGAAACTTACAAAAGGATGAGAACAGATAATCATAGTAACTATCTGAATGGAGGTGTGGACAATATTTCTACCCCATCTATGTATTTGTCGAACAACCAGAATACAAATGTGGTTTCAGCCATCAACTCTAATGTGTTTACCTTAGCTGATGCTCAAAGATTGATAGCCCGTGAGAAGTCACGAGCTTCCCGAGGAATGATTAGTTTTGGAGCATCAGGAAACAATATGGTTAGAAGACAAGAAATGATCCAACAACACCACGGACCTGCGATGCATGGCACTGCATGCAGAGATTCTATTGAAGCATCTGACAGCCATTTTAGGCTCACAACAGAAAATTATACACAGTTGCCTAGTAATCCAAACACCCGTCAAAGCCAAAATCATATTCCCAGTATTGGAAGTTGGCAACCTCAGTTTTTGGAAGGCAACACGGTTAAAGGGGCAGATTTGCCGGCTGAACTGCATAAGCCTAGCACTTCCCCTCAGGATGATACTCGGAATAGTTTCCGTAATGGCCCTTCTGACGAGCTTGGCAGAAGTATCAATGGGAAAAAAATTAGGTCCACTGTCATCCCAACAACCCAATCAAAAGGTATTGACACTCTGAAATTTTAAGCTGTCAACTGGAGAGTTCTGGAGAAGTTGATAGGCCCCTTACCAATCCAATAAATCCATCACCAGGTACTGATGTTGTGAGAAATGAGAATTGTCAACTGGAGGTTTGTGGAGAAACCACTGCAGCTAAACCCAGTGAGAAGCGAAAGGTAGGACGGCCCAGAAAAGAGATAAAACCTGGTGAGATGCCAAAGCCTAGAGGTCGTCCAAGGAAGGAAAAGGTTATTGGTCCAGAACTTAAGTCTAAAGGTAGCCATACTGATCAATTACAAAACGAGGATATTTGTAGTGTCTCTGGACCTCATGTGGCTGAGGCTTCTGGTTTCAAAGAGCTTAACACAGAAAGAAGTGGAGAAAGCTTTCCTGGAATTATAGCACCCCTGGTGGATCCTTTGGATCTCATTATTCAAAGGATAAATGTCTTAGACATAAACAAATTTGATGATACTCAGGCACCTGAGCTTCATGGTGCTCTTGTCCCTTACAAAGGAGAATTTGGTGCACTTGTTCCATATGAGGGGAAAGCGAAAAGAAAACGTGATCGGGCCAAAGTGAATCTCGATCCAGTAACTGCTCTAATGTGGAAGTTATTAATGGAACCGGATATGGTTGATGGTTCTGAAGAGATGGATCAGGACAAGGAGAAATGGCTGGATGAAGAAAGAAAAATATTCCGAGGACGTATCGATTCGTTCATTGCTCGCATGCATCTTGTTCAAGGTATTGCCACTATTTCAAATCAGTACTCCTCACAGAGACTTTTGTATGTTTTTTACATATAGTTAAGAGTCCATGTATAGGATTCCAAAACCTGGCAATGGTCTCATGTCCGAACTCCTGAGTTCATGTTAATGGGAGAATCACGGATCATTAATGGGTTGGGTTGCACTGTGTTGGATGCAGTTTTGTGTTTATGGATTTGCAAATAGGCACCTTTAACTCTTGAATGACCTCTGTCTATTTGTAGGAGATCGACGTTTCTCTCCTTGGAAAGGATCAGTTGTGGATTCAGTAGTGGGTGTTTTTCTTACTCAGAATGTTTCAGACCATCTTTCCAGGTGAATTAAGCTTACAACCCATTTGAATTATAATCTGTTTGTGACTAGCATTCTGAGGTTATATTGTTTGTCTGACTGTTGTCTTTACTTTTATAGCTCTGCATTTATGGCTCTCGCTGCAAAATTTCCTGCAAAGCCAGAAGCCTCTAGAGTACCTTCAAGTAGGATGTTTCATACTATGCCAGAAGAGAATGGTGATTGTTCTGGATTGTTTGGTGATTCTGTCAAGTTGCAGGGCAGTATCCTCATTGAAGAGGCAAGTAATACATCAGGCTCCTTAGTTACAACAGAAGAAAAGGAAGGAAGCAACAGTGTTGGATTGTTCGGAAATTCTCCTGGAGACGGAGTAGACTGTGCAGGAGCTTATCATAACTCTTATGGGACACTGCCGGTTAGACTGCATGAGAGTAAGACACTGGCCTTGGGGACGGAAAGTGCCGCGGAAGCTGAAGATGTGGCATTGGAGGATGTTGTTTCTTCACAAAACTCTGCTATTTCATCTCAAAGTTCCCCAGATTATCTGCTTCACATGACTGATCATATGTTTCCTAGCACAATGGTAAGTTTTACAGCAGAAGACTTTGCTGGCAGAAATATGCCCAATGGTACAAGCAACTCCACCACATATACAGAACTTCTAAGGATGCAAGAGCTAAAAAGCAAGCCTAATGAAAATAATGGATCATCGCAATATGATCGAGTTCCAGTGCCATGTACAAACATGGGGTCAATGCCCAGTGAAGTAGATAATCTCAGCAGCAAGCGTCAACCACTTCATTCTTCTCTCTCTATCACCAGAATGACCAAGCTCATCTCCCAGATATAACATATGCCAGTGCTTTAGAGAGCTCAGTATATAGTGGCCTCAGTAGAGCAGATGATTCCAATGTCACACCAGCTGAGACTAGATTTGATTGTCCTTCATATTCTCCTGGAATTGACAGTGATAAAAGCAAAATGGCTGATTCTTTAACTGCTCTTTTATATGATGTAGATGTATGTCAGCACAAAACTCCTTTCCCTTCTGCGAAAACACGAGGAGCTGATTTTATTTCACCAATCATGGATAAATATTTTCATCCGTCAAGTTCAGAGACTGTGCCATTTGCTGAGGAGCAGTCCTTTGAAAAGAATCTTTCAAAAAATGACGTTGCAGCTGCATTTGTGAAACAGCATGTAACTCCAAATTTGCAAGAGGAACGTGCTATCAAAGCAAACCAAATCGGAGGTGAAAATCACCAGTCAGGACTTAGCCAACAGTATGGTAATGTTGGACTTCCAAAAAACAAGGATGGGAGTCATTATTCTTCGAACTTATATCAAAGTGAGAAAGCAAATTCTGAACTCCTACAGGGGGTTGCTTCAGATTCGATAGAGAAACCCAAAGATACTAAAAAGGCTTTCCCTGAAGTTCCCGCTGACAGATCAAAAACAAAGAATGCAAGAGTTGGGGCTCGTAAAAAGAAAACATATGATTGGGATATTTTAAGACAAGAAGTTCTTGTCAATCGTGGGCATGAAGAAAGAGCTCCAAATGCAAAGGACGCACTTGATTGGGAAACAATAAGGCAAATAGATGTGAAGGAAGTATCTGACACAATTAGAGAGCGAGGGATGAATAACATGCTGGCAGAGCGGATAAAAGTAAGTATGTCACAAAGTGCTATTAAATGAAGTCCGATATATCTCTAGTCGTACGAGCAGCGTCCAATTCAATCTGTCTTTACTTATTTGTTGGAATATCATGGTCTGGTCATGTGTACTCATCTTTAGCAATTTCCATTGTAGGCATTTCTAAACAGGTTGGTGACAGACCATGGGGCCATTGATCTTGAATGGTTACGCTATGCGGATCCAGACAAAGCAAAGTAAGTCAAAACATTATATACTGTTCTAACTGTCTTGTTTGTTCTACACATTGTCTTGTCGTCACTATTTGAGGCAAAGTTATACTAGGCCCTCCATTGATTTTTTTTCTAATCGGGTTTTATTTCTAAGTTTTCAACTGGTTCTGGTAGTTGAATGGAATTTGGTCTGTGTAACTGTTGGGAACCTTCATTCACAATGGGATAACTACCATGCTAAAGAAGTGAAGATAACCACTACGAGAGATCAGGTAGACAAACATAGGTTGAGACAAGAGAATAGATTGATTCTTCTTGCTTGAGTTTCTCAAAGCTAACAAAGTAACACTTACATGCTGCGAAGGATTGGGTTGACATTGGTTGAGCGAGAGAATAACATGGAGAAAATAGATACATTTTTCTTGCTTGATTCCCTTGGAAGTTACACAGCCAACTCCGACCTTCTAGTTTGACCTATTATATTCCAACTAGGAAGTCTCCTAGAAGATGCATCTGATCCATGCTTTCCTAATCCTCCTGAACTCTTCCTATGTAATCTGTCCCAATTCTATTTCTATCTCACTTTCTGAAATCAAGTCCTCTCCTTCCTGAACTCCCTCCTAGCCGACTCCTTTTTACAAGATCCACACACCACACCATCCTTGTCTTGTATGTCTTGCTGGCCAGCTGTCCGCAGTGCATCTGATGTTGCTTTGATGCAATATGTTAATATCCATCAAACTGTAGTTGTCTGATTGAATTTAGTTAGCGTGTCAAGTCTACTCCGACTCTTAAAAGGGCCTGGCCTCATTGACTGTGGTATGTATGAATGGCTCTACTTGAACATAATCTAGAGTAAGGGGCTTGAGTGGTCAAATCAGAATAATGTAGGGTCTTCCATCTATGTGCGTAATTTGTCTGTCCACTCAAAACTTATACTCCCTCATATCAAAATATAAGACTCTCTGCTTTCTGCACACATGTATCTAGACATGTGTGTAGAAAGTAAGTAGAGAGTCTTATATTTTGATACAGAGGGAGTAATACTTTAGCCTCATGTACGACTACCTTTATAGACTTAAACTAAAATATCATGCTTGACATTAATGGCCGAAGCCGCACTTTGGAGATTGCAAAGTATAGACTGGTCATGTTTGTTTTGGGTCAGAAGTAGTATCTGCTGCTCGTTATTCTCTTTTGAACAAATTTAAGATGCTTAACAAGAAAAAACTCAAATGGAGGTTGAAGAACCAGTTAACTGTTTTCTTTCTTGTGTAATCTGTAGTTTTTTCATTCTTGTTACATATGGATGCATACTAAAAGACCAATTAAGCACTGCCATACCTAGGTGGAGAACGTATCAAGTGACCGAGGTGTGTGGTGCAGCACTGCAACCGATGCATCTGGGCTCAGTTTGTATATTTAGGCAAATGGAAAAATTCTACAAAAAATAGAGTGCATAGATACAATGGGTACGCAATGTTCTACAAAGACTTAAGTCCAAATTCGAAACAAAAATTGCAAAACAATATAAATTCAGTGTCATAGGGGTAATGGGCCAAATTCCTCCAATTTAGTTTAACTAATATTTACTCAGAGATCTGTTCTTGAGCTGTGTTAAAAGTATTAAAATTGAAACTATGCAGCATGGCTGTGTGTACGTGCTGATTTTATTTGTAAGAAATTTTGAAAACATCTAGACAAGTGTGCTGAGGTTGAGTGCATACATACAGACATGTGAAGCGGTTATTAAAAAAGTTACCATGGATGAACTCATAGGGTCTGGAGAGGGTGGGAGCGCTTAAATGGGTTTCGACATGTGATGTAGTTATTCTGGAAGTTATTGACCCATGTGACCTCAACCTTAGATGAATTTAGTTCATCCAGTTGTCTTGTACGACCGTTCAAGTGGGAAGTTTACATTATCGACTGAAATAGATGTTTGCACTAACTGCACCCCATCTTTATATTTTGTGTCATCGTGGCAATGGCCTAAATGAATGTAAAATTCTGTTGTTGGATGGTTTTGACATTTGAAACATTCTGTTGTGTCTCTTTCAGGGAGTACCTCTTGAGTATTAGAGGACTTGGTCTCAAAAGTGTCGAGTGTGTGCGTCTTTTGACACTCCATCATATGGCTTTCCCTGTATGTTCTCCCTCTACTAACTTTGTTAATATTTATATTCATTTAATCTGGAGATTTATCTGTATCAATTTGGTTATGTAGGTGGACACAAATGTTGGTAGGATTTGTGTGAGGCTTGGGTGGGTGCCACTTCAACCCCTACCTGAGTCTCTTCAGTTGCATCTGTTGGAGCTGTAAGTGTGTCCTCAATCCTTACAGTTGGTTTGACTAGTATATTATACACAAATAACCTAGTTTGATCATTCACTGCTGAAGGTATCCTATGCTGGAGAACATACAGAAGTACCTCTGGCCGCGATTATGTAAACTTGATCAGCGGACATTGTAAGTTCTAGAAACCCTTTTAATTATTTACTTTGGGAAAGGTCTTTACCTGCAGGTGTATAGTGACAGTTTACGATGTGCAGGTATGAGCTTCACTATCAAATGATAACGTTTGGAAAGGTAAACATGAGACATATCAAATTTGGTAGAGCAACATAGAGCTGACTTGCTGTGTGTTATTGAAATTGTTTTACTTTGTTTTCCTCGTCAGGTGTTCTGTACAAAAAGTAAGCCAAATTGCAATGCATGCCCAATGAGAGCTGAATGCAAGCACTTTGCGAGTGCATTTGCGAGGTAATGTCTGAAGACATGTGTATATTGATATTACATTCTATAGGCTAATCGACTAGGCATCTTGCACTCTGGTATTCAAACTTCAATTGTATTTGTGGGAGCTATTTTTATGTGTAACTATGTATTACTGTGTGTTAGTTTGTAGCTAAAATCACCTGGAAAAAAAATTGGCAGCTAAAATACGTCCCTTATGGATAACAATCTATTTACTTTCTCGACGGCAGCAACTAATAATACCCCCCAAAATTGGGTCATTGGAGAAGAATTTAGTTCAGTTCAATAGATTTGACACTCTAGTGTAGCTATTAGTTCTGGATATAAAGGAAATGAAGTGCTTATGGGTGACTAAACATCAGTAGTAAATTTGTTTTTGATACAGTGCTAGGCTTGCTCTTCCTGGACCCGAAGAGAAGATTTTGGTTCCGTCAGGAAACCCAATTGATGCAGAGAGCTGCCACCAGCCATGTACAAGTTATAGGCCTGTAAATCAACTTGATTGGAATGTACATGCCCATGACCATGTTTTGGATAATCGCCAGCCAATCATTGAAGAGCCAGCAAGTCCAGAACCAGAACCAGAACCAGAGACTGCAGAGATAAAAGAGAGTGCCATAGAAGATAGTTTCTTTGACGATCCTGAAGAAATTCCTACAATCAAGCTTAATTTCGAGGAGTTTGCACAGAATCTCAAGAATTATATGCAAGTCAATAACATTGAAATTGAAGATGCTGATATGTCAAGTGCCTTGGTTGCGATAACTCCAGAAGCTGCGTCTATCCCAACTCCCAGGCTGAAGAATATTAGTCGCCTACGAACAGAGCATCAAGTGTATGCCCCTGTCTTCCATAAAGCCAATATCATTGATGATAACTATAGTACCCTCATATGTTTTGTTATATTCGAGAATGTTTACACAGGATCTATATTTGAAAATTATTATTTGACTTCTCTATTTCTACATGGCCGCAGCTATGAACTGCCAGACTCGCATCCACTTCTGGAAGGAGTGAGTTCACATCACATTGTTGAACACTTCAAACTGTACTAATCACGAACTATAAGATTATAACGACGAATATTTCCTTACAATGTGCAGTATGACCAAAGAGAGCCTGATGATCCTTGCCCGTATCTACTCTCTATATGGATCCCAGGTAAGAAGCACATATAAGTTGAAGTATTATGGTTCTCATGCTTCTGTACGGTCGAGGGTTCCTGATGTTCATAAATATAAAACAGGTGAAACAGCTCAGTCAACTGATGCACCAAAGACATCTTGCAACTCCCATGAGAGTGGTAAACTATGTGACAGCAGTGCATGCTTTAGTTGCAACAGTATACGGGAGGCGCAGGCTCAGAAAGTCAGAGGAACAATTTTGGTAAGTCGCGTATTTATGTAATATTTGCTAGAGTAAAAAATTGCAACGGTCTAACTATACATCCTGATTGGATCCTGGATTTAGGAAACTAGTGGGAACTAGTCATGTACAGCCAGTTTAACCATATTTTATAGAGTTTTTTGTGACCGTTTAAAGGCCTTCTTGGATTGTAGAACTCCATAGTAATCTTGAATGATGGGGGCCTGGGCTTGTTTCTACAAGGGCCCTTTGTATCATAGGTTTCGAATTGTCAAATTCCTATGGATTGCATTGCATGCCCCAATTCTATAAGAAAGTCAACATGAGCTCAAACCATATTTTATTTTACTTTGAGGAGTCCAATGCATCCTCTCTCCAAGAACTTGTTTTCCTCCACAATTCTGTGCTAGTCCCTATAAACTATCCAAAAACAGAATGTGCAAATTTCCTATGTCTTAACATCCTGTGGGAGTTTATAGTACTCCCTCCGTTCCAAAATATAAGGCGCACTATTTTTGTGCTGGTCTTCGGTGTTCAATTTTGACCGTTAATATATAATAAATTATGTGGATCTAGAATGTATAAATGGTACCGTTGGATTCGTCTTGCACAATTCTTTCATTCCATATATTTTATAACAATTTTATGGACATATTATAAGTACAAATCATGGTCAAAATTGGACGTCGTTGACCAGCGAAATTAAAGGGCGCCTTGTATTTTGGGATGGAGGGAGTATGTGACACCTTCCTGTGGGATAGAGAATCAGTATTTATTTATTGTGCAAACGTACATAATCTGATAGACAAGCTGACATTTTATAGCAAGTTAAACTTACCTTTGGGTTGAATATCTGTTGTCTAGGCTAGACAGCTGTATCAAATATGACGTGCTATTGAAGTTTCATGCTATATAGTATGTTTCTTTATCTAGGATTTGCATTGTTAGAAATAAGATGTGCTATTCGACCGCTCGTTGCAAGACTTAACCCAACACCTTACGACACGAGCTGATGACAGCGATGCACCAACCGTGTCCAAACTGGCAGCCTGGTCGTACCATGTTAAAATGGTTTAGCTGGTTAGCAGGTCAGCTTGTGCACATAGCTAGGCTTGATAGCGCCAAGTACCTTACAGGAGCAGATCAAAGATCCGTACTAGTGGCTGGCCAGCAAGATGTCCTCTAGGAATCGGTGTACAAGTTATATTCCAGGGAGAAGAACATGAAGAGACTAGAAAATGATTCCTATTAGTCTTGAGAACTAGGCTGTGGCCTAGTGGCAAGGGCTTGCAGTGGCAACCCTGCGTCCAGGGTTCGACTCCCATCGGGAGCGAATTCCTGTGCCTCACCTGGGTGGCTACTACCTATACAAAAAAAGTCCTGGGTGCTAGTGCCCATGGATCTCATTTTTTGATTCCTATTAGTCTTAAAAGCCAGAACACCTGATAGATGTTGAGTGTTATAATGGAAACAAAATGGCTTATGTTGAGTGTTATAGTGGAGATAAAATGGCTTATGTGTTATAATGGAGTGCGTGAGAAGCAAACCAATGACTTCCTCTCAGTGTGACCTTGCATTCTTGCATTGTGCCATGTGGAAGTCAAGAAACAGTGGCATTGCTTGGTTGACCCGCCATGTCCCATGTTGTACATACTATCCACACTATGATGAATATATTTTGACTTTCTTATAGGGATGTCACCGGATCAGTTTTTTCCTTTACCATATTCTCTACCGTATCTTTTTGTCGGATTCGGAGCGGAGCGGATAATGACCGGCTGCGGATAAGACCGTGGATCCAGAACAGAAACAGAGTGGTCAGGGCGAAAACAAAATAATCGGATAAATACGTAATAACACAAACATAAGGGCTGAGTTATCATCCACACTTGCTTCAATAGCCCAGTAGCCTAATAAAGTTGTCCTCCATAGTCGATAAGTTACTATGTGAGTGAACTAATGTTTACCAGACGAACTCGACATCCCACTAACTACTAACCGTGCTAGATTAGATTCGCCTTTTGTTAAAAAAAAAATCAGATTATACCGTTTAAAACCATCAGATAATCCTAATTAATTCGGATAATCCATATTTGGATGCTATTTGACATACCAAATCCTATACCGTATCTAGAGTGTTTGTTCGGAATCGGATATCCTTATCTGTCGGTTTCCTTCATAACGGATATGGATTCATTAAAACGGGTTTGGCAGCGGATTCGGCATGAAAATTATCCTATCCGCTTACGTCCCTACTTTTGTATGAGTTAAACATGTTGTATTAGGACGGTAATCTGGTTGTGAACTAATCCCTGGAGTTAGGGATGTAAACGGATTGGATCGGATTTTGGCTCTACCATATCCTATACCACATTTTTCATCGGAATCGGAGCGGAGAGGATAATGACCGGTTGCGGATTCAGAGTCGGATATATGTGATCACGGATTTGAAACAGAAACGGAGCGGATTCAGGGCGGTAACAAATTAATCGGATACGTACGCACATATGTACATCGTCAATTCATACAACAAAAAATAATTGTTCAATACCTAGTAACTTAACAGAGTTATACTACATAGTATGTACAATGACTATGTAAGTGAGTTGTTAACTCTCTAACTATAATTTGTACTCTATTAAGTTAGACATTTTGGTAGAAAATCGGATTACTTGGATGAAAACCATCGGATAATTCTATTTAATTTCGGATAATCCATATTCGGGGCTATTTTATATATACCATATCTATCTGGTGTTAAGTTCGGAATCGGATATCCTTATCCGTCGGATTTCTTCAAAGCAGATATGGATTCTTTAAAACGGTTTAGGAATCGAATATGGTACGGAAATTATCCTATTCGTTTACACACATACCTGTTGAGATGGATATGTGGCCACACAAGAAAGGACCGGGTCCGTAATGATGAGATACGTGAGAGAGAGTTCCGGAAGCGCTAGTGCAGAGCGGATGGATAAAACGTGTTGAGAATGTTAAGAGGGGTCGTGGTAGACCAAACTTGACATGGGAGGAGTCTGTTAAGAGAGATCTGAAGGATTGGAATATCACGAAAGAACTAGCTATCCATGTGCCAGAACCATGAGTTAGTTTCGAGATCTTATGGGTTTCAACTCTAGCCTACCCCAACTTGCTTGGAACCTAGAGTAGATTATCTACCGTATAAGTAGTATACGAAGTTCAGTATGCCAGTTGTCAATAATTCAGCGAGGTTGCGTATTATCATCTTCAAATGGGTAGTTTCTAACCATCTTTTTTGTTGATTAAACTGAAAAAGGTACCATGTCGAACAGCTATGAGAGGAAGCTTTCCACTAAATGGGACATATTTTCAAGTAAATGAGGTAATGGCTGAAAGTATACTACCATTAATAGAACTAGCAAAATTTCTGATATTAAAATTACTAACTGTTCAAATGTTATACTACAGGTATTTGCTGATCATGACTCAAGCCGAAACCCAGTTGATGTTCCAAGGAGATGGATATGGGACCTCCCTAAGAGAACAGTTTACTTTGGACTTCAGTTCCTTCAATCTTTAAAGGTATTTCCCTAACAAATGATAACCAAGAGAATTTGGTGGCACTGGCTTGTGCTGCTATCTCTTAAACCATAAAGATGGACCAAGAAGGTTTGAGATAGACAAAATAAATTACTGACAACATAACTCTAGCTCATGTCCGTTGCTGTGACTATTATTGTGTTTCCACTTTCTAGTTTGTTGGACCTCCTTTAGTGATGCTATTCTGGCATGAGATTATTATAAGACATACATGAGCATCTAGCTGGCCATCGGCCCATTACTAGTGTCCAGGACCGTAGCTAGAGAAAAACAACCTGGGTGCACAACTTCGACATCGATATAGAATGTATGTAATCTCAACTAAAACATTTACTAATAGTAACTTGTTACTCAATTCTTAGCATATATCATTCGACATATCCAACGGAAATGGACAGTCGATATTTGGAATATTGATCATCTGACCGGGTATCCTGGATAACCTTTAGAATTAAGAAATTGACTTCAGATTATCAACATCGAGTTAATGATGAGCCATGCCTTAGCGCCTAGAACTCTAGAAGGCCACACCCAATGTAGTAGAAGCAGGCTGGGTGGAGAGAAATCAGAAATGTGCTGTGTGAATTGTGACTGGGCTAGGATGCAGCGAGAGACCCGGTGCACAGGTTAACGTAGCACCTAATCGCTATTAATTTTTTTGACCCCGGTGCCCTTGCACCAGGAAAAGCTCACATAGATGATAGATCCCTTGCTAGTGTCAACTTACGGAAATCTACAAAGATACAACACCTACCTACACTAGAGGACCTTTCCTACCACCACGTGCTATTGCATCTCTCAAGTTTGAGCCAAGTGCAAAAGAAAAGCCGATTCCAATCTTTCTATTTCCTGGCAAGTTTATGCCTTGCTGACCGGCGTTCACTTCTCCCTCCTATCCAGCCTACCAGGCTACCACCCCCTGAGCCCCGACCTGCATTCTATACTCGTTGTTCAAAAGTGTTATTATATTTCAGTAAGAAGGGCTGTCAATGAGCTGAGCTCGAACAAGGCTAGGGTAGACCATGCACCTAGAAGTCTAGAACTGCGTTCGTTCGAACCTCTAGCAAGCTTGACCTTGACTCAGCATAGGCTCGGTGAGCACATAAACACTATAAATTTGAGGGATCCTCATCCAATACAAAAGAAAGAGGGGTAATCATCTAAAATCTTTGAGGGATCATAGGCTCGGTGAGCACATAAACACTATAAATTTGAGGGATCATAGGCTCGGTGAGCACATAAACACTATAAATTTGAGGGATCCTTGACTCAACTGGAGCTCAAGCTAGGAATTTACCGGACCAGATCCTTGATGCCACCAGTGAAGAAGTCCTCACTGTCATGTAGAAACAAGAAAACTCATTACAAAACATGTCAGACGAGTCCCTACTCTCAAGCAAACCTCGATAATTGTTCATTTCCACCCGTCTAAATAGGTATGTGGGAATATGTATGCTTGCAATGTCAGTGCATGTGTGGAAACATTAGGTGGTGATTCTAGAGGCATTGAAGCCTACATTGATGGTGGAGTTTCAGATACAAATGAGTGTAATGTGAGGCATTCGCGACGATATTCGAGGCATGGGAGCATAGAGTTTCAACTAGAAAATGTGTAAGCATGGATGAGGGAGGGAGAGAGGCTTTATGATTAAAGCCTTTAAACCTTAACTTTTCCTAAAAATTGGCTGACTACATAAACAATGTGCGAACTGGGAAGGAGTAGCTGTTAAAAGAAGTGAACCATTTAGCAAAATCTAGTTTTATCCCCGTAGAGGTTCAGGTTTCATATTCACCTATGGGAGATTGGCATATTGCATTTGTTACTGTTAAGAACCAGAATGTTCTCCCACGTTCCATTTGTCCTGTGTCAACACTGGAGTTAGTACCTTCTGCGGATTATGATCTACTGAACAAACATAAAAAAGCCTTAACAATAACATTAATCGATATATTACCATATCGATATTGTGCAGATGATTAGGATTTACATGTTTCTTTTGCAGGTTTAACAACTGAAGACATACAACATTGCTTTTGGAGAGGTAATCATCTAAAATCTTTGTTACTGTTTGTGATTTCCTGCACAAACAAACATGAAGAAACGGACAGATACCTGTTTGTGATGAGTTAAGCACGTAGCAGAACGATTGGGCACAGCACACTGTTATTACAAATAAATATAAAATATGCTGTCGCCTGACTTGTCCTGCATAATGGGGAGGGATGTGATCAAAACTATTTCCTATAGTAAAATGTTATTTCATTTGTTTCTTGACCTTTTCATGCCCCATGGTACATCTTTAATACCTAGTATTTGCCAAAAAAAAAGTTGCAAGGCCAATAAATGCATAGCGTTACAGAAGTATTTTTCATACATAATCTACTTGTAATATTACTGAACGAGTACAAATACATTAACATATGAGATTTCCAAATATGATGTACTTTGTCGCACCAGGAAGAAACAAATATTTTATGGCTTCATGCTTCGACTGCTCCCCAAAGGATTACATATCGGTTTTATTTATCTTTGCGAATTATTGTTGTGGAGGATTGTTGGAGTAAGCTATAATTGGGTAGAATGCTATTGATCGAGTTTCTATTTGGGAGGGTTCCAGTAAGAGTTTCACTCAAGAATGATGTCATAGATGTTCATGTGTTCCAAACATGTGCAGGATTTGTGTGCGTGAGGGGCTTTGATAGGATATCTAGAGCACCAAGACCACTGTACGCGAGGCTTCACTTTCCAGCAAGCAAAATTACGAGGAATAAAAAGGCTGCAGCTACAGATGATGAATAGGCCGTTATGAAAAAAAGTTACATAGATGACCCTGCCAGAAGATCACTGACCTGAAAATGGATCACTGACAAATAAGTTGTTGTCGCCAACTCTAACCATTTTTAGTCTTATGCATCTGAACGTTACGAATGTCAGCCACTCGCGAATTTGCGAAGCCGCGTTGTTCAGCAACATGATCCATTACTACAGATTTATGCTGTTTGGTACCATTCAAGGAGCTCAATACAGCTGATGGGGCAATTTGGCCATTCTGTTCATAGATTTGAACCAACTGTTGTACATGGAAGACGTCATCCATCAAAAAGTTGTTCATGTTGTCCAGTAATTCATGTGAACGATGTTAAATTATTCGTCAATTAATTTATTGTTTCATTGATGAGGCCATTTGGCAGTTTTACTCGTGTTAGCTACAGCGACATCAGAATTGAATGAAAAGGCGAATTTGTCATGTAATGTTGAGACGTTTATGTACATACGTATATCTTAGAAATGGATTGTGTGATACTGCCTCCGTCCCCTTTTATAAGACGTTTTGGCAAGCAAGTTAAGTTTGCCAAGACTCTTATAAAAAGAAACAGATGAAGTAACATTTCTTGTTTCAATTTGTTTCAGTAGGTAAGAAGGAAGTGCAAAAAAAAAAAGGCGCAGGTGGAAAAAGTGCTTGTCGGAACAACAAATCTAGTGTTACCCTGTTTTGGAAGGTTAGTTTTTCTGGATGGTACACCTAGGGCCTGTTTGGTAGCCCACTGCACTCCTCAAACAGGCCATGGGATGCAAAAATGGCCTGTTTGGTTGCCCACGGGGTGGCTTGGCCCGAACTCGCACGAATCTTAAAACACCCCTCAGACAGGCCCGCGAGGAACGCTTGAATCGGCAGTTTTTCTAGAGTCACCTTCAGCACAGCATAGTGGAGGCAAAATCAGGGCGCGCGAAGCTGCGGGGATGCAGCCATGGAGCTGGCGGGAGATGAAAAATTGGTGCGGGCGTATGGCACAAAGGCTACTCTCACCTCCTTCTTTTGGCTGTCACCGCAAGCGGGAGAAGCGACCACATTATTTCGACATCAAGGTGCAGGCGGAAGCGGTGTCGAGTTAATCTAGCGGCGAGGCAATCAGCGACGGAAGCGGCGCGGAGGCGACGGCGGGAGCGGCGACAGCACTAGCGGCGATGAACAAGATCTGCCTCTTCTACGCCTCTTCGGCAGCACCAAAAGCTTGGTCTTCTCTTCTCCCATGGCAGCAAGCAGTATCCCCCCACCCCCTAGGTAGATCTTGCATGCCGCTGATTTACATAGTAGCATTCTCTGGCCCTGGATCTTAGACTAGAACGTAGCTTCTTGATTTTGGATGTGGTCTTATTTATCCTCTGCCTCGATTTCACTAGGACGGACCAACTCGTATGCCGCTTATCATTCAGGCCGCAACACTCATAGCTGTGATCCAGGCTTGGATCTGTTAGTCCATCACAGAGCAGTACGCCGTAACTACAGGGGTGTTATCAGATATGGTCCTTTGTTCCCCTGAGACCAGGAGAGGATTGCCAATCTAAACTACATCTACAACAACAACGAGGTCGACGCGGTGAACATGCTGCGAATGGGCAGAGCTCCCTTTTGCAAGCTTGTGGAGACGTTTCGGACCAGGGGGTTGCTGAAAGATAGCATCCACACCTCTGTAGAAGAGCAAGTGGCAATGTTTCTTCATATTGTTGGTCACAACCAGAGGTTCCGAGTGATTCACAGCACTTTCAGGAGATCTAACGAGACTATATCTCACTATTTCAAGCAAGTCTTGTTCGTAGTTGGAGTGCTCAGAGCAGAGATGATCAAGGCACCAACTGGCCAAACTCCACAGAAGATACGAAACAGCCACAGGTGGTACCCATACTTCAAGGTGAGAAAATCAGATTTCATAGTTCTTGCTAACATAGAGAACAAATTGTGCATCTATGTAGTGTTAACCTAACACAATGTTCATGTCAACATGATTGGATTGGTGCAATTGATGGCACTCATGTGACTGCTAAAGTGCCAAGGTCAGAGTCTGCTGCGTATAGGGTAGAAAGCATTACACCAGCCAGTATGTGCTTGCTGTTGTCGATTTCGACATGAAGTTCACATATGTGCTAGCTGGTTGGGAAGGATCTGCCCATGATTTAAGCATTCTTGCTGACAACATGAGTCGACCGGATGGGATCAACATTCCGGATGGCAAGTTCTACCTGGGAGATGCAGGGTATGCTTGTCGCCCATGTGTTCTTCCACCCTTCAGGGCTACCAGGTACCACCTGAACAAGTTCTCCTCAAGGAACTATCCCAAGGACGCGAAGGAATTGTTCAACCTGCGATACTCAAGTCTAAGGGTGACAGTTGAGAGGGTATTTGCTGCTCTGAAGAACATGTTCAAGATCCTTGATCAGAAACCATTCCACCCCTTTGAAACCCAAGTTAAGTTGGTTCTTGCATGCTGCATTCTTCATAACTGGATCTGAGGGTGGGGTATTGATCAGTACTTCTCGAACGAGGAAGATGTTACACCTGATGATGATGATGATGATGATGTTGGCCATGGCGTTGAAGCTCACGACCAAGAAGCTTGGAAGAGCAAGAGGCAGGAAAGGGCTAACGCAATGTGGAACGCCATAGGTGACACCAGAGTCTGAAGAAGAAGGAGAAGAAGAGGAACAAGAAGAAGAAGAACAACAAGAAGAAGAAGAACAAGAAGAGGAGGAAGAAGAAGATGAACAAGTTTCCCCTTCGGCTATTGTAGTGGCATGATGCCCATTTGCTAGAGGTGAACTTTGATGTCCTCATGAACTACCATTTGCTAGTAGCTAGGTAAACTATGATGTCGTGACGAACTACCATTTGCTAGTAGCTAGTTTAACTATGATGTCGTGAAGAACTGATGAACTTAGACGTGGTAAGGTCACCACTAGTGAGAAGTGGTAACTGCAACTAGCACTATTTAGCAACCAAACACCATGCATTTGGAGCTGCCAAACAAACACAGCCGTCCAAACAGCAAGGTCAAAAAAAATTGCACCCAGCCAAACGGGTCTGGCCAGAACTTTGTTGGCAACCAAACGAGCTGCATAATATGACTCAGGCCACATTTTTCAGAGCCACAGATGCAAAAGTCCGAAATTTCATGCTAACAACCAAACAGGCCCCTAGTGTGTGTTCACGTTCCTCCCTTCCTGTTTTCCTCTTCACCTTGTGCCTAGTCCTTGTTCGGATTGGATGGTCATCGACAGTGTCGAAGGTTCAGAAGATATTGTCAATGGTGCTACGCTGATTTACTTCTGTTTTGCTCCTTGTATGCGGTGGAAAATAGTACTTCACGTCTATAAGGCGGATCGGATTTACATTTTTTGGGCTCATGGGAGTGGCCCCACGTCGTCTTCTGGCTGCATTTTTAGGCCTTGGACTCAAATTTGGGTTTTGTTAGTTCCCGTTGTAATAACCCTAAAAGTGTCATACTTAATTTTATTGACTTGGCCGCATAAACAAGAAAATAACATGTACTGAGGAAAAGAAATGAAATTTAGGTAACATTAAGGGCCTGCTGATAAGGTACCATGCTAGATATTTAGCCTTAACACTGTTAAGGCTAAATGTACCCTTTTGTGATCATCACGTAAATTTAAACTAAGCAGAATTGATTACTGCTTGCGTGCAGCCTTTGTCTTAGGCTGACATGAGCTGTTAGTATTCATTTGTTGGGCATTGCTTTTCATCTTTATTGTATGGTAAAACGTGTTTTACTAATGTCGATCTACATAACGCTTCACTCAACGATTAACCATGCAAAGGACAGATGGCGTGCGACAAGCTGTTGTGGGTTGCTTTAGCTTACACACACAAACTGTTCAATCAAATGGTCTGAAGAAAAGTATATTGCCCGTCAGTACCACAGGTGGTGGAAATGGTGTCATACATGGTAAAAACATGATCAGTTATCTCCTAACTTATCGTGTTGTTTTTAGGATGTAACAAGTTCCCCAAATAGCGGTTGTTACTTATCATAGAATCTTTCACTCATCAACTTATATATCTTGGCACTGCGTGGGCTGTTCAACAACATTTAAAAAGAGCAGTCTGCTACCGGGTTATAAAATTATCTTCTCAGTTTGGGTTTCTGAATAGGTTGTACATCTGCTTTGCTTACGCTCCTAGCAGTTAAATGAATTAGTAATATTTCTTTGCTGATAACATGGATACTTTGTCAGTATATTGTATTGTATAAGGAATTAAGGATATGACTTGACCATGAAACCTATAAGAGCCGTTATTGCTGAATTCCTTCTATTCATAGAGTGAAGAATTGTGAATTTCAATAGAATATATAGGACACAAATGAGCTAGGTCCATCCCTGTATATTTTAGCATAAGAATTTGTTGTACAATAAGGTTTTGTACAGATTGAGCGGAGAATTAATATGTAACATTATGGTACCTGCACATAATTCCATGATTCTCCATGTGAGATGTTAAATTTGTTGATAATGCTTTGCTTCAGAATCTGTGCAGACTGGAGAAGCTTGCGTTGCAGTTCAGTTTTAGTCAGATAATGGATTACATGTGTAAGTGGGCATTTATATTTTGGATAAATGATGTTGAATTTGATTGGTAAATATGGAATGAGGTTTTTTAATAAATTGCGGTGTCCTGAATTATGTTTGCTTTGTTTTCTCAGTTGCCAAGATGGTATGTACATTGTTTGTAATCATTATAGCCACGAGCCATGCAGTACACTGTGCAAAGACTATCAAAATCGATTGCAAAACAGTGAACTTAGCGATCGTGTCACTGGGCCACCCTCCAGGAAAGCAGATAGCCCATTGCAAGCCTCGCCTGCTTTGCTTTAGAATCAAGCTACCGCTGTCGTGTGTAAATATATTTTCCATTTCTTCCATGTTTGTTTAATACTTTTCCTGCTGATTTTTTTCTATGGCTTTTGTCTAAGGCTGATATGCCTATTTGTATATCCGAAGTGTATCTCATCACCACCGATCTACAGAATGGTTTACCCAACGGCTGCATGAGGTCCTTACTTCTCTCAGGACAGAAGGTGCAATCCATAGCTAAGACAATGGATGTCAGCGCATGATACGTCTCCAACGTATCCATAATTTCTGTTGTTCCATGCTTATATTATACCATTTGCTACATGTTTTATATACACTTCGTATCACTTTTATGCATTTTCTGGGACTAACCTATTAACAAGATGCCACAGTGCCAGTTCCCTGTTTTCTGCTGTTTTTGGTTTCAGAAAGTTACTTCTGGAAATATTCTCGGAATTGCACGAAACAAAAGGCCAGGTCCCTATTTTTCCAGCACGTACACGGAGTCCGAAGGAGAGACGAAGAGAGCCAGGAGGTGGCCAAACCACACCTAGGCGCGGCAGTGGGCCCAGCCGCGCCTGGAGGTGGTTTGGGCCCCTCGGGGGTCCGCCGACATCGCCCCTTCGCCTATTTATTCCCCGAGACGCGAAAACCCTAAAACACCGAGCCTTTCATCCAGAACATATTCGCTGCCGCCGCCGTCGTCAACCCTAACTCGGGGGGTTCCTGAAGCTCTTCCCGGCACCCTGCCGGAGAGGGGAATCATCACCGGAGGGCTCTACATCGCCATGCCCGCCTCCGGAGTGATGCGTGAGTAGTTCATCCTTGGACTATGGGTCCATAGCAGTAGCTAGATGGTTGTCTTCTCCACTTGTGCCATCATGTTTAGATCTTGTGAGCTGCCTATCATGATCAAGATCATCTTATTGTAATGCTACATGTTGTGTTTGCTGGGATCTGACTTATATTGATACCTATGTGGAGCTGAATATTATATTATCATGTCTATGTCATTTGTGATCTTGCATGCTCTCCGTTACTTGTTGAAGCCTTGGCCACGTGAATACTTGTAACTCCAAGAGGGGTATTTATGCATGATAGTTGGGTTCAACCTCTATTTAACCTGGGATAGTGACAGCAAGTTCTAAGGTTGTAGATGTGTTGTTGCCACTAGGGGTAAAACAGCAATGCTTTATTCAAGGATGAATGTATTGTTTACATTACGCACATTACTTAATGCAATTGTCTGTTGCTTGCAACTTAATACTGGAAGGGGTACGGATGTTAACCGGAAAGTGGACTATTTAGGCATAGATGCATGCTGGATAGCGGTCTATGTACTTTGTCGTAATGCCCAAATGAATCTCATAGTAGACACCACAGCTCACACATGCATGTTATATGCACTTATCAATTGTCAATTGCCCAGCTGTAATTTGTTTACCCAGCATGTTAGTTATCTTATTGGAGAGACACCACTAGTGAACTGTGGACCCCGGTCCATTCTTTTACATCTGAAATACAATCTACTGCAATCATTGTTCTCTACTGTTTTATGCAAACAAACATCATTTTCCATTCGATACGTTTAACCCTTTGTTTTCAGCAAGCCGGTGAGATTGACAACCTCACTGTTAAGTTGGGGCAAAGTAGTTTGATTGTGCTGTGCAGGTTCCACGTTGGCACCGGAATCCCTGGTGTTGCGCCGCACTACACTCCTCCACCAACACCTTCGAAGCAAACCTCGTTTTCCTACTGGTCCGATTAAACCTTGGTTTCATACTGAGGGAAAACTTACTGCTGCACTCATCATACCTTCCTCTTGGGGTTCCCAACTGACGTGTGACGTACAAGCAATTGTTTCTGGCACTATTAACCTAGAGCCACCAACAACGTTTTCTGGCGCCGTTGCCGGGGAAAACAGAATTGCTTCTGCAAGGGGAGTCTCTCACACCCAATCTCTTTACTTTGTTATTTGTCTTGCTTAGTTTATTTTTATTTTGTTTGTTTGCTTTCTCTATATCAAAAACACAAAAAAATTAGTTACTTGTCTTGCTTAGTTTATTTTTATTTGTTTTGTTTGCTTTCTCTATATCAAAAACACAAAAAAATTAGTTACTTGTTTAATTCAGTTTAATTTTGTTTTTCAAAATGAATACTCCTGAGAACACTAAGTTGTGTGACTTCACTAGCACAAACAACAATGATTTCATATGCACTCCTATTGCTCCACCTGCTTCTACAGCAGAATTTTATGAAATTAAACCTGCTCTATTAAATCTTGTTATGAAAGAGCAATTTTCTGGTGTTAGTACTGATGATGCTGCTGCCCATCTTAATAACTTTGTTGAACTTTGTGAAATGCAAAAGTATAAGGATATGGATGGGGATATTATAAAACTGAAACTTTTTCCTTTCTCCTTGAGAGGAAGAGCTAAAGAATGGTTGCTTTCTTTGCCTAGAAATAGTATTAATTCTTGGACAAAATGCAAAGATGCTTTCATAGGGAAATATTATCCTCCTGCTAAGATTATATCCTTGAGAAGTAGCATTATGAATTTTAAACAACTTGATAATGAACATGTTGCTCAAGCTTGGGAAAGAATGAAATCTTTGGTGAAGAATTGTCCCACTCATGGACTGACTACTTGGATGATCATCCAAACCTTTTATGCAGGATTAAATTTTTCCTCAAGGAACTTATTGGATTCAGCCTCTGGAGGAACCTTTATGTCCATCACTTTAGGTGCAGCAACAAAGCTACTTGATGATATGATGATCAACTATTCCGAATGGCACACCGAAAGAGCTCCTCAAGGTAAGAAGGTAAATTCTGTTGAAGAAACCTCCTCTTTGAGTGATAAGATTGATGCTATTATGTCTATGCTTGTGAATGGTAGATCTCATGTTGATCCTAATAATGTTCCTTTAGCTTCATTGGTTGCTCAAGAAGAGCATGTTGATGTAAACTTCATTAAAAACAACAACTTCAACAACAATGCTTATAGGAATAATTTTGGTAGCAACAATTATAAGCCTTATCCTTCAAATGGTTATGGTAATTCTTATGGTAATTCCTACAGCAACAATAGAAGTGTGTCCTCTGATCTTGAAGCTATGCTTAAAGAATTTATTAGCACACAAAAAGCTTTCAATAAAACTGTTGAGGAAAAGTTTGAAAAAATTGATGATCTTGTCTCTAAAGTTGATAGTCTTGCTCATGATGTTGAAATTCTAAAACTGAAAGTTATGCCTAATGAAGTTAAAGATATTAAGTCATTTGCTACAGCAAATGCCATCCAAGTTCGAATTGATAATAATATTAGGATGTTGGCTGAATTGCATGCTAGGTGGGAAAAAGAGGAAGAACTTGAAAAAGAGAATAGTATAGTTAGAGTTTGTACTATCACCACCACTAGTAATGCTAATGTTTCACATGCTAGTAAACCTCCTACTATTGATGGTAATGTTATTGGTGTTGATAATGTCTCTACTACTTCTGCTAAGCGTTTGAAATTGCCTAAAACTGCTGAAACTTTTTCTGATAAAAGTGCTGAAATTTTTCAAACTATTGGAGACAATGGTTCCACCACCATTGACAATAATGATTTTGATTTTGATGATTGTAACATCTCTGAAGTTATTATGTTCTTGCAAAAATTAGCTAGAAGTCCCAATGCTAGCACAATTAATTTGGCTTTTACAAAGCATATTACAAATGCTCTTTTGCAAGCTAGGGAGGAGAAGTTGAAACTTAAAGCTTCTATTCCTAGGAAATTAGAAGATGGTTGGGAACCCATCATTAAGGTAAAGGTGAATGATTTTTATTGCAATGCCTTGTGTGATCTTGGTGCAAGTGTTTCAGTTTTGCCCAAGAAGCTTTATGATATTCTTGATTTGCCACCTTTGGAACATTGTTATTTGGATGTTTTTCTCGCTGATAATGCTATGAAGAAACCTTTGGGGCGAGTTAATGATGTTTTTATTACGGTAAAAGATAACCTTGTCCCCGTTGATTTTATTGTTATGGATATTGAATGCAATGCATCTTGTCCTATTGTTTTGGGAAGACCTTTTCTTCGAACTGTTGGTGCCATCATTGATATGAAAGAAGGTAATATAAGGTACCAATTTCCTCTCAAGAAAGGTATGGAACACTTCCCTAGGAAGAGAATGAAGTTACCTTTTGACTCTATTGTTAGAGCAAGTTATGATGTTGATGCTTCTTCTCTTGACAACACTTGATTTTCACTTTCTGCGCCTAGCTGAAAGGCGTTAAAGAAAAGCGCTTATGGGAGACAACCCATCGTTTTTATTTGCTGTTATTTTTGTTTTCTTTGAGTCAAGGATTTTTGTTACTTCTGTAGCAACTCCTTTGTATCTTTATTTTATCGCAATGTTGTGCCAAGTAAAGTTCTATATTGAAAGTTGATGCAAGATTTGGATTTCTGCGCAGTGACAGATTTTTAGCTGTCACGGATTTGAGCTTATCTCCCTGTAGAAAATTCAAAAAATTCTGAGAAAAATCACGCATATTCCTGAGATATGTACGCAACTTTCATTATTTTAGGCCAGATCCATCTGAGCAACTTAAGTGCCTCGAAAAAATTCGTCATTCCAGACTGTTCTGTTTTTGACAGATTCTGCCTTTTGTTTTGCATTCGCTCTTTTACTGTGTTTGTGTGGATTTCTTTGCTCCACAAAGCATTGGTGGCTGTAGCTAATGTCCAGAAGCTTTGGGATTGATTGTATCATTACAGAATATGAGAATTTTTGATTATGCACTAACCCTCTAATGAGAACTGTCTTGAGTTTGGTGTGAAGGAAGTTTTCAAGGATCAAGCGAGAAGGGTGATATTATGTGATCAAGAAGAGTGAAAAGCCTAAGCTTGGGGATGCCCCCGTGGTTCATCCCAACCATATTCAGAGAGACTCAAGCGTCTAAGCTTGGGGATGCCCAAGGCATCCCCTTCTTCATCAACAAACTTATCAGGTCATCTCTAGTGAAACTATATTTTAATTCTTTCACATCTTATGCGCTTTACTTGGAGCGTCTGTGTGTTTTTATTTTTGTTTTTGTTTGAATAAATTCGGATCCTAGCAATCCTTGTGTGGGAGAGAGACACGCTCCGCTTTTTCATGTGAATACTCATGTTCTTCACTTATATTTGTTGAGTATTCTTAACTAGCTACTGCAGTGCTTTTAGCTCCTGTTTTTCATGCATCTCTTCGAGCTGTTAGCACTTGTTTATAAATACTCTCTTGCTGCATTATATTATCATTTGGAGAGTTTATGTTTAATAAATTATTGGTGTTTGTTTGGAAGAAAGAAAATGCTACATGTAGTAGTTGGTATTGGAAAAGACATATGCATTCTTGTAGATCATTGTCTTGTTTTGATTTGATGCTTTGCAATTGTTTTGAGCTCTCAAGTAGATCATGTTTAAGCTCTTGCATCATGTAGTTAAAGCCTAGTAGTGGAGAACTACCGTAGAGCTTGTTGAGACTTGGGATGCATATTTGTTCTCTCTAAGGTCTAGATATTTTCTGGTAAAATGTTTGAGCAACAAGGAAGACAGTGTAGAGTCTTATAATACTTGCAATATGTTTTTATGTGATTCTTGCTGTACCGGTTTATACTTGTGTTTGCTTCAAACAACCTTGCTAGCCTAAACTCTGTACTGAGAGGGAATGCTTCTCGTGCATCCAAAACTTGAGCCAAAACCCATGCCATTTGTGTCCACCATACCTACCTACTATGTGGTATTTCCTGCCATTCCAAGTAAATATTTCATGTGCTACCTTTAAACTATTCAAAACTTTATTACTCCTTATTTGTGTCAATGTTTTATAGCTCATGAGGAAGTATGTGGTGTTTTATCTTTCAATCTTGTCATTTACTTCTGACAGACTTTCACCAATGGACTAGTGGCATATACATCCGCTTATCCAATAATTTGCAAAAAGAGCTGGCAACGGGGTGCCCAGCCCCAATTAATTACAACTTTCATTAATAATTCTCTTCACATGTTTTGCCCTGATTTATCAGTAAGCAACTTAATTTTGCAATAGACACTCCTCCATGGTATGTGAATGTTGGAAGGCACCCGAGGATTCGGTTAGCCATGGCTTGTGTAAGCAAAAGGTTGGGAGGAGTGTCATCTATAAAGAAACTAAAATACATGTGTAAACAAAAGAGAAGAGGGATGATCTACCTTGCTGGTAGAAATAACGTCCTTCATGGGAGCCGCTCTTTGAAAGTCTGGTTGACAAGGGGGTTAGAGTGCCCACTACCATTCGTTGACAACAACAAACACCTCTCAAATACTTATTTTGTGCTCTCTATATGCTTTCGAAAACTTAAAAAGCTCTAGCACATGATTTAATCCCTGCTTCCCTCTGCGAAGGGCCTATCTTTTACTTTATGTTGAGTCAGTTTACCTACTCCTTTCTATCTTAGAAGCAAACACTTGTGTCAACTTTGTGTGCATTGATTCTTACATATTTACTTATTGCACTTGTTATATTGCTTTATGTTGACAACTATCCATGAGATATACATGTTACAAGTTGAAAGCAAATGCTGAAACTTAATCATCCTTTGTGTTGCTTCAATGCCTTTTACTTTGAATCTATTGCTTTATGAGTTACCTCTTATGCAAAACTTTTGATACTTGTCTTGAAAGTACTATTCATGAAAAGTTTTTGCTTATATGATTCATTGTTTACTCTTTATCTATTTGTTAGCAAACTATAGATCATTGCTTTGAGTCACTTCATTCATGACATGAGCCTTGCAATATATTGATCAAGATTGTGTGAAAGCATGTCTCCTCAGAAATTATTTGTTGTTATCGTTTTACCTACTCGAGGACGAGTAGAACTAAGCTTGGGGATGCTTGATACGTCTCCAACGTATCCATAATTTCTGCTGTTCCATGCTTATATTATACCATTTGCTACATGTTTTATATACACTTCGTATCACTTTTATGCATTTTCTGGGACTAACCTATTAACAAGATGCCACAGTGCCAGTTCCCTGTTTTCTGCTGTTTTTGGTTTCAGAAAGTTACTTCTGGAAATATTCTCGGAATTGCACGAAACAAAAGGCCAGGTCCCTATTTTTCCAGCACGTACACGGAGTCCGAAGGAGAGACGAAGAGAGCCACGAGGTGGCCAAACCACCAGGCGCGGCAGTGGGCCCAGCCGCGCCTGGTGGTTTGGGCCCCTCGGGGGTCCGCCGACATCGCCCCTTCGCCTATTTATTCCCCGAGACGCGAAAACCCTAAAACACCGAGCCTTTCATCCAGAACATATTCGCTGCCGCCGCCGTCGTCAACCCTAACTCGGGGGGTTCTGAAGCTCTTCCCGGCACCCTGCCGGAGAGGGGAATCATCACCGGAGGGCTCTACATCGCCATGCCCGCCTCCGGAGTGATGCGTGAGTAGTTCATCCTTGGACTATGGGTCCATAGCAGTAGCTAGATGGTTGTCTTCTCCACTTGTGCCATCATGTTTAGATCTTGTGAGCTGCCTATCATGATCAAGATCATCTTATTGTAATGCTACATGTTGTGTTTGCTGGGATCTGACTTATATTGATACCTATGTGGAGCTGAATATTATATTATCATGTCTATGTCATTTGTGATCTTGCATGCTCTCCGTTACTTGTTGAAGCCTTGGCCACGTGAATACTTGTAACTCCAAGAGGGGGTATTTATGCATGATAGTTGGGTTCAACCTCTATTTAACCTGGGATAGTGACAGCAAGTTCTAAGGTTGTAGATGTGTTGTTGCCACTAGGGGTAAAACAGCAATGCTTTATTCAAGGATGAATGTATTGTTTACATTACGCACATTACTTAATGCAATTGTCTGTTGCTTGCAACTTAATACTGGAAGGGGTACGGATGTTAACCGGAAAGTGGACTATTTAGGCATAGATGCATGCTGGATAGCGGTCTATGTACTTTGTCGTAATGCCCAAATGAATCTCATAGTAGACACCACAGCTCACACATGCATGTTATATGCACTTATCAATTGTCAATTGCCCAGCTGTAATTTGTTTACCCAGCATGTTAGTTATCTTATTGGAGAGACACCACTAGTGAACTGTGGACCCCGGTCCATTCTTTTACATCTGAAATACAATCTACTGCAATCATTGTTCTCTACTGTTTTATGCAAACAAACATCATTTCCATTCGATACGTTTAACCCTTTGTTTTCAGCAAGCCGGTGAGATTGACAACCTCACTGTTAAGTTGGGGCAAAGTAGTTTGATTGTGTTGTGCAGGTTCCACGTTGGCACCGGAATCCCTGGTGTTGCGCCGCACTACACTCCTCCACCAACACCTTCGAAGCAAACCTCGTTTTCCTACTGGTCCGATTAAACCTTGGTTTCATACTGAGGGAAAACTTACTGCTGCACTCATCATACCTTCCTCTTGGGGTTCCCAACTGACGTGTGACGTACAAGCAATTGTTTCTGGCACTATTAACCTAGAGCCACCAGCGCACATCATGGTTTTTCCGGTGTTGCAAGATCCAGGAGAGGGACTTTCACCTTGAAACGACACCATTCACCTTGAGGTACGGAGAGCATGGTAGACATCGTCCATAAGGATGACGGCCGACACCCCAAAGCGAGACGAAGTGTTGGTCTGCTTCAGGGTAGGTCTGCTTCAGGGTAAACGAGTGGCCCACCCGTGGTGGAGTGATGTTGGTCTGCTTCAGGGTAGGTCTGCTTCAGGGTAAACGAGTAGCCCACCCGTGGTGTAGTGAACAAAAACTGAGCTCAGCCAAGGCGTAAATAGAGATGCAAGGAACCAGCGAGATCATGAAAACATTTTTCACCATGGAAAAAGAAAATGGGCGCAGCAACGCGCGCCTTTTCCTTCTAGTAGCATCTATTGCTAGAACAGATAGCGACCATCTCAACGCCGGACTTTGCTGTTGTCTACGAAAAAATAGCATCTATTGCTAGAACAGATAGCGCTATTGCTAGAACAGATAGCGACCATCTCAACGCCGGACTTTGCTGTTGTCTTCCATTGTGAGTCAGGTTGCATAGCGGCGCCCGTACCCGGCCCGCTCCAGTTAAAATTAGGCATACTACGATGTAACTTTTTTCAGCAGAATATTTCGTTTTTGTACTAATCCGTGCTTAAGCGGGCTTATGCGGTACGCCGCTTGACACCTTCATTGTGAGTAAGCTGATGCTTTGACCACCACAAATATCAACATCCCACAGCTAGAACATCATCTATTCTTTAGGCTTGGCATATTTTGAAAAGGTTTGTCCGGCAAATTGAGCAATATTTCCAAGAGAACCGAACCAGACCGATTTGCATGCATAACTGCATCCAGATCATTCTGAATACCAAGCTGAGCCCATAATTCCTTTGCGATGATGCACTCAACAGCAGATGCCTGATGTCTTCAGCACCCATACTGAAGACTGGACAACTTCCAGAAACACCTCGCGAGCACGATTGCACAAACGCTAGCCAAAAGACTCTGCACAGCATCATAACAGTATCTGAAACACAATAGTCCAAAAGATAGTCCAAAATTACTCATTGCACAAATATCATCATAAGTAATCTGTGAAGATTTTCATCACGATTATCATAAACCACAAATTCTATACGATACCCACAATCTTCAAGTGATACATAGGCTGTTAGAGCCGGATCATCAGCTCTCACCGGAGACTAACTGAAAGGAAAAGAACGGATAAAACTACAATCATCTACCAACACCCAGATAACGAAGCAGAGTCAGGCGGATTTGCACAATCAGTACTGCAACAAGCAAGTGTAAAACAGAGTACACAGTTCACAGTAAGTAATCTGAGCTCATGACTTTCAGAAGGAAGATCAAGGGCGTGCCAATGATAACAGCTGCAGCTCCTCACCTGAAAACAATCAAGCCAGACACCGACAGCACGCTAAACAGTTGAGTTAAATTTGCAAGATCATCCAGTAACGAAGTAACCAAACATCGCTGCATAATTTCATATAGTATACCATTGCAATCGTAAGCGTTTGATTGGTCATAACAGAACACTCACATCTGTAGGAACGCAGTACTACAAAATTTGGCGACACACGATGCAGAAAGGATAAGCAGTTACTCAGTTCTCCAGGCCAGGCACTGCATGCGGCGAGTGGCCTCTGACTTCTTTTTGCCGAAGATCTCGTCGGAGACGACCTTGAGCTGATGACGGTTCTTGGACTTGGCGATCTTCTGGATCGTCTTGGGGTTGGTGACCTTCTGCAGCTTGGAGCCCGTGCGCAGAATGTTCTCCTTCTTGAGCTTCTCCCGCTCCTGCTTCTTCGTCCGCTTGGCGACCTTGTTCTTCCGGATCTCTTCCTTGAGCTCCGTCTTGCGCGCCTGGTACGCCTTCTTCACGGACTTGTCCCTCACGCGCTGCTCCAGCGGGACGGGCTTCCGGGAGACCATCAGCGAGGACGAGCGCCGCGTGCGGGGCTCCTTCCAGTTACGCCCCGAGACGCGCCCGGCGATGACGCCGTCGTAGGTGGGCTGCCCGAAGCCGGCCGGCTTGGAGGGGTCGGACTGGGAGGGCATGGCGCGGAGCTTGGACGGCCGGGGGACGTCGGCGTCGACGTCCATGGACTCGGCGGCGGCCTCCTCCTCCTCCCGGCGCTTGCGCTTGCCGCGGGCGCCGCCGAGGCCCTCATCGAGGTAGCGGAAGTCGATGTGCGAGGCCATGGGAGATGGGAAGCTAGGGTTTGGCCGCCTTGGGTTTGGGAGAGAGAGAAAGAGGAACTGGAGGCGGAAGGGGTGGTTTTGTTAGGGTTTGGGAGACGGATGGCGGCAGCGTGTTGGATGGGCCAGTTTTCGCGCAAAAAGTGGGCCGGCCCAGTTCTCTTTTCCTACATTGCTTGTTGTATTTTCTTTCGAGCGACTTTTTTTCCCTACATTGCTACAGCATACAGCCAGTATGATTACTGTGTTTTGCTGAAGATTTACCCTCTACAAGATGCGTCAAAATGTGACGAGGACTCGAGTATTAATGTCCACTCAGGATTCTGCAAAGGAATAATTATACACTGTTACATAGTGCATCAATCAATCTTAATTCACGAACCACCTCACACTAGCAGTGTATTGTAGATTTAAAAAGAGAATCGTTTTTCATATTTGCTCTCTTATTTGCAGTTATAACATGGCAATAACAGTAACTGGTGAGTTGCTCAGATTATTCTGAAGCGGAACCAGAAACAAGACGCCTGAAAATTTACAATGATTTGCTGAACAAAATGATGATCTAAAGCTACAATCAACAAAAATCAGTCAGGACTAGCAGCCTAGTCCGATGGGGGCTTCTCAAAAAGCACAATTGGTCGTTAACCGAGTTTTGCAATCACTGCATCCGTGACTTCTTGGGTGGTGCTGGTGCCGCCCAAATCTTTGGTCCTGTATTTGCCTTCTGCAATGACACGCTTCACTGCTGACTCCAGCCGGTCAGCGAACGATGGGAACTGCAAATGCCTCAGCATCATTGCGGACGAGAGAAACAGAGCGACAGGGTTAGCCTTTTTCTGCTGAAGAATCTTGTCATTTCCAACATTTCCTGCAGAAGCGCCCTGCTCGAAAACGGCATAGTACTGACCAACATTACCTGAAATAACACAGTACATCATGATTTAGAGACTTCAGGTTTTGTTTGCATATGCTCAAGTATAAAGATATCAAGAGGTTCAAGCAATGGAAAGGCTAAATAAATGTGACAAGTGAAACATAACCAGAAATCGATTGAATTATGGGCAACTGTGAATCTATTTGTGCTAAAATGAGAAAATCACAAGCAAGAGAGCAAACTCTACCTCCAGGCATGACGCCAGCGCCTCCAGCAATACCTGCAGCTACATTAGACACCAGATTGCCATACAGATTCGGGGTAACCTATAAAAAGAACAAAATAAAAGTAAGTCTGAATTCCAAAGTAACTTATTAAAATAATTTGAATACTTTGGGATAATCAAGAAAAGGGCATTCAGAACATAAAGCGGAGCAGACAAACAAATATGAGATTGGCAACAAAAGGAGCAAACATGAACGATGGAAATATAAGCTTGATAAGCATACTTTGAGCAGCATAATTAAGTTTTTTTTTAAATGCTTAGCTTTTGAAATATTATTTTAATATGGCTGAAAAAGATCAGCTAGGTCAGCAATTAGAAACCGATTGCTTTACAAACAGAAGCACTTAGTGAGAAAGGCATAGATTTAGTGGACATACCATAACATCAAACTGTTCAGGCTTCGCAACAAGTTGCATACAACAGTTGTCCACAATGATTTCATTATATTGAATGCTAGGATACTTCGTTGCAACCTCACGGCAAGACTCCAAGAACAAACCATCAGCAAGCTTCATAATGTTTGCTTTATGCACAGCTGTCACTTTCTTTCTGTTGTTGAGGTAAGCATACTCAAAGGCGTACTTGGCAATCCTTTCAGAGCAGAACTTCGTAATCACCTAGCAAACCAATTCAGTGAGCATAACATGGATAAACAATCTTTTCGACAATAAAATGAAGCAAGAGAACAATATACATGTATTTTCTTTCAGAAGTATAATACGGTGTGCAGACTCACATAAAACATACAAAAATGTGCACTAAAGGACTTAGGATATGATGCAACAGTAACTGGACAACTAATGACAAGGTAATTAAGTCAGGGAAAGCATTGCAAACATACCACCTGATTTGTTTAATCTTTCCCGACATGCACCTAACAGCCAAAAACTCTTGCGATCAAAACTCGTAAGAACTATGTCATTGGATACACAAAAATTATCATTGTTCAACATGGATGCTGCAACAATGACATGTCGTTGATTATTGTATTCACGTCTCAAAGAATTGGCACCACAGGCTGTACATTTTGGATGCTTCAATTGGTGTGTGCTATCTATGCATTAGTAGGGCAATATGGTACTACAGTTCATTTCTTCGCCTGAACAATACATAATGACACCACCATTGCACACGAATTAATACTTAAGAAGGCAACATAACCATAACTTATGTAATATGAGTGCACTTATGCTCACATCGTTCATTAAAGCAGTTACGAGCAGCACTTGCAAGCTGACGATTTTAAATATATTTTTTACAAATGTTCGACGGAGATTACTGCATCGGTAATACTGTAATCAAAGATCCCACTGTCTCAGTACTATCAATAATGACAGGAATCGATGTTCTAAATAACGGCAAACAGTCAACAACCAGTCATCACACAATTTAGTGTTTACACGATAGACGTCCTTTTACGCAGTTTTGTACATGTTTTAAAATTAAAAATCAGATAAATTTATGCATAGTTATAGAGTAACAAACTAAGTATCTAAGCAATAAATCCTTCCAGTAGACAAAGAACTCACAGAAATTGTCCATGGCAGCATCAAAAAGGAAAAGATTGGAATAATATATGTTTGCTACATGCTCGATACTAGAGGCATGTTTGGTTGTCTACCACATATTGCCAATTTGCCACACCTAATTGCGGTGCAGTGTGAGAAGCCAAACCTTTTGTGGCTAACAACTTGCTAGCCACACCTTAGGCAAGTTTTGGCCTAACCTTCAATTTAATTTAAAGTAACAGCACTGTTAAGCATTTTTCTACAAGGCCATAGATCCTTTATTTAGAAATTAGAACAGTCACAGGGGTAACATAAGCTTTCGTGTGTCATCCTAACAGCTATCTGAATTACAACATGTGATATCATAGATTAAGGGAACCTCAAAATTTTGAAATACTTGGAAGCACAACGACGATCCATCAAAGTAGGTACTAAGTGGTCAATATAATTCATTGGACTTGACCTCATAGCAACAACTATTGAATCGGAACAGACCAATCACAAGTGCAAACAGTTTGTGTCTCATAGTATTACATAAAACCCAATAATCCATGAACAGTTAACGCCTCTTATGCAAATTGGCACCACCCAATGTCAGTACCCAGATTTATTTTCAGATATTCGACCAAATCTGCAGCCAAGAAGGTTGCTAAAGCCTAAATGAGTACGACCAACCTACCCAGTAACACAGGATAAATAAAGCAAGCCCGTTCCCGGCATACTGACGGAACACTGTTCCTTCTATATTAGTACAATGCAATGATTACTAAGATTGGAACCTTACAGGGCTCGCTTCTTGGTTATCTGTTCAGAAAAAATGTGGAAAGCCTCGAGCATCTCTAATAGCAATTGAACAGTTAGCACAATCACACGCACAGGTCACAGACAAATTAGCTAACACGAACTACAAGGTCAACGACTCAATGATTCTCTTGTACAGACTGGAGAGCAGCATGTGCCATACCTTGAGACTCTCCACGACGCCGGGCACGACCTCGTGCTCGAGCCCCGAGTACTCTCCCTCGGTGTTCTCCCTGATGACGGCGATGTCAACGTTCTCGTGCCTGGTGGGCAGCCCGGGGAGGTTGAAGCAGTTGACGAGGGATGCGTAGAGGTCGAGCTCCTTGCGGAGCTGCAAGTTGAGGGAGGAGACACCTCCTCCGAGGGGGGTGGCGAGGCCGCCCTTGAGGCAGACCTTGTTGCGGTGGATGGACTCGATGACCTCCGCGGGCACCGAGGGCATGTCGCCGTGGACCTCGTAGGTCTCGAAGATTACGGGCGCGTGCATTGCCTCCATCACCTGGCGCACGGCCCCGGTCACGAGGGGCCCGATGCCGTCCCCCGGGATGAGCGTGACGGTGCGCGGGGCACCGTCGCCCGGGCGCGGCATGTAGGTGACGGTACGGCGGGAGACGGCGCCGGCGAGGGGAGATGAAGGGGGCGGGGAGAGGAGGCGCCGGAGGACAGGGGCCGATCGTCGCGCCATGGTCGGGCTAGGGTTTCGGCGTGGATGCGATCGGCGCCGTGTCAAGTAGGAAGAGCGGACGCTGGAATTGGGAAGGGGGAGGAAGGAGAGGGAAGGAGGGTTGTTTTTTTCCTAGCAATATTATTATTGGGGAAATCTAAGGACAGCCGCCGCTCGCGCGTCTCACCTGGCGGCGGCTCGCTGAGATTCGTGCGGGTGAATCGAGCGAACAAGTAGCGACACGCATGTCTCTCGCGCAACTGTTACGGCGACACGGTCGCTCGCGCTCGCAGTTGGATAAGCTTTTGGTGGTCCACATGTAAGCGTCCCTGCCGAGGGGAATTTCTGCCCGAACGCTCTCTCCCCTGCTTCTCTCGCGGCTCCGGCGACAGGCGTGGCGACCCTGCAGTTCCGGCCGCGCTGATCGCAGTCCGGCTGTTCGTCCCCCGGCCATGCAGTCGCATCCCCGCTGTGGTGAGCCCCTCTCTCTCCTCCTATCCTCTCTCTCTCTCCGCTCCTGGCAATTTCATCGGCGATTCCAGATTTGTCGCCGCGCTGGCCGCAGTCCGGTGGTTCCTCGCCGGCGGAGAGGCTCTTCGGCGTACTCCTTGCTGTCGTTAACCCTGCACCCTCTGGATCTGCTTGTTTTTGTGGTTCATTTCATCTCCCGCGGCGTAGTTTTGGTCGGGATTCGACCACCGTTGGCGTTGCCGCCAACGGCGTAGGGGCAAAGAGGCTCGTCGTAGCTGTCCTCGCCGTGGTGAGGCCTGTACCCTCGAGTTTACTGGCGAGATTCGGCCACGTTGTGTGCTGCAATTTGCTATAACGGGATCGATTCGTAAAGTTTTGGTGCTTTTTTTGGCTTGAGAACAGCGGGAGGCTCGTTGTTTTTGTTCGAGATATGGTGCTATTGTACTGGTTGGTGTTGTATATTAGCAAGTCCATAGAGCTAGGATTCAGGTCAAATGTTCGAATCCAGTCGCAGGGTAACCGTGTATATGCTCTGGTAGTTGACAAACATGCTATGATGTTCATCATGTGTGTGCTGGTACACGACTTGGGGATAGTTTCAGATGATTTATTATAGTGTAGACGTGTAGTTTTATAGTGTAGTATGAATTCATGCTGCCGATGGATGATGATATTGTAGTTTTATAGTGCACTAGTTTTAAGCATTGTCATGTATAGTGGTAAGTGGTAACTAGAATACGTTTAACCTGTTTTTCGCTGGATTGAATTTGACTTGATAGCTAGCATGAATCAACATGGCATCTGATTCAATTAACTTGGTAGCTAGATTTTTTAAAATCAACTAGCAATGATTTAACCTGATAGTTAGCTTGAATGAAACTAGTAACTAGAATGAATTAATAAGATGGTTAACTCTTTAATTAAGATAATATCTACCTTTTTGAATTAACTTGCATGATTTCATCATGATAGCTACCATGAATCTGATAGATAACATGTTTTAAGATGTCAGCTGTATTGGATTAATATGATATCTAGCATGTTTTAACCTGGTAGCTAGGTGCTTTAATTAACTAGCTAATATTTTAACCTGATAGTTAGGATCCGTTTTGAGGTTGCTCAGTGCAGTGGATCTCAAATCGGGCGTTTTCAGGCGTGTTGTTTCTTGTGTTGTCGATTTGCGGTGGCTGATGCGTTTTTTAGGTTGATTTAGTTGGGGTTTCTGTTTTCTGGATGATGTTTTGTGCTAGTCATTTGAGATTGTATGCTTAGTTAGTGTAGATGATTAACCATGTCCACGGTGGGTACTGCTGGCTAGTTTTTGGTGTGTGCTCCGAATTTTTGCTAGAACAGGATGGTATATATATGTGTTCGTGCTGATTGTAGTGTAGTAGTTCTATATTTTTCTGTTGTTGTCCTTTTTTGTTTAACTTTTGCTAATATTTAACCTGATAGTTAGCACCAATTAATTTGGTATGTCCATTGAAATAACCTGGTAGCGTTGTTTATTGTATGTTTGGGGGCCATTGATTTTTGGTCTTTGTGTGTTTCTCGTTGTTGGCAGCGCTGTTTTCGTTTGTGATTCAGCCCGACAACCTCGATAATTTTGTTGGATTTGGGCTGCTGCGTGTTCATCAGCTTACTAAAACAGCATGGGTTTTGAGGGTTCCTCTTGCTGCTGATGGATGGTGCCAGTGTAGTTTTTGCTCTATCCTGATGTTGTCTTTAATTTTTTTTATGGTGTTTTTGATTTGTAGTAGGCTTATTTGAGAGCAGCACAATATGGTTAGCCTCTCCCACCCATGTCTGTTTCCTTTTTCTTTTGTCTTGTTCATGTGCATTGTTTTCGATATCATATTGTTACTAATAATTCCTGGTAGCTGTTTATCGTATGATCTGGTAGCTGTGTGTGTTTTAAATTTTTTGTATCATGGTATATCCTGTCAGCTCTGTGTAGAAGTCCTCATATCTGTGTTTTCTTAATCTGGTAGCTGTGTACTAAAATCATGATAGCTGCATTATGTATTCCCTCCCATTCTTCGTTCTATCAACTCCTGGGAAGTTGTGCATTAAAATACTGATAGCTGTGAATTCATAATATGGTATCTGTGTATGGTTTATCTGGTAGCTCTGATTCATTTCTTAATTCGTTCTATCAACTCCTGGGTAGCTGTGCATTAAAATCCTGATAGTTGTGAATTCATAATATGGTATCTGTGTATGGTTTATCTGGTAGCTTTGATTCATTTCTTAATTCGTTCTATCCACTCCTGGGTAGCTGTGCATTAAAATCTTGATAGCTGTGAATTCATAATATGGTATCTGTGTATGGTTTATCATGTAGCTCTGATTCATTTCTTAAATGTTTCTCATGAATAGCTGTGATACATCTCCGTTGTCAATACTGATGAGTTCGAACTGGAATTAGAGGATACACCATTTGCTATTAATAAGCAGGAGCATTGTTCGAACATGTATGGAGCAATGTAGGTTTGCTAGATAGTTATCCATTTTTGTTTGGCAGGGGGTTGCGGTGTGGAAATAGCTTCCGTTGCACCATCATTTGTATTGTCCCCTTCAGCTCTGGGTGTCTGAGCACTTGATGCAGCATGGGTAGTCTCCATGTCAACAGTAGCTTCTATAGCACGCACCAAACCTTGTCCAACATCTTCAGCAGTTGCATTCCCTATAATGCCAAGGAAATAGAGTTATTTAAGTATCTGTTCAACTAATATGTGGTAGCTGCTAGCAAATTATTTGGTAATGCACTCTCATGTATTCTGGTAACTTGAAAATGTTTAAGTTGTTCTGTTTTTTATCTGGATCATGGCATCTGTATTGAATTATCCTCATATGTAGCATGAGTTAACCCGGTAGCTACTTTTTTCCCCCTAAAATCGATTGCCAATAATTTTAACCTGGTATGAAGGTTTTATAAATCAACCAGCAAACGGTTAACCTGATAGCTGCCATCAATGAAATTGGTATTTGTGCTTCATAAAACATTGTAGCTAGCACAATGTTTTTTTCTCAATAATCTAAAACGTGTACATAAGCATGCATAAAAATTCAGATGAATCTGATAGCCTCCACCAACTAAATTGATAGCTACTATTCAACAACTTGGTAACCAGTGGTGTATCTGATACCTTGGTTGCTTTTTGAGATACCTGCCGGAATCGGCAACGTTTCATGCATCGATTGCTATGTCCATATCTTCCATATCTTTTTACCTGCAGATATATATTTTGTGAATCCATGTTAGTGTTGCTAACTTAAGCATTTTGTTCTTATGCAACAGAATTTGAAATGGAGATGGTTTGGATTCAGTGTGGACAAGAAGATTTCATATGCTGATGGCTGTCATCAAAGAACCAAGTCTATGACTATGCATGTAATAGAATAATGGAAGTCGTTTTTGCTATGCTTTTGGAGCCGATTGTGACCACGTAGCTGTGTAGAAGTAAGTAGTCTCTGTAATTCCTGCCAGCCAGTGATACTCTAATTCTGGAGCTATTTCTAGGATACTTGCTTTGATTCCTTTTGGAGCAGCAAAAGATGCAGATTTATGCTTTGATCTATTGTTACTGAATTTTCGTGGGATTTTTTGGTCCGATTTTGAGGAGAAGCAGCAGCAGTAGATGTAGTACTAACCTGATCTCTGCTCCAGATTTCTTCCTGCGATTTCGCTGCACTTTTTCTGTTTTTCTTTGTAATTTTTGATCGCTGCCTGGAGGAGGAAAATGTCCCAGGTATTTAATGGTCTTGGTGGGCCATAGACAATAATGGAGCTGATCTTGGTGGGCCATAGACAATAATGGAGCGAGCCTAGTAATTTGCACGGCCTAGTAACGGTCTACGAATCGCGTTGGCGGACAAAACTGGGAGCGCGGGAAGTTGAACTCGTTTCGCTAGTCACGCGCGCGGGATCGTCAGTTCGATTCCTGGTCGCGTTGACCGCCGCTGCGGACGACACAGCAGCGGCGCCGCTCTGTAGTCCAGTCCATTATTATTTGGTCACCTTTGGTAGTTGCTCGGCTGTCGTGTGTCACGATTTTCCGTTGCAAACTTGCAATTGATAACTCCCCACCCGACTAATATATTCTGCCCCCAAGCTCTACCAAATGGCCTACTCTTTCCGTTCACAAATCGAAATCATACTAGAAGTTAAAGGGCGCGCGTTGCCCCGCCCGGTTTATTTGTTTTCTTTTAATCAGTTTGTTGCTTATTTTTACTTTATTGTTGTATATTTGAATGAGGCGTTCTTACTATTTTTTTGTGTTCTCCAGTTTCATAGATAGACATAATATGTTATTTCTCTTCATTATAATAAGCTTGTGAGTGCTAAAAGGGTAACGTTTAGCATAAAATTTATGGCAAAAAAAAAAAAAAAAATCAAACTCATAAGTCGTAGTGCAGAATAATAATTGCTCAAAAAATGGTAGTACAATATCGTGAAATGTTTACCATTTCGTCTTCAATAAATTTTCCAAACAATTCTATATACTACAATAAAAAAGAATGACAAACCGGGAAATATTGTAACATTTGTATGAAACTATGGATTCAACATGCTAATGATAAGACGAATGATATTTTCATAACAACAAGTGTCTTTCGCTTCGTCACCTCCATGAATCATTCGTCTTATTTACCTACCTCCCTAGCTTGGATGGCATAGAAGCAGACAACGATGCAGATTATTTTGTAACACTAAAAGATCTATTACATGTGAATGGATTGAGAAGTAATAAGAAGGATATGAAGCAGAAATCTACGTGTCAGGCACATGATGAGCGAGGAACGGAATAATGACGCGACGACAACGCGACAGAGGAGGTAGCGGTTGGAGCTGCGGGGACGAGGGGGTGAAGTTTGCGGGGTGCGGACATACACGTACAGTATAAAATTTATAAGTATATGTCCGATGAAATAAAAAAGTTACAACACGGAACTTGTGGGGAACAGTGAGATGGACCTACTCATCGAAGAAAATTTCAAACGCTTGAAGGAGTGCGACGAATTTGACAAAATTTGTCGGAAAATAACACGAAGTTCGATCCAAAATTAACAAGTTACAATTGACGAAATTCGAAACCGATCACGGGAATTATTTTCTGTACATTTTATCTCAAATCTCATGCGCGTACTAGTAGTGCAGTAAAGCCTGACAATCGGAGCGACGCGACGACAGTCGGCTGAGGAGGTAGTGCCATAGCGGTTGGAGCTGCGCGGGCGTCGAATTTTGTGGGGAGCTCATATAAAGGTACATAATTACATTGTAAAATTTATACGTATATGTCCAACGAAATGAAAAAGTTACAACGTGAAAGTTGTGGAAACGACAAGATGGATCAACTCATTAAAGGAAATTTCAAACGGTTGAAGGAGTGCGATAAATTTGAGAAAAAATGTCTAGCAATAGTACGAAGTTCGGTCCGAAATTGACAATTTACCATTGATGAAATTCGAAACCGATCACGGGAATGGAATCTACTCGTCGACGCGCATATATTTCGTGTACATTTTATCATGAATCTCAAATATGTAGTAGTGCTATAAGTCTTGGACCAGACACAACACAACAGGAAACAGAGAGTATAGAGTATAGATGTGTCTGTGACAGTGGGCCACATAAGGAAAGATGAGGTGGATGCACCACAAGCCTGGAAAACTAGGGAGCTTAGTACTTAGAGATATTAGCTTTTTCTTAATCAAATGTATCTAGACTTGTTTTGTATATATATTCACTCCTTTTAGTGAAGGAAGCGAGTATTATTCTTTGTTTTTTGTCTTTGATTCCCCCAAACAATACAACATGAAGCATGGGAAATCTATTTTTGCTAGTATGAAATCTGATCTCAGTCCCACCGTTCAAAATCACATTCTACAATGTCAAAAAATTCAAAAAAAAAGGTTATACATCCTCACATTTGTGTATGTACACAAAGTTTCATAAAGAAAAGACATATTTTATTGCCTGTGTAAAAAGGAAAAATTTGATGCATCAAATTAACTTTTATGAGACATTTTTTGTCTTTTCTACATATGCCATAAAAATTTCTTTTTTTTCACGAAAATTTATATGCGAACATAAAATTTCTGGATGCATAACCAGAATTCTATGACATTTGATTTCAAATTGAATTTTCCATAATGAGAGCATTTACTCTTATGAGGCAAAACACCACCCCCATGAAGCATCCTCTTGGATATATTTTTAATAGCAAAGTTTATACAGAAACCTTCGTACTTTTCCTTTTGGTCCTATAGGCAACCATAGATAATTCTTGGCTGAATTTGGGTTCAAATTTGACAGTACTCGAGCTACCTGAAAATATGTCTGCTATCCGGTAAGTCTGGAAATAAAACTTGAAACTCGAGAGATACTCAACTCGGGGCTCATTTAGTTTGTGAGCTTAATGAGTCGAGTCGAACCACATATTTTGATCGCTAAAGATAATGAGCTAATGAGCTGCTCGTGAGACTTGACAAACATGTAAAACTCTATGCACTAAGGGGGAATAAGGCATAGTTGGCCAATCCATAGGTTAGAATAAGTCAGATGCCCACATTCGACCATCTCGACATTGGTTGTGAACTGATTGAATATTTGTTGGGATATGCTTAATTAGGTTCTTTATTGTGACATATTGTTTTTTTTTGTATATAGTTGCTTTCTAAATAAGTTTTATTGAGTTTAACGAGCCATCTCGGGGCTACAGTGAGTTGAAATGAGCTGGCCTTTTTGCTCGTTAAAATTAACGAGCCTAATGAGTTCGAGCTAAGCAATCCAATCCGGCTTCATAACCGTGTCGGCCCCTTAACGTCTAAGGTACACAATGGAGCATAATAATGGTTGCAAACAATCGCCGTCATGTACAAAAGAGATGCCTAATAAAAATATAAAATCCTTCCATGTCCTTCCGTTTTCCCGTGACATAACAGACAGACAGTCAGCACCGTGGAACAGGAACGTCGAAATGCAAGGCAAAGGTTGGCATTCGGCGCGACGGGGCTGAACCTGGGCCGCACCCCCATTTTTCTGGCCCAAACGCAGCACCTGGTTTCATTTCCCCGACATGCGAGCTATCGAGCACCTCACGATTCGGAACTCGTCTGGCCTAATCCGTGGCCCTCCCCTTATCCCCCAAATCCAATCCTCAACCTTCTTCTCTAGATAAGCGAACCCCTCTTCCCCCTCTCGCATCCTCTCCTCCTCCCCCGCGCACCACCGGCAGCCAGCGGCAGCACCAGCTAGCTCGCCCCCCCGCCCCGCCTCCATGGCCTCCCTCGCCGCCGCATCCGCCTCCACGGCGCTCCTCTTCCCTCCCTCCACCTCCTCCTCCAAGCCCCGCCTCCCGCTCTCCGCCTCCCTCGGCTTCTCCACGCCCGCGCGCTTCCGCCGCACCGCCGCCTCCTCCTCCGGCAGGCGCCCGGGCCTCCTGGTGGTGCGCGCCGCCAGGGCCAAGTTCGAGAGGACCAAGCCCCACGTCAACATCGGCACCATAGGCCACGTCGACCACGGCAAGACCACCCTCACCGCCGCCCTCACCATGGTGCTCGCCTCCGTCGGCGGCAGCGCGCCCAAGAAGTACGACGAGATCGACGCCGCCCCCGAGGAGCGCGCCCGCGGCATCACCATCAACACCGCCACCGTCGAGTACGAGACCGAGACGCGCCACTACGCGCACGTCGACTGCCCCGGCCACGCCGACTACGTCAAGAACATGATCACGGGCGCGGCCCAGATGGACGGCGCCATCCTCGTCTGCTCCGGCGCCGACGGGCCCATGCCGCAGACCAAGGAGCACATCCTGCTCGCCAAGCAGGTCGGTGTCCCCAGCATTGTCGTTTTCCTCAACAAGAAGGACCAGGTCGACGACGAGGAGCTGCTCGAGCTCGTCGACCTCGAGATCCGCGAGCTGCTCACCGCGTACGAGTACGACGGCGACAATGTGCCCATTGTCTCCGGCTCTGCGCTCAAGGCGCTGGAGGCACTCATGGCCACGCCTGGCCTCAAGCGCGGGGAGAACGAGTGGGTGGACGGCATCTTCGCCTTGATTGATGCCGTGGATGCCCACATCCCTGTCCCTCAGAGGCAGACCGACCTCCCGTTCTTGCTCGCGGTTGAGGATGTCTTCTCCATCACTGGCCGTGGCACGGTTGCCACTGGCCGTATCGAGCGTGGCACCGTCAAGGTTGGGGACCCCGTCGATCTCGTCGGCATCAGGGAGACCCGCAACGCCACCGTCACTGGTGTCGAGATGTTCCAGAAGACCATGGATGATGCCATTGCTGGCGACAATGTTGGCCTGTTGCTCCGTGGTATGACCAAGGAAGACATTGAGAGGGGTATGGTGCTAGCAAAGCCCGGTTCCATCACGCCACACACCAAGTTTGAGGCTGTTGTGTATGTGCTCAAGAAGGAGGAGGGTGGCCGGCACTCCCCCTTCTTCCCCGGTTACCGCCCGCAGTTCTACATGCGGACCACCGACGTGACGGGGAACGTCACAAACATCATGAACGACAAGGACGAGGAGGCCAAGATGTGCATGCCGGGTGACCGCATCAAGATGGTTGTGGAGCTCATCCAGCCCGTGGCTTGTGAGCAGGGAATGAGGTTTGCCATCCGTGAAGGTGGAAAGACCGTCGGTGCCGGTGTCATCAATAACATCATTCAGTAAACTGAATGGAGGATGTCCACCACCAGAGTTTTCCTCATTTACTCTTTTGCGAAATGCTATGTAGTTGTTATTATGCGTTTAGGGGTGACTCATGTGAAATTGTAGTATGCCACTCTTTTCTTCAAGCGATTTTGCATACTTTGTGATATCCACGAGCAAAGATACATCTTGATGTGCCATCTGTTGTTATGTGCTCAGCTATTGGTCAGTTAATTCTTTCCTGTTGTTGATATGCTTGAAGATGAATATTCTTGTGAGCTTTGATGCTTCAGGGATTTGTTGAGTTGGAGGTTTATGGTTACATCTTATTTCTTGCTTCAAGTATATGCTTGCTAGACAGACATATCTGAACTCTTTTTTGCGCGGGGCAGACATATCTAAACTTAAGTTTCATCTAAGGTTTAGTAACAAGGCTTGCTTAATTGTTGGTCAGTGTGTTTATCAGAATTTTCTGTTCATGTAGGTCATCTCAACCTATGCATTTCCAACCATAATAATCTACTGCCTGCATGTTTTCCAACAGATGTGCTGATTTCGGTTGTTGTTTGTTTCTCTCGTGTGTTCCAATTCTAGGTGCAGGCTCAGTCTTCAAACCTGTCTTTGGTGTAGTTGCTCATTTTTCACTCTTCTGTTCTGTTCCAGTGCCTCCATCTCTCATGGTATTCGCATCATTGGCTTGAACTCTGTTTTCCTCACCCAGTGTTTATAACATTCTGTGTAGCTCTAACTGAAGCTGGGTCTAGCACTATAGAGAAGATGGCAGTCACACAGGTTCAGGAAGTAGCAGCGGAAAACTTGTTAAAAAACGCTAACAATAGGAAGATGCCCACATATATTTTCAGAAGCAGCATCTGCAGTGTGAGCAGGGTCTGGAGAATTCACAATTTTGTGTAACTGGGAGATGTCTATGGAGTCGATTCTCATCTTTGCTGTTTGGGAAAGTTAGCTCAGAATGCCGACGAGGATTCTATGTTTGCCCACATCAAATTAAATGCAGAATGTGGTGTCTTGATTCGACAATGTGAAGTTCGGTACTCTTCACTTCGCTGCTCAGCAGATCGTCATGGCGGAGTTCTGCTTCTTGGCACGCCGTCTGATATAGGTTGGTCCCAATTTTCACGGATTTGTGCGAAGGGAACGATGAACACGAATAACAAGTGACGAACACAAGAACACAAAGAGGGAAAACTCTCAAATCAAAGATAACTAGCAAGTAGCAACTCAGCAAGATTCAATTGGTAACAAATCCCATAGGGCAACCCCCAATTCTCCTCTCCCAAACACACCTTATTCTTAGGATTGTTTGTCCAATTGGTCAATCCAAATCAACCCAATAGAATCACCCTAGGATGAAAGATTGGCAAGTAATCGCAACTACAAGAGGAAGTCCGCCTTGGTATCCACGCAGAGATTTTCTCCACAAGGGGAGGTCTTGGTTCATCTCCACAAGGGGAGGCTTTGATTCATCTCCATAGGAGGAAAGAGACACTTTGAGAAGAACGAGCAAGGCTCTACTCTAATCCAAATCATAGTCTAACCCTAGATCTGGAGGGGAGGGGGTCTATTTATAGTCTGGGTACAAAACGGGGGTAAGTCACGTTGACAGGTGGGGACACGCGCGAGCAAGAGGAGATCCGGCATTGGGGCCGGTCTTGACCGGCTAGACGACCGGACGCGTCGGGTGCAGGTCCGGACCTGGATCCGGTCTTGGACGGCTGGGGGTCCGGCCAGCTCTGGGAGTGGCCCGGCATTGGGGCCGGTCTTGGCCGACTGGATGACCGGACGCGTCGGGTGCAGGTCCGGACCTGGATCCGGTCTTGGCCGGCTGGGGGTCCGGTTGCGCTTCTTCTTCCTCTCCTTCGTCTTGCGTCATCTCTTGGCCATCTTCTCGGGTCTTCTCTTGGTCATCTTCTCCACTCCATTGTAGGTCTTCATCAAGGTGGTTCCTGAGTATGCACAAAGTATCCGAATGAAGTAGCAACCCATTCAAAGGAGTGTCGAGGTCACACATAGATAGGAGTGAATTCACCTTATCATGGAGAGTTTTGACTCTTACTCTTGTCATTGGGCCACTTGTTGTATGAGCCGTAGGTTGGGCTACATCATCTCCCCCCCCCCCCCCTTGGAAAAGAGTCGTCCTCGACTCTTGGTCATCCTCATCGCTTGATGTTCCAAGGTATGGCGATAGGTCGGCGACGTTGAAGGTGTCATGGACCAAGTGTTTGGAGTGGAGATGTCGATCTTGTAGGCATTGTCGTTGATGCGCTTGATAACCTTGAAAGGTCCATCTCCACGAGGGTGAAGCTTGGACTTCCTTGCATCCGGAAAGCGATCTTTGCGAAGGTGTAGCCAAACAAGGTCTCCTTCTTCAAATATCATGGCGCGCTTGTGTTTGTTCATCTTCGTAGCATGGTCTTTGTTGTGCTTCTCAAGCGTAGTTCTTGTTTCCTCATGGAGCTTCTTCATGTAAGCGGCTCGCTTGTCGAAGTCCATGTTAACTTGCTCACGGAGTGGAAGTGGTAGCATGTCGAGCGCGGTGTAGGGGTTGGAGCCATAGACGATCTCGAAGGGTGTTCTCTTTGTTGCGCGATGAGTGCTCGATTGTAGGCGAACTCGGCGTGTGGGATGCACTCTTCCCAATTCTTCAAGTTAGGCTTGATCAACACACGAAGGAGTGTAGATAGGCTTCGGTTCACCACTTCGGTTTGGCCATCGGTTTGAGGGTGGTATGCGGTGGAGAATAGTTGCTTGATTCCCATCTTGGCCATCAAAGTCTTCCAAAAATAGCTCACGAACTTGACGTCACGATCCGACACAATGGTCTTTGGCACTCCATGAAGACGGACGATTTCCCTGAAAAACAAAGTAGCAATGTGTGAAGCATCGTCGTCTTGTTGCAGGTATAAAGTGTGCCATTTTAGAGAAGCGATCAATGACGACAAAGATGGAATCCTTGTTTGTTTTAGTGCGTGGGAGTCCTAAGACAAAATCCATAGCTATATCGGACCATGGGTGATGTGGAATAGGCAAAGGTGTATATAAGCCATGAGAGTTTAGAGTAGACTTAGCTTTGAGACATGTAGAACATCGTCGAACTAGGCGTTCCACATCACGCTTCATTCTTGGCCAATAGTAGTTGGTGGCGAGCATGGCGTAGGTCTTGTCGCGGCCAAAGTGACCCATGAGTGTCCTCCATGAGATTCCTTCAAAAGGACCAAACGAAGCGAAGACTCGGGTATACATAGTTTGTTAGCCTTAAACAAGAAACCTTGTGCAAATAGAAATCACCAATTCCTTTGTGCTCCGAACATTGAGCGAAAATGTCTCCAAAGAAAGCATCGGTAGCATACAACTCTTTATCTCATCCAAACCCAAACACTAATGTCAAGACGTGTAAGTAGGTTGGCCTTGCGGGATAGAGCATCCGCGACCACATTGTCTTTACCTTTCTTGTATTTGATTACAAAGTGAAAGACTCAATGAACTCAACCCACTTAGCATGTCTTTTGTTCAAATTTGTTTGACTTTTCAAATATTTCAAGGATTCATGGTCGGAATGAATGACAAATTCCTTAGGACGAAGGTAATGTTGCCACACATCCAAAACACGAACCAAAGCAAATAACTCTTTGTCATAAATGGGGTAATTCAAGCGAGCTCCATCTAGTTTCTCACTATGGTATGCGATGGGTCTACCATTTTGCATAAGCACTCCACCAATGCCCAATCCACTTGCATCGCATTCAATCTCAAATGTCTTAGAGAAATCCGGAAGGGCAAGGAGTGGTGCTTCGGTTAATAACCGTTTGAGCTCATTGAAAGCAAAATCATGTGCATTGCCCCAAATGAAAGGTACATTTTCTTTGTAAGTTCATGGAGGGGGCAAGCAATTGTGGAAAAATCCTTGATGAAACGGCGGTAAAATCCGGCAAAACCAAGAAAACGTCTCAACTCCTCAAGTGACATCGGAAAAGGCCAAGTCCGAATTGCTTGTATCTTTGCTTCATCAACTTCGACTCCATCCGAAGAAACAACAAAACCCAAGAAAACAAGTTTGTTGGTGGCAAAAGTGCACTTAGAAAGATTTGCATAAAGCTTTTCATTGCGAAGAACCAACAAAACTTGAGCAACATGAGAAGTGTGCTCTTCCAAAGATTTGCTATAGATAAGGATGTCGTCAAAGTATACCACAACAAATTTCCAATGAAAGGACGCAAAACATGATTCATGAGACGCATAAAAGTAGAAGGTGCATTGGAAAGACCAAATGGCATGACAAGCCACTCATAAAGACCAAGCTTTGTTTTAAATGCGGTCTTCCATTCATCACCTTCACACATGCTTATTTGGTGATATCCACTTTTAAGATCAATTTTGGAGAATATAGCGGAACCACAAAGCTCATCAAGCATATCATCAAGTCGAGGGATAGGATGGCGATACCGAACGGTGATGGCGTTGATGGGCGACAATCCATGCAAAGGCGAAGAGTGTTGTCGTGCTTGGGTACCAAGATGACGGGCACGGCACGGACTCAAGCTCTCGCGGATATGTCCCATGGCAAGAAGTTCTTGTATTTGCCGCTCGATCTCCTTTGTCTCTCGGGGTTGGTGCGGTAAGGAGCGCGGTTTGGTAGCGGTGCGCCGGGAACAAGGTCGATGCGGTGCTCGATTCCGCGTAGAGGAGGTAGTCCCGGTGGCACTTCTTGAGGGAAGACATCTTCAAAGTCCTTCAAAAGAGACAACAAAGAAGGAGGAAGGTTTGTGAAAGTGTTAGTCATAGAAACTTCACCCTTGCATATGAGCACATAGTGGAGGGTGGATGGGTTCTCTCTCAACTCCCTCATCTCTCTCTTGTGGCAAATAGTGTAAGTTTTGTGGGAACTCTCTTTGAAGTGTCACACTCATTTGGCTTGTGGCTCTCACTCACTTTATGGTGGGTCTCTCGCTCACCACTCATCTCACTGACGAACGATCTTGTTGTGCCCTTGCAATAGTCTTGGCGTTGTCGGCGATGACTTGACTTGGTGTCATGGGACGAAGGACGAAGGTCTTGTCGTTGTTCTTGAAGCTATAGTAATTTGTCTTCCATCATGCATAGCACCCTTGTCAAATTGCCAGGACCCAAGAGTAAGTGACAAACGTTCATAGGCACAACATCACAATCAACCGTATCTTCATAGGCTCCAATCTTGAAGGACACTTGCACCATGTGTTGAATCTTGACGGCTCCGGTATCACTCAACCATTGCACATGGTAAGGATGTGGGTGCTTCTTGAACTTCAAGTTGAGCTTATCACAAAGTTCTTTGCTCGCTAGTTGTGGCAACTTCCACCATCTATGATGACCTTGATGGACTTTCCATTGATTCCCGCTCTTGTTTGAAACAAGTTGCATCTTTGGTCTTCTTCCACTTGAACATTGGTGGTTAAGCTCTTGCCACAACCAAGGAAGGGTTGTTGTCGCCATCACAATATATCTCACTTTCTTCTTCTTGAGCACTTTGCATTGTGGCGACCTTGTTCAAAGCATTGTACTCATCTTCACTCATAGATTCATACTCTCCCATGTCATTGATGATCATGACCTTCTTGTTGGTGCACTCAAAAGATTTGTGCCCTTGTCCGCCGCACTTGTAGCATTGCAAGAGTCTTGTGCCGGACGAAGATCCTTGAGGCGCCTTGGTAGGGGAGGTACTTTCTTGAAAGGTTGAGGCGCTTGAGGTGTCGATGTAGAGACTCTTGGAGGACCTCAGTGTTTGCTTGAGGAAGAGCTTGTGAAGGTGTAGGAGTTGACGAAGAAGGCTTGTTGGCGAAGAATGCCTTTGTCTTGAGGTATTTGAGCTCTTCAAGCACGTGGCGCTCGGCCTTTGGCTTGATGTACTAACTCAACCAAGAGGCATATGGTTGGAACTCCACAATCTTCTTGATTGGGTAGTTGAGGCCATTCATGAAACGAGCCATGGATTGCTCTTCGTACTCGTTGACATTGGCTCTCATCATGGAGATTTCCATCTCCTTATAGTACTCATCAACCGACTTCAACCTTGCTTCAACTCTTGCAACTTCTTGTATAAGTCTCTAGTGTAATGGCTTGGCACGAAGCGCTTGTACATTGTTTCTTTCATTTCAACCCAAGTGTCGATTGGTTGTTGGTGGTTAGCGACGCGTGCATCTTGTAGTTGCTCCCACCACAAGAGGGCATACTCTTCAAACTCCATCGAGGCTAAGGCAACCTTCTTGTTGTCGGAGAAGCGTTGTACGCGGAAGATCTTGTCAACCTTGAGTACCCATGAGAAGTAGGCTTCCGGATCACTTGTGCCGTAGAATTTGGGTATGTCAAAGCGAACGTTGGTCAAGTCATCATAGTCGTCGCGTTGGCCACCACGTGGGAATGCACGTCCACGTCTCCTTCGATTGAGTCCATCACCATTGTGTTGGCTTGACTCGTTATCACTTGACTCAGAACGATGGTGTTGTTGACGATCATGTGGAAGCTCTTGACGAGGACGAGGATCATGTTGAGGATGGTGCTCTTGTTGATGAACGGGTTGTTCGTTATTGTTCGCATTGTCATGATTTTGATGGCGTGGCCTTGGAGGATGACGGGGGTGACGTCCTTGTTCGTGACGTTCATCATTTTGGTGAGGTTGTTCTTGATGCGCATTGGCATTGTTCACGTGAAGATCATGTGGTTGTTCAACGTTAGGAGGAGGTCGTTCATGGGCATCGCGACTTGGGTTATGTTGACGTTCTTGTCGAGGTTCATGACGTGCATGACGTGCTTGTGTCGACCTTGAGGTGCTTCTTGTACGGCTTGAGCGTGAAGATGCTCGTTGTCGCACAAGGTTGTTGAGAGCTTCGGTCACCCGCTCCATAGATGCTTCTTGCGCATGCATGCGTTCGTTGAAGTTGTTCTCTTGAGCTTGAAGACGGCGCTCGTAGCGTCCTAGGCCATCACGAAGAAGGTGTTGAAGACCAACAAATTCCGTTTGTGTGACATAGCCATGATCACCGCGAACTCCACCATGGATTTCATCGTCCGAGCTTGAGCTTCCATTTGTACTTCCCCTAAACATTTTCTCAAGAACAAGTGAGATGTGTGGTAGGGAAAACCAAGACAAACTATATCCCAAGTATAATGTGGCTTGAGAGGAGAGAATCCGGTTCTAACACCCACACACACACACTTATGAGGATAGGAAGGTATGAAGTGGCAACGGAAATCAAGCAAACTCGGCGAAAAGCATATTGTCAAAGGTAGAGAAAATCCACAATGATCAAATTACCAAAGAAACTCCAACCACAAAGTATCAAGAAACACACACAAAAGCGAATGATGGGGTTGGGCGACCAAAGGGCGAGCACTCGAAGATAGACAACCTAACGAAGACTACGTGCTCAAATGTCACCCAACACAAGAGGGACGCTAGCTCAATTGCCTTTTGATGGGAAACGGATTTGCACAAGTGTTACACACTCACTCTCACTTTGGCGGTTTCAGCTTTGTCGCAACCTACAAGAGATGATACTTGGCACTACTCATGTTCTTTTCTTTTCTCTTTTTTTTTGATTTTTGCTTTTTGACGATGATTCCTTCAACTTTTGCTAGTGCCAAGATCTCTAACGATACTCACTCGCCAATACTTTAAGATAATCACTCGATCAAGTGCAATGCCCCGCAATATCAAAGAGCTAGTCCGATAGGTCAAGGTACGCGAAAGGAAGAAGGGTTCACAACGGATTACAATGTCGGGGAAATGTCGAGCCCTGGTGTCGTCTTTGCTTGACGTTGATGAAGTTGCTGCGGAAGCTTCGATGTTGTAGACGTTGCACACACCGGAAAAGGCCTCAAACAACAACGGAGAATTGCCAAAACGAACCGAGGAAACAAAAGGAAGAAAGAAATTTTTTCAGTCAAACCGGACCTGGGCCCGGTTTTGGCCGGCTGGAGGTCCGGACGCGTCGGGTTGTCGGCCGTTCTGTGGCCCGGTTTAGGCCGGCCTGGATGCCGGCTCTGCTGGAACTCGAAAATCCACGAATTTTGGGCGGAAAAGTGACGCGAAAAACCTCGATTTCGTGGGAAATTGGCAAAATTATGGCTAGGGAACACAAACAAGGGTGGATGGGGTACTAAAGCAACAGATCCATGGATCAAAACTACCAAAAACTCATCAAATCGAACGAATTGGCCGAATCTCAAAATGCAATTTTTGGTGAAATTTTTCGAATTTCTCAAAAACGAAGAAAAATTTGGTGGATTTTGGTGGAAACACAAAAAAATCCGTGTCAACCTAGAGCTCTGATACCATATGATGCAGGTTGGTCCCGATTTTCACGGATTTGTGCGGAGGGAACGATGAACACGAATAACAAGTGACGAACACAAGAACACAAAGAGGGGAAAACTCTCAAATCAAAGATAACTAGCAAGTAGCAACTCAGCAAGATTCAATTGGTAACAAATCCCCTAGGGCAGCCCCCAATTCTCCTCTCCCAAGCACACCTTACTCTTAGGATTGTTTGTCCAATTGGTCAATCCAAACCAACCCAATAGAATCACCCTAGGATGAAAGATTGGCAAGTAATCGCAACTACAAGAGGAAGTCTTGGTATCCACGCAGGGATCTTCTCCACAAGGGGAGGCCTTGGTTCATCTCTACAAGGGGAGGCCTTGATTCATCTCCATAGGAGGAAAGAGACACTTTGAGAAGAAGGAGCAAGGCTCTACTCTAATCCCAAATCATAGTCTAACCCTAGATCTGGAGGGGAGGGGGTCTATTTATAGTCTGGGTACAAAACGGGGGTAAGTCACGTTGACAGGTGGGGACACGCGCGAGCAGGAGGAGATCCGGCATTGGGGCCGGTCTTGACCGGCTGGACGACCGGACGCGTCGGGTGCAGATCCGGACCTGGATCCGGTCTTGGCCGGCTGGGGGTCCGGCCGGCTCTGGGAGTGGCCCGGCATTGGGGCCGGTCTTGGCTGGCTGGACGACCGGACGCGTCGGGTGCAGGTCCGGACCTGGATCCGGTCTTGGCCGTCTGGGGTTCCGGTTGCGCTTCTTCTTCCTCTCCTTCGTCTTGCGTCATCTCTTGGCCATCTTCTCGGGTCTTCTCTTGGTCATCTTCTCCACTCCATTGTAGGTCTTCATCAAGGTGGTTCCTGAGTATGCACAAAGTATCCGAATGAAGTAGCAACCCATTCAAAGGAGTGTCGATGTCACACATAGATAGGAGTGAATTCACCTTATCATGGAGAGCTTTGACTCTTGCTCTTGTCATTGGGCCACTTGTTGTATGAGCCGTAGGTTGTGCTACATCACCGTCTTCCCCTTTTCTGCTGACGTATCTGAAGTTATAACAAAGAACTTCACTTTGCGATTTTGGCCCCTTCTGTTCTGTTGCAATGCCATCTCTTGTGGCATTAGCATCATTGACTTGTACTGTATTAGCCTCATCCAGTGTTTATAACATGCTGTGTAGTTCTAACTGAAGTTGGTCTACCACCATAAAGAAGATTACGGTCCCAGGTTCAGGAAGTAGCAGCCGAAAACTTGTTAAAAAACGCTCAACAACGGGAAGATGCCCACATATATTTTCAGAAGCAGTATATGCGGTGTTTACAATGGTCCGGGGAATTATTGTGTAACTGAGAGATGCCTGGAGTCGCTTCTCAGCTTTGCTGTTTGGGAAAGTTAGCTCAGGATGCCGAGGAGGATTCTATGGAGTAATGTTTATCTTTTAGATGCATAATGTAGTGTTCTCATTTGAACATGTGAAGTTCAGTGCTCTTCACTCCGCTGCTCAGCAGATCGTCATAGCGGAATTCTGCTGCTTGGCAAGTTACCGGTTCACCAACCGAAAGAAAGAACTTCGCTTTGCGATTCACCAAAGCATATCCTCCATCCTCCATATTCCTATCCAGCTCCCATTCTGATGTTCAAAGAGAAAATTAGGGTCATCTCACTAGGATGAGAAGTTCAGTCCAGGCGACTGCAACTAGTGCTTTATATATATTTTTTTTTTGCGAAACACAGTACAACGCAGACGCTCACAAACACGCACGTACACTCACCCCTATGAACGCACACACGCACACCCTACCCCTATAAGCACCTCCGAGAGACTGAGCCGGCGGATGGTCTTGAGATTGACGAAGTCACCACGGGCGCCTCGTTGTCGACGGGAACGTCGCCTCCCACTAAAGAATATTCCGTCTAAATGAGAAACACCAGCGTCAAACTGGGGTTTGAACTCTGGTGGACTGGGGGTACAACCACCCTCCTAAACATCTTGCCACGGGCAAGTTCTCTATATTTCATTTTCAGTTGTTGGCTGGAAGCATGTGTAGTTTTATCAATGTTTTCTTCTTTTCCTGTTTTAGTGATGTGAGTTGCTGCCAAGTTGACACAGACACACAAGCGCAGGGAACTGCACACGCACACGCACACGCACACAATGACACAACCCAGACACAGAAATGAAGGAGGGAAAGTTCTGTCCTTTACAAGAGGAGAGTGAGTGAGCTCACCAGTGAGCTGAGATGGTCGCCACGCGTCACACTGTCAACCCTAGCAGCCGCTGTCGCCCGAACTCCTCTGCTTTTATCCTACCCGCGGTGCCCGTGCCTTTCAAGCTGTGGCCTGTGGACCGTGACTTTTGTAGTATTTTTTTTAAAACAGAACTCGAGAGCATAGCAGGAAGAAAAGAGAGAGGTTGCTTTGCAGCCTCCCTAAAGCTCATGAACTACTCTCCCGCTGGCCACACCGATCCCATCAATCCAGATGATTGCCACAATCTCAGCTCAGTGACAATCTTATCAGCAGCTCCTACGGGTTACAAGCTTCACTGTTGAAGATCCCGTTGTTTCGTTCTTTCCACAGCATCCACCAGCAGAGCGACAGAGCGCCATCTTAGCACAGTTGCATTGTTGGCCAGCAGATGGGGAACAAAGGTCCACCAATCCTGAAGGTTGGCGGTCATCGAGTTGGGCCTCGCAGTCGGTGTCTTTCTTGCGAGGTTTTGTTGATATGTTGATATACGCACTCTCTTTCCCTTGCTTCTCATGTGTCGTATATTCTTACTCGCCTATAGTTTCAAATCTATATTATTAGATCCATCGCAAAATAAAATTTCACATATTATGCATTTGGTATTGTAATTATTGATATTTTCTATATACTTAGTAACTTTATAAAGTTTGATTTTGATCAAAATTTACATGAAATGTATTGAAAAACAGAGGGAGTAGTTCTTAAATGCGGAGGCTTTTCGTAAGTTTTACTATGAGGGGGTTCTCGGAGCTGAAGTCTCCAGCTGTGCTGTCTAGCATATTCCATTGCTTACTATGGTTACTTGTGTTGGTCAAGATGCAATAATTCTAAATAATGGAGGATAAGTACTCGTGCGTAAGTAAACAGATGATATGTACTCCTACGAGTCGTACAGTCACCCCTTGGGACACCCCATGTGCACTGGTGAATATATATAAAGATTTGGTGAATTATTTTGTTTTTACATTTGAGGCCAAAAAGTACAGGTCACTCCCATCCTGACATAAGCTTCTTTGACAATGTGGAAGCGCTTTCAAGGAACTCGTCCAGCCATAAATTTATAGCAATAGAGTTTTTTTCTGCAGAGTTGACATTGTTAATCTGACCTTCAACCTGGAATACCCTCTCCATGAGAAGCTGAATAAATTAGTTTGTGGTTAGCTCCTTGCTGTCCCTCCTAGCCGCTACAAAAAAAAATGTAATGTATCGTCTCTGGCCTTCCGTGATACTTGAGAGGAGTATCAGATACGTGCACTCCTTCACAAAGTTGGCTCTGAGATGGATACAGGTGGCGATTGCCTAGTTATTCATCTATTAGATGATTAGTTACTAGTTAGTACTTGATCCTGTTATCCTTGTTGATATCTCAACCAAATAACTCCGCATGTAAACCAAAATTTGACATTTGGTCATCGTCTACATGCTTTGCCCATTATGTTCCTCGAACGGTGGAATTGTGCCTGATATTTTAAGCATGGTGTATCCTCGTTTTAAATTTAGTATGAGCACATATATAGGCTTGGGGGGGATGAACACACACATGCAGAGAGACTATGGGATCAGGAGACGCACTTGCGATAGTTTCCTTGTCCGGCTACGAAACGAATAACCAAACATAGTTTCTGCTAACTCGCTGTTCGTATCAGCTCTGATTACACCGCTACTATCCTCCTTCCCAAAAGTCAGGGTATATGGGTGGTCTGACTCGCTGCACGCTGGTCGCATGAATAAAACAAATGACACACAAACAAGATGAACAAAGAAGACCTAGATAAGTATCTTTTTAGCATCTCGGGGTCTCTAGATAAGTGCTCCTACTAGTCATACAGTCGTACCCCCCCTTGGGATAACTCATTGCTTCCTCGTGTTTGTTGGCAATGATGTTTTTAACAATAGAGGATAAGTACTTCGTGCATACAAGAAGTCCTAGATGATAAGTAGTCTTACTAGTCAGAGTCATACCACTTGGGACACCGGCCCCATGCAAACCCCGGTGAATATAATTAAGATGATTGTTGATTCGAAATTGTTTTACATGTGAAACAAAACTAAAAATTCAGGTCACTCCAACCTTGGAAATATCTTGAAAGCCAAACGCAAACTTGTTTGACAATATGGAAGCACACGACATCGCTTTCAAGGTACAACTCATCATGGCATAAATTTAGAGCAAAGAGTTGACATTGTTAGTCTGACCTTCAACCTGAAGTACCCCCTCTCCATGTGAATCTGAATAAATTAGTGGGTGGTTAGCTCCTTCCCGTCCCTCTTAGCCGCTAGGAGACATTATGATGTATCTTCTCTTGGCTTCTTCCCATGACGCTTGGGAGGAGTATCACATACGTGCACTTCATCTCAAAGTTGACTCTGAGATGGATACAGATGGCGATTACCTAACTAATAATTTTTAGATGATTAGGTACTTACTCCTATCATCCTTGTTGAAAACTCGAACCACATTTTCGCATTGGATCTTATGTGCATGAAATGCTTGTCCATTTTGTTCCAGGAACGGTGGAACAGTGCTTGCTATTTTAACCATGATGTATGTATGTATGTATCTTCCTTTTACATGTATGAGCATGATTTGGGAGAAGATCACAGGATGGGTGTTGGGTGAATGTAGAATCAATCAGGAAACGGATCTATGATTGCACTATTGCTCGGATACGAAACGAAATAACCAGACAAGATACCAACAACTTCTTTTTTGGTGTTAGCTGGATCTTCGTATAAGCTCCGATCCGCTACTATCCTGTCCAAAGTCAGAGCATGAATAAATGGTGAGGACACACAAAGTTGTGGTAACCAAGTTCGTTCGCAAATTATTTCATATAGTGCTTCAGTAGCCATTACACGCCCACAACAAAAAAGGATGAATATACGCACTCATGATCGGTGCAACACTAACATTTACGCGTACACAGTTTTGCATAGTCCGTACGGCGACTGTTACATGGTGGAGAAAAAGGCCGGAGGACGTAGTCTCGGGCGTACGGACCAACAAACTTTGGCATGGCCCCGATGATCTTACTTAGTTGTTCTTCTTGCGTTTCTCGAGGAAGAAGAAGAAGGCGAGTGAGGCGATGGAGAAGGTGGAGAAGACGCCGGCGGCAACCTTGATGGAGGTGGTGACGCCGGTGATGCTGACGACGTTGAATAAGGTGCTGGTCTGGCCGTAGGCGACCTGCGTGCCGGAGGCGTCGAGAGCGTAGGCGCGCACGAAGTAGGTGGCGGTGGGGATGTCCAGGGCGACGCGGTAGGTGACATTGCCGCCGGTGCTGGCGTAGGGCTGCTGGGTGACCTTGAACTGGCAGGTCTTGTCCTTCTTGAGGTCGTCGTGGGTCTTGCGCCACTCGCGCGCCTTCTGGCTCACCGGCGCGTAGCACAGGCTCACCTTCACGTTCTTGTACTCCGCGTCCTTGCCGGCCGTGCCGTTCAGGGACCAACTCACCGTGATCATGTCCTCGCCGCCGTGAAGAACTGGACATGCATAGATCGTCATGCGTGTTAGATTTTTACTAAACTCAAATAATGCTGTAATTTAAAGATAAATTGCTTTGTTGTTAAACACAAGTAATGCTCTAATTTAAATAGAAATCCATTTTTTCAGCAAGTTCGAGCACCTGAATTCATCTACTGGCGTAGCATGCGACGACAAGGCTAATTTACTTGCTGCATACATGGCCATATATACCAATCCGTGACGTCTAAAGGAAACAAATTAAGGAAGTAGTCTCTCGCATGCGGCGGAAAGTCCGGCAGCATAAACGACGACGGACGTACCTTGGCCGGGAGTGGGGGAGGCGGTGACCGCGAGGTCTACGGGCAGCTTCGTGAGGTACGCCACGGCGGCCGCAGGCGCGCAGGAGCCGGCGGCGAGAACCACCAGCAGCAGCGCCGTGACCATTCCTTGACGAGCCATCCCTGCGAGAGGCTAGTAGTGCTTGGCTGCTTGATCCGTCGGAGGGGGCAGAGACGACCTTGGGAGGTTTGCTTTGCTTTGGTGGGGAGATGTGGAGAGATTAAGGCCGGCAATGGGTCGGGTATTGGGCGGGTCGACCTATTCCTGACCCATGCCCATATAACAAATGGGCGAGGGTCTCTGCCCATGACCCTGCCCATGGGTCAGATCTCAGACCCATGCCCGTACCCGTCGGGTCACCAGACCCAATGGGCGACCCATCGGGTCTGTAGTCAGCACATCAATATATAATATTATAGCATTTCAAACAGCAAAATAAGCACAAAAAACAAATAGTGATGTACTGATGTACTGATTGCTCACACAAACAGCAAATCAAGTTCCCAGGAAACAACAAATAGCATGGGCTGTGGTCATGTTTTACTATGAGACCCCACATGTCAGCTAATCGGGTTACCCATCGGGTCGCCCATGGGTACACATGTCTGCCCATACCCTACCCACGACTAATCGGGTCGCCCACGGGCGAGACCCATGGGCGAACATAGCGACCCATACCCTGCCCATTAGGGTCGGGTGCCCGTGGGCGGACGTGCCCATGGGCGGAATTGCCGGCTTGAGGAGAGATGGAGGAGTACGGATGGGTTTAATATAGGCGCGCGCCATGGGTGTTGACCGTGGGCGAGGAGGCAGATCAGCAGAAGCTGCCGGTGCCGTGTTTCGTGGGGCCGAGAAGGCGCCCGTCTGATCAAGCGAATCGGAATTAGCTTAGCTGGTATGAAGTCAGATCTCGCATGATGAAACTCGCGTTGATCTGCGGAGGAGCAGAAGGGTGGTAGTGAGAAGCGGCGACTACAAATTACTAACTATATAAAAGCAGTGCAAATCCGCGAGCTCTCAGCGATCGGAGCACTGTTTAACACTGTAGATAGCTACAGCAGTGTAAATCCGCGAGCTCTCAGCGATCGGAGCACTGTTTAACACTGTAGATAGCTACAGTGTTGAACAGTACCGCTGTGGGGCCCACCTGTCATACGCATGTTACTGAAGATATATATTGAGGACAAGCAATTCTGGTCAAAGCGGTGGGACAAAAAAAAAAGAGACTCCTTCCTCCTCCCGTGACTTCCTCCTTCTCTTCGCCTCCTCCTCATGGCCGCCGCCCTCATCCTCCCCCGGGCCCAGCACCCTCCTCCCTTCCCTCCCTCCTCCCCATGTCCTCCACTAACTATATAAAAGCAGTGCAAATCCGCGAGCTCTCAGCGATCGGAGCACTGTTTAACACTGTAGATAGCTACAGTGTTGAACAGTACCGCTGTGGGGCCCACCTGTCATACGCATGTTACTGAAGATATATATTGAGGACAAACAATTCTGGTCAAAGCGGTGGGACAGAAAAAAAAAGACTCCTTCCTCCTCCCCGTGACTTCCTCCTTCTCTTCGCCTCCTCCTCATGGCCGCCGCCCTCATCCTCCCCCGGGCCCAGCACCCTCCTCCCTTCCCTCCCTCCTCCCCATGTCCTCCAGATGTACCATGCCCTCCCCCATCTCCTAGGGCAGTCTGGACCTGAGTTTAAGAAGAAGACGAGACAAGAGGATCAAGAGGACGGGAACAAGAACAAGCCCTCTCCAACTTTTGCCTTCAAGAATCCTTTTGCTCTGACCATAGAGGTGAGATTTCTCCTATGCTATTTGACTTTGCATGTTTATTGGTGGTGAATTCGTGGGGATTACTCAAGGATTAGCAACTCCATGTGGAGGATTAGGGCAAAGTTTTCCTGCTGCTATTTTGTGGGTTCAGTGATCCTAATCCCTATTTTCGACTGCCCAGATGGCCGAATTAGAAGAGGTCTATATGGGATAAATTGTAGGGCATGTTTTGCGGGTTATTTTGAGTGGTCATTCACCGAAATTGGTCCAGCCGTTTGGTCTCAGCAATAAAAATAATTTTCTGTTCTGAGACTGAAGAATACAGAGTACTTATAGTTTTCGCTACAGATGTTGGTGCATCTCTGGTACTGATAAAATGGTGAACTAATATGGTAGGAGTTCCTACCACGAGCTCCGGAGACAACCACCACCACCCGAAGCAGCAGCCGCGGCGCATGGGGTTGAGGGTGGCTGTAGACTTCGCGATGGGTGGCGTGAGCGTGGCGGCCGTGCTGGCAAATGGAGGCGCCGCTGGTGGAGTGCGTGAAGTTGCTATTGCAGAACCAGATGTAGAAGCGCCGCTAAGAGGTAGAGCATGGAGACCATGGTGCATAAGTGCACAACCACACGGTAAGGAAACATCTCATGCCAATTGAAATTTTCTCATCTTTGTAGCATGATCTTCTTCTACCAGAGTAAACACCTAAATATGATCTTTCAGTTTCCTTTTTTGATCACACAAAATGTGATTAGGTTCTGGTTATGTACAAAGTGGGAAGATATGTATTTTCCCTATTTGTTCCTTCAATTTGCTTGCTTACAAGATGACATTCTTTTTTCAAATAATCTCCACAAACAAACATGAAAAAAGAGAGAAGTGGAAAAGACGGTTACATGTGTTGTTGTCAAATTTCTAAAGCACACCTTCCCAACAGTAATGGTAATATTTTCACCTGTATTAGCAATACCCTATATTAGTAACATCATACTCAGTATATAAGATCAATTTAGTTATATCACAATCACACGAGCATGATGCAAAGAACATCACTGATATCCGTCACAATACATTAGGACATTGGTAGGTCTTAAGCAGCAGCAAATTCTTTGGAAACATCAGAAGACACGCTGTTGGAGCAAGATTATGCCCATATGTAGTTATGATACAGATATCTAAATTTTAAGACACTCATATATATTTTGATATGAACAAATAATCATATACGTTTTCCCAAAATTAATATCCACTAAGAGAGCATGCGCGTCCATTGTGTTCTTTTTATTGGTCCATCTGTTTTGTTTGATATAATGTTTAACTTCCATTTTTTTTACAGTTCGTCCATGCAGCCTGCTGTTTTCTAAAGAAGATATTGCCTGGTTGAAAGGTGCTTTTGCTGACTGTTTTCGCTTCTGCTCATCCCATTGTTTTTTCCCTATAGGCCTTTTTATCCCCTTTTTTCTCAGGTTTTGTTGCTTTATTCTCCATGCAGCTCTTGCGCCGAAGCGGTCGTATTATGGATTTCCTATCTCTGTATACGCATATGGTAATGCATTTTATTGGTAAGTTAATTTACCCCTTACAGTTATTAAGATGCATTACTGATACCTTGCTATGCAAGTAACATTCTATTAAAATTCCATGCAAAAAAAACATTAGCTACACGATTAAATGCACCATAAAATCAATAATCTATCACTTCCTTGCAGACCATATTGTGCACCAATGACAAACAAGAAAATCTGTCAATAAGAACTCTCATAAAGGGTGCGGCGTGTCGCCGCACCGAATTCAACTAGTTAAGCTGCAAGAGGCAGCAAAATCGACGACTCCTGCGTTGTGCTGTCAAATTCGGTTTTAATAACGAAAAACAAGACCGAAACTCCGTGTTAACAGAACTTATGGTTTTTTATTTTGTGCATTAAACTCGGTTGTATTTTTCACTAACGAAAATGGTCTGAAAGCCGAAGCTCAAAAACTAAAATTTCCGATTGTGCTGTCGAATTTCGTTTTAATAAAAGAGACCCAAACTACCCATCAACCAAGTTTTATTTTTCTTTTGGGTGTATGAAGCTCGGTTTCATTTTTTCCGCTAACCAAAATTGTCTCAAACCAAAATTCAAAAACCATGTTTTCTCATACGTACCTATCGGCTTTAACCAAACGTTCACTCATATTTGTTTAAGTTCTACTCGTTTCTCATGTGTACCTATCGATTGGGTCCGTGAGAATCCCCTCTTTTTGGTTGAGTGTGTCGAGTAGAGAGGAGGGGTGAATAAGCGGAGAACAAATTTTATTCCGAACTTATGCTTTAATTTGAATTGTGGAATTATAAGATCCCCTATTGCAATTTTCAAATGGGTAACTTATGGACTATGAGATAATGCAACCTAGCTTTTCTACAATCACACCACAAACAAGCTAGGTAATTAACTAAGAATATAACTAGATTAGAAGTTGAAGCAGTAGAATGAAGTAAAGAAATTGCAGACGATATTGCAGACCCATAGTTAAAATTCCTTGGTGGACTCTATATCTCTATTGGAGAGATGGAGAGACTGGGTTCCGAAGTCCACAAAGGTCTCGACTTATTATTCTTGTGTTTGGACCACAAACATCGAGCTAAAACACTCTGAATGATAGACAATCTCCGGTGCCTTCACAAAGTTCGTGACCTGAATCCAAAATCTTTGATGCTCCTGTATAACTCCAACCACTAAGAAATCCAGGACCAAAGTGTCAAGCTAAATGATGACTCGGGGAGGGATCAATGCTTTGCTCATTGATATGTCCAAAATGTATTTATAATTTTTGATTGTTCATGCAACTTTTATATCATTGTTGCATGTTTTACTATGGTTTTATATCATTTTATTGGACTAACATATTAATAAATGCAAAAATGCACAAGTTCTTGTTGTACACTTGGATGTGTAGAAATTACTTGGAAATAGCAAAAACGCAAAAAATAACTTTGTTGGGATGAAATCTTGACTTCCTGCAGAAATCTGTCTCCCCCAACAGATTTTAGATATCGTCACTATACGCCCCAAAAGCAACGTTAAATGGAAAAAAGTCTGCCTACAAAGCTGTAGAGAATTTCACGAGGATATATATGTAGTAAACATTCGTCAAAAATGGAGTACGGACACGACCGGTGAACCCGATTTTCCGGAGTCCCAGATCTGATTACGGTATTCTAAAAGTTGGCAACGGGGTTCATTCAAACTCTTACCAAACTTGATAGATTCGCCCAAAACTCAGCCCTATTAACTCCCGTGGGATGAGAGGAGACCTTAAAAAGGTAATAGAGGTGCCCAACCGCCCTTGGATCAAATGAGCATCCATCAGAGGGTAAAGGAGTATTGCCTTGACATATATAAAGAGAGAAAACCCTAAATTTTGCGGAAGCCACCCATTATCATGAATTTGTCTTCCTTGACAGCCGCCAAGAGGGGGAAGGCTCCTCCATATCAGCACCAAGGCCAAGAAAGAAGAGGGGCCAAAGGGCTGCCGCCGCCTCCATCTTTTCGGGGCTGCACCTCTCCATCAACAACACTCTCTTTCTCACCACGGTAATGTGTGAGCAGTCCTCCTCGGGGCTAAGGGCTTGTACTAGTAGCTATGTGGTTATCTCTCTCTAACAACGTGATCTTTACTGTGATCATGAGCTTTGTTAATGTAGTTTGAATCATATGATCTTTCCCCTTCTATTTCTTTATGTAATGGATATGATTGTTGCTACAGTGAGTGTCGCGTATCGGTACGCGGACACCGGGGATGCTGAGCACCCCCTGTTTGTTCGGTAGGAGGGCGCGAGGCGCTCCGGATTCGGTTCCCGAGCTCAAACACAAGCACACGAAGATTTACCCAGGTTCGGGCCGTGTTGCCGCGTAACACCCTATGTCCTGCTTGTCTAGATATATTGTGGTGGTAGTGGTTTTCAAGGGGATGTCTACCTGAGCTGCACTACCCTCGTGAGTTGGGGAAGAACACTTCCAGGAGTTTCCGGGGTGTTGTCCTTCCAGCCCCCGAGTCTAAGTGAAGAGCTCAAGGAGACAGCTAGCAATGGTGTTTCTTCTCTCCTCTCTGATACGTCTCAAACGTATCTATAATTTTTGATGTTCCATGCTGATATTATACCAATTGTTACATGTTTTATATACACCTCATATCATTTTTATACATTTTCTGGGACTAACCTATTAACAAGATGCCACAGTGCCAGTTCCTGTTTTCTGCTGTTTTTGTATTTCAGAAAAGCTATTAAGAAAATATTCTCGGAATTGGACGAAAATCAACGGAGGTCCCTATTTCACCGACACGTCCACGGAGTCCAAAGGGGAGACGGAGCTGAGCCACGAGGCGGCCACACCAGGGCTCGGCGCCAGCTACAGTGCTGTCGCGCCGAGGGGTGGTGTGGGCCCCTCGGGTGCCCGCTGACGCCGCCCTTTCGCCTATTTATTCCTCCCGTCTGAAAAACCCTAAATGCGAGGACGATTTCTCCAGAAAAGCTCCGTAGCACCGCCGCCACCAAAAACCCTAATTCGGGGGACAAAAGTCTCTGCTCCGGCACCCTATCGGGACGGGGAAGTGCCCCCGGAGCCATCTTCATCGACGCCACCGCCTCCATCATCGCCGTTGCTGCCTCCCATGATGAGGAGGGAGTAGTTTCCCTCGGGGTTGAGGGCTCGTACGGTAGCTATGTGGTTTATCTCTCTCTCCCATGGTGTGATCTTTATGTGATCATGAGCTTTGTAATCTAGTTGAATCCATAGATGTTACTCTTCTTAATCTTATGAATATGCTACTCAAGTGGTTTTATTAATGTAAACTCCGGAGTAAAGTTTATGCGAATACTTGCCATGAGTTGTTCTTTGTGTTGGATGTCTCTATGATATTGTGGCGTTTGTTTAGTACTAATTTGGGGCGCTCATAGTGACAGCATGGGGTGCCCCAGAGGTGGAATACAGACTTGAGGCGTGCTTTTACAGCCCTACGCAGTGGATTGGTGTTCGTTATCCAACGGGAGAATAGTTCGGGGTAGCAGAGTGAAGAGGAAGTATCTATGTATTCAATTATATTATTATTGTTGAGAGTGTCCACTAGTGAAAGTATGATCCCTCGGCCTTGTTTCCAAGCATTGAAACACCGTTTACAACCAGTTCCGCTACATGTTTGCTCGCTGCCATTTTTATTTCAGATTGCAATTACCACTTATAATCATCCATATCACTTGTATTTTAATATCTCTTCGCCGAACTAGTGCACCTATACACCTGACAAGTGTATTGGGTGTGTTGGGGACACAAGAGACTTCTTGTATCTTAATTGCAGGGTTGCTTGAGAGGGATATCTTTGACCTCTACCTCCCTGAGTTCGATATACCTTGAGTTATTCACTTAAGGGAAACTTGCTGTTGTTCTACAAACCTCTGCACTTGGAGGCCCAACACTGTCTACAAGAATAGAAGCGTGCGTAGACATCACTCTCAAATGACCTAGGGCCTCCATTTATATGTCAAGGGGACACCACAAGTGGTCACGCCGTATGTGCGCCACCTAGGCAGGGGACGCGTCGCGCCCGAGCACAGGTGGCGCCCGTCGGCCGCCTTCGTGCAGCGCGTCACCGCGCTGTCCTCCATGCTGTCTGCCTCGCCAGAACGGAGGGGACGGTAAGTCTTGTCTTGTCAAAGGTCCGGGCATCGCGCCGGGCACTGCGCCTGCTCCGAAGATACAGCGAGCCGGGTATTGTCGGTGTCACGCCTGCACCCTACAGAGGGCGTGAGTGGTCTTGTCCTTGACGTCTGCCGCGCCTTCCTTCCCTGCGAAGCAACCCTTGCCGGGTCGTGACGCAGGAATCGTACGCCACGTTGCTGGTCCCTGTCTTCCCGAGACGACTGCATCCTTCCCGGGGCGGCTCTCCGAAGGATGTGGTCCAAAGCATTCCCGCAGCTCCTCCCCGGGGTCTTCTTTTGTCTTCGTCTCACCGCGGTTGGGACGTCGATGGCGGCGCCCGGGTGCGCGCGCCCGGGGTACGGGGAACCCCCGTTCTCCGAACGCCGACAGTAGCCCCCGGGTGTCCTCGGGCGGAGGGTGGCCGGTTCATGCCCGGGGACGTCCATCAGCGCGTGTTCTCGGGCCGCGAAATGCGACAGCCGCCGTGACGTCATCCTTGGTCCTGAATGCGTCTACGCCTGCTGCAGCCCCCGGCCTCTTCTTCGAAGAGGATCCGCGACGAGTCGGGGGGCCTTGCTCCTCCGCCCAAGAAGCCCTTCGCCGATGAGGCCCTTAGGCTGAGAATTGGTATGTCGGCACCGTCTCCAGTAGCGGGGGCCCCCGGGCCTGGCGCCGTCCCTCCAGAGGCGGCCACGGCCCTAGGTACGCCCCCACCAACCGCCTTTCCCGCAGGTCGGTGTCTTCCTTTCTGGGTTCCTTCGTTGCTGACTCCGTCCTTTCTCGTCTCAGGTCCAGTGCCGGCTCCTCTCCCCCGTGACGTGGTAACGGTGGAGTCGGGCTCCGATGACAGCGACACGGGGGGTGCCCTTCGGTTCGAGAGGCACTCCTCGTCGAGGACCCACCGGAAGGCCCTGGACCCCATGGAGGTGGACACGGAGTTGTCTTCTCCTTCCCGCGGCGGTGAGGCGGCGATGACCGCACTCCCTTCTCATGTCGCGAAAAGCTCCCTGGACCCCGCTGGCCCTTCTTCCTTGGTCCTCTGCGCGTGCTGGGGGTGGTTCCCGCCACCGGCATGATCCTGGACGCCTCGGTCTTCACCTCGGCTCACAGCGTGCTGGACGGCGTGGAGCAGCACCAGCAGCTGGTGGCGGACGCGGCTGCCCACGCCAAGGAGGAGAATGAGCGCACCAGGGAATTTCTCCTTCTCCAACACGCGGAGATCGAGGAAAGCCGCCGCGTCCTCGAGGAGCGTGTGGCGTCCGTCCTAGCCCGGGAGCATAGTTTAAAAAACCGGAACCAGAGCTCTCCCCGGTCTGTTAAGTGCACTGGACCGTCCGCGCAGGCGAACCAGAAAAAACCGGCTGAACCGCGGTCAAACCAGCGGTTTGGATGAAAACCGGCGCCTAACAGACCGCCGGTCCGACCGGATTATTCCTTCTGCGCGAGAAAAATATTTTGCGTGGGGCGGGATTCGACCATGCGACCTCCAGCAGCACGCGCGTACAGTACATCTGTGCTAGCCACCTGGTTCGTGGCAAGTTCTTGTTAGACTATTACACGTATTGATTAAATACACTCGTTTCTTTAACAGATTATTAATATTTATTTGCAATTCCATTTTTTAAAAACCGGCAAGTGAACCGAACGAACCGGCGGTTTAACCGGTGAACCGTGAACCGAGACCCTCGTCGGTTCGATCGCCGGTCCGGTTTTTAAAACTATGCTCGGGAGCACCAACTTGCCGCCACCCAAGCCGAGACGGAGGCCACCCTCGCCACGACGGTGCACGCCGCGGAGGAAGCCTCGGCCATCAAGGCCAACTTGCAGAAGGTCCTGGTGGCTGCCCTTGCCGCCGCGAAGCGAGCCGAGAACAGCCAACCCGGGAGCTCAGGGTCGGCGCAACAGCTAGCTGCTGTCCAACAAGAGGCCCATACCCTTGAGCTCGCCGCCCTTGAGCGCGAGGGGATCGCCATGGCGGACGCCCACCACCTAGCCCTCGCAAACGCGGACGCGTGGATCCGTGAACAAGCTGACTCCCTCCACGAGTTCCAGCTGACGATTGAGGGGCTCCGCAACGATGTCGATGGCGCCAGCGCAAGGGAGTGTGAGGCTTACCGGGCGGCGGCAGTCCGCGAGGAGGGACTCCAGCGCCAGCTCCGGGATGCACATGCCCAACTCGCCGGGCTGCAGCAGCAGCTCGACGAAGCTATGTCGGGGGTGAATGACCGTGATCGTCGCCTCGAGCGTCTGCGGAGGATTAACGAGAGGAACAAGCTCAGCGTCCACGATGCCGTCGAGCAGCTCCGCAAGGCTGATCTGCGGACCAAGGTGGAGGCCGTTAGCCTCCGACGCCTCGCCGCCCGGGCTCAAGGTGCAATGGCCGCGGTCGATCTTCCCCCGGGGCAGACCGACGGCACCGACATCGTCAGCCTCCCCTGTTCTTTGCCAACATGGTGGGGAAGATTGAGCTTCTGAAGGAGGTAGTGACGCGCCGCCTCCGGGTAGAAGGCGTTGAAGCTGGCGCTCAGGTGGCCAGCGTGATCCTTCCCCGGGTTCACTATCTGGCGCCCCTCTTCCCGTTCGAGCTTCTATTCGAGGAGTTCGACCAGGAGGAAGACCGCGAAGTGGCGTAGCGCGCTGTTGCCTCCGTTGTCAAGCAGGTGAGGACGAGGCTACAGAGGAGCTGAGTCCCGCGTGCCGCGATCCCTTGCTCCCGCTCCCATTCATGTAGCTCTGTGTAATAAACAGTTGTTGTTCCAGATAGGTTTCGCATCCGTCTCAATCATTCCCTCTTATGCGTGTACTTTTTGAGCTTTGTTCCTTGCATCTTTCCCTGGTTAAAGTACTAGTCCTTATTGGCGCGGTTGTCCCTGTGTTCTGGGGGTACCCTTGTGCGCCTGCACAGAGCCCGGAAGAGCGCTGGTCCTGGTCCAGCTGCCCGCCCCCGGGTTGTGTCCCCGCCCAAAGGTCACTCCGTCCATTGGGGAGTTGTCCCGGTGGAAGATCCCCGGGGCTGGACCCAAGCAAATCTCCGAGGACGGTTGTTCCCCGCAGGACGCCCCTTCTACACTCAGGTTTGCCGCTAAAAACTAGTCCCTTTCCCAAGGGAAGATACAAGTTTCCTTTTCTCAATGCGGATGGGAACTAAGTACTGGCAGAAAAACTTAGCTGTTTGCTGTAATTCGGCTTGTACTCTGCTGTCCCCGGGAACCGCCAGGGTTCCCGAGCACCTCGGCGGGCACGACCGAGTAGCCCCAAGCTGCCATACTCACGAGATTCTCCCTCCATCCTCCACCCCTGCTTCCACGAGGCTCCTATGTCCCCTGAACCTAGGTGCGGGTCGTCCCGTTAGCACTTTCGATGCCCAATCCGCGTGTTGGGTTCATCTTAGTCCTGTTCTTAGGCGATGAAGCCTCTTTTTGTCTCGAGGGGTGATACACAAACAAAGACAAGCACAGTTTATTCAACGTTAAGGAGAATTGACTTTCCAAAGGATACAACGGGCTACACTCGGGTATGCCCTTCTTCGGCCTTCAAGGGCGACTCCGGCAAGACTTGTCGGGGCCAGCGCCTCCTGGCCCTGCCGCAGCTTGCAGCTGGGGCATTTCACCCCGGGGATGCTCCTCGTCCCCGAGCTCAGTAGCCCCTTGATTTCTTGGCAGGGCCTCCCAGCCCCCGCGCTCTGCTCGTGCCGCCTCTTGCGGCTAGTCCTTCGGTGGTCGCGCGGGTGGGGCAGTTCCTGGCGTAGTGCCCGGGCTAGTCACATGCGTGCCACAGCGCCGTTTGGCCGGAACTTCCCGCCTCCGCCCGGTACTTCCTTCTGAGGTTGGCGAGGTCGCGTATTGCGCATCACTCGTGGATGTCGTGGACCCCGGTGTCGTGCACGGGGCACCACGGCACGGGTGCTTCCCTCGCACGCCTCCTTCCCTCGCCGATGGGTATTCCCAATATCTCGACTGGATGGATGGATCCGCCAGCAGAGCCTCGCAGGGAATCCCGCCGCTTAGCAGCTTCTTCGATGCGTCCACTGGCCTCCGCACCGAGACCTTCCGGGAAGGAGACGGAGAGCCTTCCTTCCTCCATCCGGGCGCACTTGTCCGCCAGGGCATACAACTCAGAGGTGGTGTAGACGTCGCGACTCCCGAGCTTCTCCAGCATCCCGACATCACGAACGTTCCGACGGAAGGATGACCGCCACGTCAGGAGCGTCGGGGATGTGGCTCGGGATGTGGCGAAACCGCGGCGTGAACCCCGAAGGGACTCGCCAGGCCTCTGTACCACTGAGTTGAGGTCGCTGATCGTTCCGAGACGCAGGTACTTGCCCTGGATCGATTGTGCGACCCGCGCGCACAAGTCCTGCCACGACGCCACCGATCCCTCGGGAGAGAACACCAGGAGGGTTCCAGCCGGTGGGGCGACAAAGGGGCTGTTGAGTCCGCTGGACCCGCGCGTGGTGTCCCTTGCACCGGGCCCAGAAGCGGTCGCTCGCCCCTCGGCCCCCAGCGTGGCGTGGTACGGTGCCATGCAGGCTTCGGGTTCCGAAGGCGAAACAAGGACGCCCCTACCTGGCGCGCCAGATGTCGCCTATCGGTACACGAATACCGGGGATGTTGAGCACCCCTGTTTGTTCGGTAGGAGGGCGCGTGGTGCTCCGGATTCGGTTCCCGAGCTCAAACACAAGCACACGAAGATTTACCCAGGTTCGGGCCGCGTTGTCGCGTAACACCCTACGTCCTGCTTGTCTGGATGTATTGTGGTGGTGGTGGTTTACAAGGGGATGTCTACCGGAGCTGCACTACCCTCGTGAGCTGGGGAAGAACACGTCCAGGAGTTCGCGGGGTGTTGTCCTTCCAGCCCCTGAGTCTATGTGAAGAGCTCAAGGAGACAGCTAGCAATGGTGTTTCTTATCTCCTCTCAAATGACCTAGGGCCTCCTTTTATATGTCAAGGGGACACCACAAGTGGTCACGCCGTATGCGCGCCACCGAGGCGCGGCACGCGTCGCGCCCGAGCCCAGGTGGCGCCCGTCGGCCACCTTCGTGGTAGCGCGTAACCGCGCTATCCTCCATGTCGTCCGCCCCGCCGGAACGGAGGGGACGGTAAGTCTTGTCTTGTCAAAGGTCTGGGCATCGCACCGGGCGCTGCGCCTGCTCCGAAGAGACAGTGAGCCGGGTCTTGTCAGTGTCACGTCAGCACCCTGCAGAAGGCGTGAGAACATTTGCCGCGCCTTCCTTCCCTGTGAAGCAACCCTTCCCGGGTCCTGACGCAGGAATCGTACGCCACATTGCTGGTCCCTGTCTTCCCTAGACGACTGCGTCCTTCCCGGGGCGGCTCTCCAAAGGATGTGGTCCAAAGCATTCCCGCAGCTCCTCCCCGGGGTCTTCTTTTGTCTTCGCCTCACCGCGGTTGGGACGTCGATAGCGGCGGCCCGGGTGCGCGCGCCGGGGTACGGGAAACCCCCGTTCTCCGAACGCCGACAGTGAGGACTCTATAAACAATAGATTAGAACATTATTGTTCATGAGTTTGTTCTAAATATGTTGGTTTGAATAATGGATTTGTGAGATAACTTGATGTTTGTTTAGTATGATTTCCTTAGTACCAAAGTCACATCGTGGGTGCCATATGAAAATATTAAAAGACATCAATCACGAGGTTTTTGTTTAGTATGATTTTGGATGCCGTATAAACCTCTACGCTTGGATGCCCAACAGAGTCTACAAAAATATAAGCGTGTCGTGGACATCACTCTGGTATATCTTGGAACTAGGCTTTGCTCGCTATATCTTCTCATTCAGTTATATAGGAGTTTAGGCTTTACGGAACAGGTAAAGAGCTCTACCAATTTTGATAATTTGGAGCCTATTAGTTTAGTTGTTGGGGATTAGATGGATCTGAAAAGTCCCTCCCTAAAAGAGCTAGTCATATACTTTTTTCTTGGTAAACCCCAGAGTCCCGGAAGAATCTAGACCTCCCAGCCCAGAGTTCAAGGTCATTCTGGATGCCACTTTGGACTATACATATATAAAATCTTAGAGTCCGGACCTCTGTACTTTACTCCAGATATTGCTATTTCTCCTTAAACTCTAAAATTCATCCAAGCCCTCTAATATTTTTTTTGCGTCTCACTTAAGCGGGTACAAGTTATAGTATCTGATCAGACACACAGCCATACACACGCACACCACACGCATACCACACTCACACCACTAGCTGTGAACCTAATCTAGACCTACAACTAGAACCAACTTGTCTGCCCGGTACAAGATTTTTTCCCTCATGGAGCTCACAGGCGAGACCAGAGACACTTATTGAAGATGCGGAATACTGTTGCTAGTGAACAGTACCACGGACACTGTTCCTATTGAACAGTGCCTCGAGCGTGAGACACCCGGGAATTCGCTCCCCAGGGGAGTCGAACTCGCGCGGGTGGGCAGCCAGCCACTGCTGAGCATGCCAACGCGCCACGCGCACTCCTCAGCCCTCTAATATCACTCCAACGTTTTAGGAATCTCCTTAGCTTCAGCGGCAATGGATGGGGAACTTGGCTTTGTCCTTTACGAAAATTTTCTCTAAACCCTCTCCATAATATAACTTCCCTACGATGTAAATGTGCACTTTCGTTTTCTTAGAAGGAAGTGAAAAGCAATTGCTTTCTTGTTATGGGTTCTTCTCCACAATATTAAAATCTTTTACATAATAGGCCAATGCCCTTATTCATACCCCTTTCTCTATTTTAAGGTATGTGGTTGTGGAGGCCCCTAAAACATTTTTTACGAGAATAAGAACCCAAATTTGTATTCGTGAGGACTTAGTTAGGTTGTAAATCCACTCACCTAACCAAGTGAGTAGGATCACTTCTTATATTTGTGTCTCTCTGGGTAGAATCTTGTCATGAGTTCTGACTTAAGTGGATAATTGATAAGTTAGCATAAGAACAATTTTCATCAATAAAATGCTTTCCTCACCTCAATAGTAGGGGAAAAACCATTCCAACTATAAACGACGTATATAGGAAAATTTTCTATGGATCAAAATTCCTACGGGATTCCTTTGAATCAAAGGACCCCTAAGGGTTTTCCATGTCCCCAAGCTTAAAATTTCTAAATTTCACCATGTTTTCACCTCATTCTTTATGTGAGTATGGAAGGTAATTCAGTTGTTTATGAGTTTGGTACGCTTTATTTCCCTATTGATTTCCAACTTTTCTTGATGCATGATTATTTTCATGTTTTGCACTACTTCCCCTTTCTTATGTGTTTCCTATTCATCTCATCAACCCAATAATCAAAAGGTTGTTATGATCCTTTCTACTCCATTGTCAAGTAGTTGAACTCACAGATAATTTCATTATTACTTCCAAAATTCTCATATTCTATATATCATCTTTAATTTGGTTTATTTTCATGCAAGTTACCCTCTCAACTCTTTCATTAACCCCCTCTCGTGTATCTCTTCATCTTTCCTCTACCTATTTCTTCTGATGCAATGTCTCAAGGTTTGCTTTCTCTTTTGTTTAACATGGCATCAAATAATGGTTTGACATGATGGATATTATAAGGATCAAGGCGATGATCCTAGAGTGTTGCTCGATCTTTCACTGCTATTCAAACAGATAACAAGTCCTTCCAATCACGGGATAAATCCACGTAATCTAAAGATGAGGAACGAATCCATCAGGAAACATGAAAATCCTCAACACGCCTCAAACCACGGCACAATAAATCCTTGAATACACGAGAAACTTCATGCAATCATCACTTTAGTCGATAACCGGCAGCACCGTCCCCGGAGGAATGATTCATACAATGAACACAATGTTCAAAACTCAATCTAAAACTCAACGTACCATAAACCTAGCTGTCGGGGGAATACTTTCTAGATTAACCCGAGGCCCATATTTGGTAAAGTGTGACTCATCTTACTCGCACAATAAAGGCCTACATAAAAGCAGGCCCAATATCGCACCGCCACAAGGAGAAAGATCTAGAAGACATATCCTGGAAGACGTGAGGAGGAGTTAGTCTCCAAGTAGGTTCCAGTCGATGTATTCCTTGTGGAGGAAGTTTCCTTTGTAACCTAGCGAGCCTCTGTGTATATAAAGAGGACTCGCAGGACTTAGACAGGGTCAAGCTATCAAGCCCTAAACCCTAGCTCTTACGGCGAGTTCCCAGATCGGATCGCCACCATTGTAACACCACATATATCATATCAATACCAAGCTAGGGTAGGCAGGAAGTAGGTCTTTACCTCACATTGAGGGGCCGAACCTGGGTAAATCTGTGTTCGTCCTTGTTCCTGCGATCCCAAGCTCGGAGACGATTGACTCGCGCAAATCCCACACCTACGAAGTCATCCATGACATCTGACGTGACAAACCCACGACAGTTGGCGCCCACCGTGGGGCCTGCGGTCAAGAGTGTCACGTTCCGCGCAGGATCGGAATCAGGGTTCAAGGACATCGCCATCGGCCAAGTGGAAGATATCAATGGTGTTCCCTTCATCGACGACTCGGAGTGGGGACCAGAGGCAGATCACATTGAGTTTGGGTATATTGTTCCCGTCGGGTCTGTGAAAATCTTCGTTGGGTCCGTCAGTCGCAGATCTTCAGACGCGACTCAAGGGGACGCATCAGAAGAGGAGCTGCGGCCAGTTAGGGTCCGCGTGTTAGAAGAACTGCAACAGACCGGAGCAAAAACACCTGCCTCCGTCCCGTCAAAACCAATCTGGGAACCTCTGCCTGGCCGGGAGAAAGATCCCATAGTTGAAGAAATCGAGACTGTCAGGATGGAGCTTTGCGAAGAAGCACAAAGACTCGCGGCAGAGCGCAAAAAACTCCAGGAAGAATATCGGCGACTGAGGCGTCGGCAGCAAAAGCAACAGGCAACTCGCGCCAGAACGAACGAAGGAGAGCAAGAGATGGAGCAGAAGTTCCACAACAATCCGGAGAGCAATATGCGCGACGCGATCGGGATATTATCAAAAATAGCACCAGTCGGGGATACGCGAGCTGATAAGGAAGCTCGCCATGCGATTGATCTGCTACAGACTGCCGCCCTACAGCAAGCAAACATGTATGGAGTCACGCCTAACGAGCCGCAACACGAGGTATCGTGGGGCGAGGAAGGATGCAATGTGGAAGAATTAGACAACCAGCTAGCCGGTCTGCAAATATCACCAGGAGAAGAGAGTAAGGCTGACGGTAAGCCGCGGATGCTTGATGCGACTCAACCTACCCAGTTTGAAACTGATTCAGATGAAGATACGACACCTGTGAGCTCCTATTCGTTATTGAAAGGACCAGCATGTTTCGGGGAGGAAATACGGCTCACTCGTTTCCCACCAAACTTCGGCGAGTCGCAGCAAGTTACCACCTACCATAATGATCCGGACCCTGTTCTATGGATAGAGGACTATGAAATAAGCATGACAGGAATCGGTGTAACTCAGGAGGTGCTCGCAAAATATTTTCACTTGGTACTACAGGGAGAAGCCAGGGATTGGCTGCTAAGGTTGCCGCCAAAGTCAATAAACTCATGGGAGGAGTTGAAGGATAAGTTCATCAAAAGGTTCCAAATAGAGGGCGTGAAGAACCTCAGACAGTGGATCCAGAAGGAGAACGAATCAACCAGCGACTGGATAAAACAAGTCACGGAGATCCTTGACTCCGCCAAAGATACCACGGCACAATCTGAAGTGCAAGTTATAAGAAAAAACTGCAGGTTTGAGCCGCCGGTGCGTAGCTTAAGCCGCACTGAACAAAAGATCAATACTCTCGGCCAACCCTCGGCGACTACTAACAAGCACGCAGAGGCAGACAAGATGGCAAGCAGCACCTTGCCAATCTCAAAGGAAACAGAACACTGTAAGTGTCAACTAAGGGAGCAGAAAAGAAACAGGGAGTCACTCCCCAACAGCGCCAAAGGGATTTTCGATAGTCCTTGCGACTTACATCGCAGAAGAGATGGAAGACCCGCGGGTCACACCAAGGCACAGTGTCACTACTACAGGCGATGCAAGGAAGGCGATTCATCAATCGCGACTCACAGCGGACCAATGCAGCATAGGGACAAGGAGAACTCCTGTCAAAAGCCTGAAGCTTCAGTAAGAAGAAACATAGGGCAATTTCATACCGTGGATGTACAAACAGCGGGCAACAAAAGGCAAATGAATAGCAGATGGAGCCGCGACTCAATCCTAACTCTGGAAAGGCACCGCCATTGGACAGAACGATCGGTTGTTTGGAGTCGCGACGATCACCCCCCAGAAGTAAAAGATCCAGGACAGTCTGCTCTCGTTATTACACCGCAAGTCGCGGGATACAGGTTGAACAAAGTCCTCATGGATGGAGGAGGAAGAGTAAACATCCTATACCAAGACACGCTCCATCGAATGAACATACCCGAGCGGCGGCTACAGCCAATAAGGAAGGATATACAAGGCATAATTCCAGGAATAATCACTCGACCTATAGGAAAAATTACCCTCGAAGTCAGCTTCGGGACCGAGCGAAACTTCCGCACAGAGTTCCTGAGCTTCGAGGTCGTAGCAGTTAAAAGCCCATACCATGCGATCTTCGGGAGAAGCTTATGTCAAATTCACTGCCCGCCCCTGCTACGTATACCTGCAGTTAAAGATACCAGGACCAAACGGCGTGATCACGGTGCACGGAGACAGACAGAGAGCGCTAGAGTGCGAGGAAGCAGGCTCAGTAATTGCAGAAAAAGCTTGCATCGCCAACTCCTCACATGGGCTAAGGCCATCAGTTAACCTCCGCAGCCCAAAGCGAGTCGCCTTGGGGACTCAGAATGGACGAACAGCAGGACGCGCCCACCAGATGGTGAATTTCAACCATACAGTCGCGAGTCAGGAAGATAACACTCCAGGAATCGCTTTGATACAAAAACAAAACAAGAGATGGCGTATGTGCATAGATCCAATATCAATCAACAACCCAAGTCAGGGAGGCCCAACTATTGTGAGGCCTTACTCCCCGCGACTCATCCCCCAAGGACGTGGATTGGCATAAGTCGCAACTCAATGCGACTAACTTATCAAAAGATTTGACCCTCACTTTGTCATGAGAACATCGGAGCTATCATGCTCGACCCGAGTTGCTTTTTAGCAACTCAAATATGAACCAACTATGTGTTCAACCCACTCCGTCAGGAGTATTATTTCGCAAATGAGTGCGATGAGTATCAAGTATGCATGACCTGCGAGGAACAGAAAACTCGCATTAAAAGGGTCTGCATCGTCTTTGTCTCACCCTGTAATAAATTGAGTGGTTATGAAATAAAACCGGCACCCTTGACATTCAAGGGTTCATCGTTTCGCCTCAACTATCATTGAGTCGCTGAGTCTTTTGAATTTAATAAATCACCAACCCTGAGGGCTTTTTTACAAAGCACAGCGAGCACTGCTCGCTACCTCAACCCTTGCCAAACGAGTGGCAGTCCTTAAGCTAGAAGCGTCTTGCATTATGCGGCCAAAGTACTGGGGTGTGGCGTCAATCGAGCTTGATTTCCTATCATGGCCGCTCTCGACCCTGAACACACATGTTCCTAGGAAATACTGAGCCGCGCGAGCGTCTACTTAATGGAAGTATCATAAAAGAACCTACTTATAGGTCACAAAAGTACTGCTTATAGTACACAAATTTTTTACTTACTAACGGGCAAGTCACTACTGACGAGTCGCACATTACTACTGAATGTTTATTTCTGCTTTCGAGTCGCAGGAACAGAAGCCTTCGCGGCTTGCCTCGAGGCTGGGGCAGCAGGTGTCCTTATAGCCAAGGCACCACCAGATGAAGTGGAAGTACCACCAGGTCCTGAGGATGGATCGGAAGCTCGGGATGATTCAGCCCCAGTGGATTTCTCCTTCGTAGCTTTGCTACCATCAGGGTTGAACTTTCCCAGATAAGAGCCCAAGTCTAAATTCTTAACAAGCAATGTGGCGTATCCACACATACCCTTCCAGATGTCGAAGTATTCAGTCATGGGAAGTGATGTCTACGCACGCTTCTATTCTTGTAGACAGTGTTGGGCCTCCAAGAGCAGAGGTTTGTAGAACAGCAGCAAGTTTCCCTTAAGTGAATCACCCAAGGTTTATCGAACTCAGGGAGGTAGAGGTCAAAGATATCCCTCTCAAGCAACCCTGCAATTAATATACAAGAAGTCTCTTGTGTCCCCAACACACCCAATACACTTGTCAGATGTATAGGTGCACTAGTTCGGCGAAGAGATAGTGAAATACAAGTAATATGGATGATTATAAGTGGTAATTGCAATCTGGAATAAAAATGGCAGCAAGCAAACATGTAGCAGAACTTGTTGTAAACGGTGTTTCAATGCTTAGAAACAAGGCCTAGGGATCATACTTTCACTAGTGGTACCTCTCAACATGTTAGCACAACTGAATGCAAGTAAATGATACTCGGGATTATTCTCCTTCTTGATAACACAAGAGTACTATGTGTAGGGTTGCAAAAGCACTCCTCAAAGTCTGAGTAAACAAACACCACAATTCCCAAGAACAAGCCATGATAAATATCTAAATTATTCATAGAGTCACACACAAGTACCCACACTGTCACCTTGATACCGTGTTGTCACAATGACTCCGGAAACTAGATACAATCACTTGAGTAGCATAAACATTACATATGAATTCAGCGATACTAGCAATACTCATGATCACATAAAGATCACACCATGGGAGAGAGAGATAAACCACATAGCTACCGGTAGAGCCCTCAGCCTCGGGGGAGACTACTCACACATGGTCATGGTGAGCACACTTGATGGAGAGGTTGATGAAGAGGTGCAGCCCGGAGAGGAGACGGCGGCCCGCTGCAGCCACGGCGCGGCGGCGGCGCTGGAGATGGCGATGGAGTCGATGGAGATGGCTCCGGGGGCACTTCCCCGTCCCGACGGCGTGCCGGAACAGAGATTCTGTCCCCGAAACTTGTCGTCGATGGCGGCGGCGCTGCGGAACTCTTCGTGGAATATGACAGGATTTTTTTAGGGTTTTCGCGTCGGGGGGAACTTATAGGCGAAGGGCAGCGTCGGTGGAGGCCCGAGGGGCCCACCTCACCTGGTGGCGCGGCCAGGGGGCCCACCGCGCCGCCATATGGTGTGGCCACCTCGTGGCACCACTTCGTCTCTCCTTCGGACTCCGTGACGGTGCTGGAAAAATAGGGACTTGGCCTTTTGTTTCGTGCAATTCCGAGAATATTTGCATAAGTGATTTTCTGGAACCAAAAACAGCAGAAAACAGGAACTGGCACTTCGGCATCTTGTTAATAGGTTAGTCCCGGAAAATGCATAAAAATGATATAAAGTGTATATAAAACATGTAGCAATTGGTATAATATAAGCATGGAACATCAGAAATTATAGATACGTTGGAGACGTATCAAGCATCCCCAAGCTTAGTTCTACTCGTCCTCGAGTAGGTAAAACGATAACAACAAATAATTTCTGAGGAGACATGCTTTCACACAATCTTGATCAATATATTGCAAGGCTCATGTCATGAATGAAGTGACTCAAAGCAATGGTCTATAGTTTGCTAACAGATAGGTAAAGAGTAAACAACTGAATCACATAAGCAAAAACTTTTCATGAATAGTACTTTCAAGACAAGCATCAAAAAGTTTTGCATAAGAGGTAACTCATAAAGCAATAGATTCAAAGTAAAAGGCATTGAAGCAACACAAAGGATGATAAAGTTTCAGCAATTGCTTTCAACTTGTAACATGTATATCTCATTTATAGTTGTCAACATAAAGCAATATAACAAGTGCAATAAGTAAACATGTAAGAATCAATGCACACAAAGTTGACACTAGTGTTTGCTTCTGAGATAGAAAGGAGTAGGTAAACTGACTCAACATAACGTAAAAGATAGGCCCTTCGTAGAGGGAAGCAGGGATTAAATCATGTGCTAGAGCTTTTTAAGTTTTTGAAATCATAAAGAGAGCACAAAGTAAGTTTTTGAGAGGTGTTTGTTGTTGTCAACGAATGGTAGTGGGCACTCTAACCCCCTTGTCAACCAGACTTTCAAGAGCGGCTCCCATGAAGGACGTTATCTCTACCGGCAAGGTAGATCATCCCTCTTCTCTTTTGTTTACACATGTATTTTAGTTTCTTTATAGTTGACACTCCTCCCAACCTTTGCTTACACAAGTCATGGCTAACCGAATCCTCGGGTGCCTTCCAACAATCACATACCATGGAGGAGTGCCTATTTGCAATTTAAGCTGCTTACTGATAAATCAGGGCAAAACATGTGAAGAGAATTATTAATGAAAGTTGTAATTAATTGGGGCTGGGCACCCCGTTGCCAGCTCTTTTTGCAAATTATTGGATAAGCGGTGTATATGCCACTAGTCCATTGGTGAAAGTCTGTCAGAAGTAAATGACAAGATTGAAAGATAAACACCACATACTTCCTCATGAGCTATAAAACATTGACACAAATAAGGAGTAATAAAGTTTTGAATAGTTTAAACGTAGCACATGAAGTATTTACTTGGAATGGCAGGAAATACCACATAGTAGGTAGGTATGGTGGACACAATTGGCATGGGTTTTGGCTCAAGGTTTGGATGCACGAGAAGCATTCCCTCTCAGTACAGAGTTTTTGGCTAGCAAGGTTGTTTGAAGCAAACACAAGTATAAACCGGTACAGCAAGATGATGACCCACAAGTATAGGGGATCGCAACAGTCTTCGAGGGAAGTAAAACCCAAATTTATTGATTCGACACAAGGGGAGCCAAAGAATAAATATAAGCCTTAACAGATGAATTGTCAGTTCAGCTGCACCTGAAAGTAGACTTCCTCGACACAGATTATCAGTAGCAACGGTGATATAACAGCAGTAGTAACAAAGTAATAGCAGCAACAGTGTAACAAAGACAGCAGCAGTAATTTCAGTAAACAGCAGGATTAAAAGTACTGTAGGCATAGGGACGGATGTACGGGCGTTGCATGGATAAGAGCGCTCATGTAATAATCATAACTCAGGGCATTTGCAGGTAAACAATTATAAAAGCATCCTAGTACTAGTCAAACATAGGCATGTGTTCCGTATATAGTCGTACGTGCTCGCAATGAGAAACTTGCACAACATCTACTGTCCTGCCAGCCCGTTTGCAGCGGGGCCTCAAGGGAAACTACTGGCAATTAAGGTACTCCTTTTAATAAAGTACCGGAGCAATGCATTAACACTCCGTGAACACACGTAATCCTCAAGTCAAAGCCATCCCCTCCAGTTATCCCGGTTGCTGTCACTCCGGGGCCTCGGGTTCCGGACAATAACAGGTGAAAACAACTTGCAGATATGATCTAAAACATAATTATTCTCATGCATCAACAACATGTTCAGATCTGAGATCATGGCACTCGGGCCCTAGTGGCAAGCATTAAGCACAACAAGTTGCAACAATGATAAATAGCACTAACAATGGATACTAGGCACCATGCCCTAACAATCTGGCAACTTATTACATGAACAATCTCATCCAATCCCTACCATCCCCTCAGCCTACAGCAGGGAACTACTCACACATGGATGGGGGAATCATTGATGGTTGATGGAGAGGCGGTGGTGATGACGATGGTGATGATCTCCTCCGAATCCCCGTCCCGGCAGGGTGCCAGAACGGAACTTCTGATCCCCGGAATAGAGATCGCGGCGGCGGCGGAGCGTGGATGTGTTTCGCGAAATATGGTCGAACCCCCCTCGATATTTAGGTCAAGGGCAATATATAGTCCAAAGGGGAGCGTCGGGGGGCGACCGAGGTGGCCACGCCACACTTGGGCGCGGCCCCACCCCCAGCCGCGCCCAGCTATGGCGTGGCTGCCTGGTGTGGCCTCTCCGACTCCCCTTCTGGCTCCGTGGGTCTTCCGGTGAAATATGACGATCGCAATTGTTTTCGGAGTTTTTCTCGAAAGTTGACTTTTCTGCACAAAAAGAAGACACCAGGGCAATTCTGCTGAAAACAGCGTTAGTCCATGTTAGTTGCATCCAAATCATACAAGTTAGAGGTAAAACAACAGCAAAAGTGTTCGGAAAAGTAGATACGTTTTGGACGTATCAACTCCCCCCAAGCTTAGCTTATTGCTTGTCCTCAAGCAATTCAGTTGACAAACTGAACGCGATAAAGAAACTTTTACGAACACAATTGCTTCATATGATGTATACATACTTGAATTATGATTATACTTACTAGCTCATGATAGGAGATATGCATAAGATAAAAGCTTGATAAATATGCAGCCATGAAAAGATTCTAACATACTAAAGGTAAACAACATGGCATATAACTAAGTGCAGGATTGCAATGTTCGTAATTGGGTATGGCAAAGTGGTATCTCGCTTGCCCGAATGTGTGCAGCAAAACATAAATGCCCAGGCACCTCTGAAGTTTACAGGCAGACTAGAAATAAAGCTTATCAAAGATAAAAGCATCAAGCTATGTCACTACTAACCTATTCTGGGACAAGCACATTTCACTAAGAATGACAGTCATGCTCTCAAAGAAGTGCTTTAAAGAAGGATGGTGACTCAACATTAAAATAAAAGATAGGCCCTTCGCAGAGGGAAGCAGGGATTAAATCGTGTGCTAGAGCTTGTTAGTTCCCGAAGGCATATAAAGAGTGTAAAAATAATATTTTGAGAAGTGGTTGCAAGTGTCAACAAATCCGCGATAGAGTTCTTGTCATCTTCCATAACTAACCAACTTTTAGAGCGGTTCCGAAAATTCATATAGTTTGCATTATATCATGCTTACAGATTTTTGACACTCCTCCCAACCTTTTCTTCCACAAACCATGGCTAACCGAATCCTCGGGTGCCGACCAACAATCACCGTGGAGGAGTGTCTATTTTAATATTAAATGATAGGTGGACTAACCAGCTCTTTTGCAAAAATAAAAGTGGACAAGCAGATGAAGCTACTTGTCCTTGGAAATCATTTAGCATGGAAGATGACAAGTTCTACTACCACATCCTTATGAGCTACACGCAGTGACACAAAAAGGGATTGTACAATTTTGAATAGTTAAAGATAGCACACGAAGAAATTTACTTGGAATGGTTTAAAACCATGCATAGGAATTTATAGTGGACTCTTTGGAATAACTTGGTTTTCAGGATTTTGGATGCACAAGCAGCATTCCCGCTTAGTACAGGTGAAGGCTAGCAATAGACGGGGAAGCGACAACAAGAGAGCACAACTGTCATAATCATACTTGCGACAGAATAAAATTAGCAGTGGCATAAAAGTGATACAGAAACTCTGAGTCACAATAGATCGTCGAGGCTTGACTTTTGTTTTGAGTCATAAACATGTGTAAGCATGTGCCAAGTCGAATCAAGTAAAACATTCAGAGGAGGATACCACACTACAATACCACTCTACGAATAAAACAATGCATGCAAATAACTATATGACATATGGTGCACCTTCAGGAGATTAGGATTAATCATGAGAAAACATGGCTATCAAGCATTCATCAAGTAACATAGCCCATACCATAACTACTAAGCGCAATCATATGGACAGGTATGTGTACAAAAATGAAAACAAATACGGTTCATACCAGCCTCTCACCACATCAAGTTGTCGAATATCGTCATTATTGCCCTTCGCTCGCATGACTTGAATGATATAAAATGAAAACCAAGCTCCAGGTGGAGTCACAGACGGCTGTTGAATCTGAAAAGAACTATACAAAACCAAGAAGAACAACAAATATTTTTGGTGTTTTCGAATTTTAAAACAAAGCAAGGAAGAAGCAAATAAAAAGGAAAATATTTTTGGGTTTTTTGAATATCAACTCGAAAATCAAAAAGACAAAATAAAACTACAACTCGAATTACTAAAATAAAAGCATAGAGAAACAACGAAAATATTTTTGGTATTTTTGGGTTTTGAGAAAATAAACACCACAAGCAAGAACAAATAAAAGAAAGCGAAATATGGATATACAAAGAACTGACATGGAGCGAATATAGAAATGAGCGAACTGTCAGTATACGCGTACCTCCCCCCAAGCTTAGGCTTTTGGCCTAATTGGGAGACAATCATCCCCACGGACCCCATGCCGAAGCGTCGTAGGCGGTCGATGAAGAGGATCCTCCTTGCTGGTCAGGGTAATATGGCGCGCCGCCATAATAGGGGACGTCAGGGGCCGCCGGCGGTGGCACCGTAGGCTGCCCCGGCTGCCCATCTGGGTAGAACCGCGCGTGGTATCGCGGCACCACCATCTGTGTGCTCAATTCCTCCCGCGAATATGATAGAGGATCCCTGTAAATACTGAACAAACTTGGTTGCGGTAGAGGAACTTCCAGCTCCGCCTCGTTAGCATAAACAATTCTATAAACCAAGTTATCAAGAGTGGATCCAGATGTAACAAATTTATGTGCTATCATAGCAGAGAGATCAAGTTTTTCAGGAACTAAAATTTCATCAGTAGGATCAGCCTCAAGACTAAAGTCAGCTAAAACACGCGCAGCAATAATGCCTCCAAAAATGGGGCCTTTGGTGGCGAGGCGGCGAGCAACTAAAGCACCAAGATTATAAGTTTTATCGCCCTTCAAAGCAGTAGCAAGAAATGCTAGATGCATATTCGAAATATTACTAGTGTTTTCCCTAGGAAGAACACTTCTAGTTAAGTAGTATAGGAAATACCTTATGGCCGGAAACTGAACATTTCTTATCTTACCACGGTGGGCTGAGCGAGAGTCTCCATAACACAACTCCTGGTAGAGCGCAGTTAGCTCGGATGGCTGCTCCTTAATCTTCTTGGTCGTCCCCGATGGGGCAATACCTATGATCCTGCAAAAATTATCTAGCTCCATAGTACATGCACGATCATAAATTTTAAAATCAACTGTTGGTTTATAAGCTTTGCAGTTAAATTTGAAACTCTCAACAAAGATCTTAGTGAGTCTAGAATATTGGGTCCTGGTATCCCCCATGAATGTTTGTAGACCCACACTCTCAATCATGCTCATGAAGTCCTCATAAATCCCTGCAGCCTGCAAAAATTGAGTACATGGAAAAACAGATGGATGTGGTGCTCCAAGGTCCCCCGAATCATCAATCTCTGGAGTAATAAGATCTTCATTGTAAGATCTCCTAGGAACTTTGGCTTCAGATGACCTGGTCTTCCTTGAGGATGATGGTGCACGCCTCTCAAACAACTCTCCAAAGGAAAATTTCTTCATCTTCCTTTTCTGAAATTTTTCAACAAGTCTCATAAAAAATGATTTTGCAACTATAGAATCAAGGCAACTACTATAGAAACTTGCAAGAGGGCTACACATGCATCAAGGATAATTAATCTAAGCATAGAACAAGCATGCAAGCTCACTTAACCAGCAACATACAGCAGCAAAATACTCTAGAAATACAACACTAAACAAAATTCTACTTGGATAATCGAAGGAGTCACATACCGGTGAGTAAACAAGCAAAGTTTCAGCAACTGAAATGGGCTGAGCAAGGAGATCGAAAAATTCGAGCTCAAGAGCAGCAGGAACACGAGTTTGAACAATGGATATGAGTTTGGTCGGGAGAGAAAAGAAAGGGGAGGAATCTCACCTTGTGGAGGCTCAGGTGGGACCCACGCCACAGGGGGGCGCGGCCTCCACCCCTGCCGCGCCGAGCTATGGCGTGGCAGCGTGGTGGGTCCCCCTGGTCAGCCCCAGGTACTACCACGTTGCATTTTTCAAAATAGGAATTTACGTAAAATTTTCAGATTTTTCTGACAACTTTCAATTTCGAGCAAAAACTGGGCACTTAAAATTCTAAACAGCAGCTAAGCAAAATTTTAACCACACTAAACAACATTCTAAAAATTTATAAAGACAGCAATATAACAGAAGGTATAACAGATGAGAAAGAGAGAATGTGGTTTAACAATTTTATGCAACTAAAATGTATTTGTCAACAAGGTTGATCAAGTCTTGCCACCAAATATATTTTATTTGACATAAAAGAATTAAACTACATGATACCATTATGTTACCTTATATTGAATAGATATTGTCCCAACCATAATACTTTCATATCCTTCATGGTGGTCATAAATAGGACAATCAATACTTCCAACTTTGATAGTTTTATAACTTGCAATTGAGCTAACTCCACATAATACATTTTGCTTCTTGGGAAAATAAACAGTATGCTCTTTGTCATTGACATTAAAAGTAACTTTCCCTTTATTGCAATCAATAACAGCTCCTGCAGTATTAAGAAAAGGTCTACCAAGAATAATGGACATATTATCATCTTCAGGCATATCCAACACAACAAAGTCAGTCAAAATCAAACAGTTGGTAGTAACTTGAACAGGAACATTTTCACATATACCAACAGGAACAGCAGTAGATTTATCAGCCATTTGCAAAGATATATCAGTTGGTATCAATTTATCTAAATAAAGTCTCTTATAAAGAGAGAAAGGCATCACACTTACTCCAGCTCCAAGATCACAAAGTGCAGTTCTAACATAATTATTTTTAATAGAGCAAGGAATAGTTGGTATACCTGGATCTCCAAGTTTCTTTGGAACCTTACCATTGAAAGAGTAATTAGCAAGCATGGTGGAAATCTCCTCATTAGGAATTTTCCTCTTGTTAGAAACAATATCCTTCATGTATTTCGAATAAGGAGGCAGCTTAATAGCATCAGTCAAAGGAATTTGCAAAAACAAAGGTTTCATCCACTCACAAAACTTGTTGTAGTGTTCTTCTTCCTTGGATTTATGTTTCTTATTAGGAAAAGGCATTGATTTTTGCACCCAAGGTTCTCTTTCTTTACCATGTTTCTTAGCTACAAAATCCTCTTTAGTGCAATTTTTATTTTCAGTGTCACTATCAGAATCGCTCTCAACCTCTTCATTATTATTAGCATTGTTTCTATCATTATCATTAACAGGTTCATTACCATTTTCAGTTTCAGCATCAGACACAGATATACTATTAGGATCACTAGCAGGTTCTTTTTCCTTAATAGTTTCAGAAGACTCTACAGCAGGTTTATGTTTCTTCTTCTTTTTCTTAGAAGGAGAGCTGGGCCTTTCAGCTAATTGAGAATCTTGTTCAATTCTTTTAGGATGTCCCTCAGGATACAAAGGATCTTGAGTGGAAGCTCCACTCCTAGTTGCTATTCCAAAAGCATGTTTTCCATTACTATTAGAATTTTTAGCTAGCAAGTCTTTTTGTACTTTAGTAATTTGCTCCATTTGAGTTTGAACCATACTAAGATGTTTAACTAGACCTTTAATGTCATTTACAGTTCTTACCAAAACATCTTGCAAATTACTAATAATACGAGAATTTTCTAACAGATGATTTTCTACTCTCATATTAAAATGCTCCTGCTTAACAATAAAATTATCAAGTTCATCTAAGCATTGATCAGGAGGCTTACCATAAGGAATATCACCAGCATCGAAATATTGTAGAGAGTGTACCTCAATTGAAGGTGGAGGAGTCGGCTTACATAAGTCTTCTATTGGAGGTAAATTTTTAACATCTTCAGATTTAATACCCCTCTCCTTGAGAGTCCTCTTGGCTTCTCTCATTCCTTCATTATCAAGTTCAATAACACCTCTCTTTCTTGGTGTAGGCACTGGCGCAGGCTCTGGTGTGGGAGTGGGTTCAGCTATAACCCAATCTTCATAATTTTGGCTAATCTTAGCCATTAATTCCTCAGCTTCATCTGGAGTTCGTTTCCTGAAAACACAACCAGCACAACTATCCAGGAATGTCCTAGATTCATCGGTTAGTCCATTATAAAATATATCAAGAAGTTCATTTTTAGGTATATCATGTCCAGGTCGAACTCTAAGCAAATAACAAAACCTTGACCAAGTTTCAGAAATATTTTCTTCCTGCAATTGCTTGAAGTTAAAAATTCTCTGCAAAGCAACATGTTGAACACTAGCAGGATAATATTTATGGAAGAAAACATCAACCAATCCTAAAGGATTTTTAATACAACCGGGAGACAAATTACCAAACCAAGCTTTAGCATCGCCTTTCAGAGAGAAAGGAAAAATTTTGGTAACAAAATAGGTGCGCAATTTAATATCATCAGAGAACAAACTACTTAAAGTAGATAACTTGTTCATATGTTCCATAGCACTTTCATCTTCAGCACCACAAAAAGGATCTTTCTCTACCACAGATATAAAGGACAAATCCACAGAAAAGTCATAATCCTTATCAGTTATACGAATAGGAGATGTTGCAAACTCAGGATCAGCAGACAATTTGTAGCTAACAGTGTGTTTTTTCAGAAAATCCATTATAGTGGCAGAATCAGCAGAAGAGTCAAGATTCCTGCATTTTTCAGCAAAAGCTTCATCTACTTCTATATAATCTTCCTCGGGGTCATCATCATCGATGAATTCCCTCGACTCAGGAGAAGCAACAGGTGTGACAACATTTTCATTAGGCATTTCAGAATTTTCAATAAGTCTAGACCTAGCAATCGTAGCATCTAGAAAAGGACCTAACGAACCAGTTTCACTAAGCACAGTAGAAGCATCATCAAATTCATCAGAAACAGTTTCAGATTCAGTAGTGCCAACACGCGAAGCAGGTGCGTGTGGCGGTGTAACCAGTTGATTAATAACAGATGGTGAATCAAGAGCAGCAGCGGAGTTCAGAGCCGTACCTTTCCTTGTAGTGGATGGCAGAATAGCCACCTTCTTGTCATGAGTTTTCCCCATGATAAATGGATTGCAGCAAAGGATATCACTTCCAGATGAACTTATAAATAAAGCTATGCTCCCCGGCAACGGCGCCAGAAAATAGTCTTGATGACCCACAAGTATAGGGGATCGCAACAGTCTTCGAGGGAAGTAAAACCCAAATTTATTGATTCGACACAAGGGGAGCCAAAGAATAAATATAAGCCTTAACAGATGAATTGTCAGTTCAGCTGCACCTGAAAGTAGACTTCCTCGACACAGATTATCAGTAGCAACGGTGATATAACAGCAGTAGTAACAAAGTAATAGCAGCAACAGTGTAACAAAGACAGCAGCAGTAATTTCAGTAAACAGCAGGATTAAAAGTACTGTAGGCATAGGGACGGATGTACGGGCGTTGCATGGATAAGAGCGCTCATGTAATAATCATAACTCAGGGCATTTGCAGGTAAACAATTATAAAAGCATCCTAGTACTAGTCAAACATAGGCATGTGTTCCGTATATAGTCGTACGTGCTCGCAATGAGAAACTTGCACAACATCTACTGTCCTGCCAGCCCGTTTGCAGCGGGGCCTCAAGGGAAACTACTGGCAATTAAGGTACTCCTTTTAATAAAGTACCGGAGCAATGCATTAACACTCCGTGAACACACGTAATCCTCAAGTCAAAGCCATCCCCTCCAGTTATCCCGGTTGCTGTCACTCCGGGGCCTCGGGTTCCGGACAATAACAGGTGAAAACAACTTGCAGATATGATCTAAAACATAATTATTCTCATGCATCAACAACATGTTCAGATCTGAGATCATGGCACTCGGGCCCTAGTGGCAAGCATTAAGCACAACAAGTTGCAACAATGATAAATAGCACTAACAATGGATACTAGGCACCATGCCCTAACAATCTGGCAACTTATTACATGAACAATCTCATCCAATCCCTACCATCCCCTCAGCCTACAGCAGGGAACTACTCACACATGGATGGGGGAATCATTGATGGTTGATGGAGAGGCGGTGGTGATGACGATGGTGATGATCTCCTCCGAATCCCCGTCCCGGCAGGGTGCCAGAACGGAACTTCTGATCCCCGGAATAGAGATCGCGGCGGCGGCGGAGCGTGGATGTGTTTCGCGAAATATGGTCGAACCCCCCTCGATATTTAGGTCAAGGGCAATATATAGTCCAAAGGGGAGCGTCGGGGGGCGACCGAGGTGGCCACGCCACACTTGGGCGCGGCCCCACCCCCAGCCGCGCCCAGCTATGGCGTGGCTGCCTGGTGTGGCCTCTCCGACTCCCCTTCTGGCTCCGTGGGTCTTCCGGTGAAATATGACGATCGCAATTGTTTTCGGAGTTTTTCTCGAAAGTTGACTTTTCTGCACAAAAAGAAGACACCAGGGCAATTCTGCTGAAAACAGCGTTAGTCCATGTTAGTTGCATCCAAATCATACAAGTTAGAGGTAAAACAACAGCAAAAGTGTTCGGAAAAGTAGATACGTTTTGGACGTATCACAAGACTCAAATAAAAACATATTGCAAGTATTATAAGACTCTACACTGTCTTCCTTGTTGCTCAAACATTTTACCAGAAAATATCTAGACCTTAGAGATAGCAAACATGCAAACCAAGTTTCAACAAGCTCTACGGTAGTTCTCCACTAATAGGCCTTAACTACATGATGCAAGAGCTTAAACATGATCTACTTGAGAGCTCAAAACAATTGCAAAGTGTCAAAATGAAACAAGACAATGATCTACAAGAATGCATATGTCTTTTTCAATACCAACTACCACATGTAGCATTTTCTTTTTCCAACCAAACACCAATCAATTTATTTAACATAAACTCTCCAAATAATACTACAATGCAGCAAGAGAGTACTTCTCTACAAGAACTAACAGCTCAAAGAAATGCATGAAAAACAGGAGCAAAAAGCATTGCAGTAGCTAGTTAAGAATACTCAACAAATATAAGTGAAGAACATGAGTATTCACATGAAAAAGCGGAGCGTGTCTCTCTCCACACAAGGATTGCTAGGATCCGAATTTATTCAGGAAACAAAAAACAAACAAACGAAAATAAAAGCACACAGACGCTTCAAGTAAAGCGCATAAGATGTGAAAGAATTAAAATATAGTTTCACTAGAGATGACCTGATAAGTTGTTGATGAAGAAGGGGATGCCTTGGGCATCCCCAAGCTTAGACGCTTGAGTCTTATTGGAATATGCAGGGATGAACCACGGGGGCATCCCCAAGCTTAGGCTTTTCACTCTTCTTGATCACATAATATCATCCTTCTCTCTTGATACTTGAAAACTTCCTTCACACCAAACTCGAAATAGTTCTCATTAGAGGGTTAGTGCATAATTAAAAATTCACATGTTCTGTGATGATACAATCATTCCCAATGCTTCTGGACATTAGCTACAGCCACCAATGCTTTGTGGAGCAAAGAAATCCACTTAAAACATCGTAAAAGAGCGAATGCAAGACAAAAGGCAGAATCTGTCAAAAACAGAACAGTCCGTGAAGACGAATTTTTTCGAGGCAGTTAAGTTGCTCAGATGGAACAGGTCCGGTTTAATGAAAGTTGCGTACATATCTGAGAAAGATGCGTAATTTTTTACAGAATTTTTCGATTTTTCTCCAGGGAGAAAAGCTCAAATTCGTGACAGCTAAAAATCTGTTTCTGCGCAGAAATCCAAATCTTGCATCAACTTTCAATAAAAGACTTTACTTGGCACAACAATGCAATAAAATAAAGATACAAAGGTGTTGCTACAGAAGTAAGCAAGCTCCTTGACTCAATAAAAGAAAATTGCAGAAAATAAAACAATGGGTTGTCTCCCACAAGCGCTTTTCTTTAAACTAGCTGGGTGACCCGCGCATTTGCGCGGCTAGCTTTGTATGCATTACTAATTTATTACTTTTGAATTTTTTTTGTGTTCCATTAGCTTGACATTTAGAATTATGGTTAATCTGTTAACCATGCATCGTGGATTTTTTTATGGCTTCTATGGCAGTTATTTATCATTCTTCACCGCTGCACTAACATTAATATATTATTTAGAATATACGTGCTCACAAAAAATGATTAGATCAAGCATAAATCAAATCTTATGGTCAGGTGTGTATAAGGGTCCTTATTCCTTCAGTTTCTAATTTGATTTTGGACGTACACCAATTCTAATATAAATATTATAAGAAATGATAATATTTTTTGATTCATAAAGTTACGGTGAATTTTTCTTTTCATACTATTGTACCTTTTAATATAATTTTCGTTGTGTTGATTCTATACCAAGCATATCCTGACATGACGTACGGTGGATAGACTATGATTATATGATAACATTATACTTGCTTTAAAACTATATTTCTGTGTGATCCGTATCTTTGATGAAGAATCTCTGAAATATGTGCATTGCTTGCTTACATCTTTGCCACTTTATCCCATGGACTCGATCCATCTTACTTGCTTTAAAACTATATTTCTGTGTGATTCGTATCTTAGATGAAGAATCTCTGAAATATGTGCATTGCTTGCTTACATCTTTGCCACTTTATCTCATGGACTCGATCCATCTTAGCATGCATTATGCATACTCATCTCCACTCGTCAATGTCGAGTTCCTTGCTTCCCGCGCTATGTTGCCTTTTTCTTATCAATCATCAACATCGAGTTTCTTGATGAGCTAGAAACATATGAAGTCGGTGAATCAATTCGTTTCCTACAGAAACAGAAACAGTTTCAGTGTGATCAATAATGTGACCATATTGGACATGGTTGTAGCTAAAATCATTTATCGGTTCGATATAAGTTTATCCTATTTCTAATCTGCATCAACTCGAATTCTGAAGACCAGCACCAAATAATTTAATCGGAATCGACTTCATGCATTGGTTGCTCAGCTCAAACAATGTTTTTGATAAAACTTAATAAATTGAATCCAGCACTGCTTGAGTCCACGTGTATGATCGGAAAATAACCAAGTGCTCAGCTGATGCAAACTGCAGTCGCACGTGGATAGCCAAATTCTCGACTGTGTTTGGCGTCGCACCTGTGTTTGCCTCGTAATGTCGCCATTTCCACATTTTTTAGTTGCCTGTTATGCAAAAGCTCCAGCTTACGCGAATGTCACTTTGTCTTGGACATCCACGTCATCAAACTTCAAATTAGATTCAAAAGTAAATGCATAGTTGGGCTGAAATATTTAACGGAAGTCTTAGAGATCATTTACTTATTAGCGTATGCCTAGTTGATTTAAAAGTATTGCCAAGCTTGGTCTGTCGGGCATGCATGTATGCAGATGAAATTAGTTATTCTTCATGTGCCTGCATACAGCAGATCATAAACTGAGAAAATGAGCGTACCTCGAAGGCTCGAACCATGGAGGAGCGCGAGGAAAACAACTTCTGCTCCAGCTGGCTGGTGTCCTTGTCGTGCTCTTCTGCCATCTCGTCGCCCTCCATGACCTCCACAGTCCATGGACTGGTTCCAGTGCACATGGGGCGCCATCAATAATTGGATCTTTGAGGTGAACAATCAAACAGGTAAATTATCTATTGGTTCCTGATGGAACAGAGGCCAACTATAAAATTATTGATATATCACCGTGCGTGCTACATATCCTTCCTTCAGGTGGAGATCGACAATAAACTGCTGAGAGCAGCGGTTCCTCTAGCTTGCGATGCAGCACCATTGCACCAATTACGGTACAAACTGAAGATTGCAACTATTACCTAATGTTGATGGGCGTGCCTTTGATCTGATGAAGACCTGGCGTCCAGCCGCCTCGTCGTGCCAATGCAATTAATGGAGCGAATCAGCTCGTGTCCTGCGATGTCGTGTCGCCGATTTGCCGATGCAACCGATCGTTGTGGACGTGCATGCCTTCGATCTGTCCTCCGGCGTCTCTCTGTCCTGCCTTTGATTCGGAGATGCAACAGAGATTCTTGACATGTACGGATATGTCGCCGCGGCAACGTCTTGCTGGGTCCAGGCGTGTATGCTCTCTCATCCATCAAAAATTCACACGAAGGCAGGTTATTTGTAAGAATCCTACATGCTGGGAGGGGAAGATCTAAACGCATACGAAGATTGCAGCCGTTGCCGGAAGTTCATGGCTTGCCTTTGATCTGCGGGCGTCCTGCCGCCATGTCAAGCCGTCGATCTTCCGATGCAAGCGATAGTTCTTGGCGCGCCTTCGATCCGTCATGGGGCACCTCCCTGTCGTGCCTTCTATTCGCCGAGTTCTCGTGTTGATTTGTTTTTCTGGGCGTCCTCCAAGTCATATTTGTCAGCCAGTCCTCGTGGATCATCCAGTGCTCCATTGATGTCGCGTCCGTGTGCTTCGGCCGCCGCCGTGGACGACCATGCCATCGCCCCCGATCTCCCCTGCTCATGGTGTGTTCCTGCTACCCCTTCGTGCGGAGCAGCACCAATCAAAGCACATATGGGGTGAAGAGAACGTGTTCTTCACGAAGAGTACTCGTTGACATAAGGGTGGAAACAATTCGGTACTGTACCTTTTTTGTTGGAGTCCTCCTTATGTACGACCCACAAACGATGAGTGCGTGCGTGTGCCGGCTGGAATCTCGTGAGATACACTAAAAAAACTCTTCGTGAGATTAGATTACTTTTAATCTGGGCTGTCCTTTTTGCGTTGGTTGATCCTAACCGTTTATTGTCTTGTGTTTTAATTATATAATAGATCCTTTTAGCTAGGCATGATAATTTGATGATGCTCTCATATGTAATAGGGTTGAATATAGAAGAGCATCAAGAAGCATATATAAAACATGTTTAAATCTAACACTCTTCCTGTGCATAGGAGCCTTGTAAGAAAACAAATTATTGATGCATGAAGCTACTAGCATAGACAGACAAAACAAGTGCAACTTCAAAAATTTCAACAAAAAGAGAGAAGACTTAATATTATTGTGATATATGAAACCATGTCTCCCTCTCTCATAAAACTTTCAGTAGCATCATTGATAAAATCCACAATATAACCATCACATGAAACATTCTTACCATGATTCATATGCACAAAAGTATCAATATTTTCCACACAAGAAAAGTTCTTCTCCTTAATAACAATGGGAGCAGGATCATCATAAAGAACTCTAACATGATCGACAAGTTGTATATTAAAGGGATGGTTTTGGGAAATCCCTCCATAACTATGACAAGTTTCATGAGGATGATTGTAATTATAACCTATGTCATAGCATTCTTTATAATAATTATCAAAGACTGGAGGCATAGTATCATCATAAGCAATAGAATAGTTATCTTCCAAGGTGTGTTCATCTGTAAACATATCATCACTTTTACTAGAAAGAGATGTGTCAAACATATAATCATCAGTAGCAAAAGGATTTTCAAACACATCACTAGGAGGAGAGGTCTCAGATATATAATTATTACTAGCAAAAGGATTTTCAAACACCTCATCACCAAGCTTAGAGCTTTTCATATCAACATTGGAAGAAACATGGATAGTACTAATAGTATGGCAATTATTAACATCATCATTTTCAGAATTGGTACCCCAAAGATTTTCAATATCAAAAGCAGTTTCATTTTCCCAATCATGATCACTAATATAAATAACAGGCATAGGTTCATCATCAAGTTCACAATCATCGAATTCAGAATTATAAGTATCAATTGTAACAGGAGCAACAAGTTTGGGAGAAGATACCGTTTCCTCTCTCCTTTTACTCCTCTTCTTCTTCTTCCTCTTTCCCTTTTTCTTCTTCTTTTCCTCTTTAGGAGGGAGAGGCTTGAAAGGAAGCTTCTCCACATAACCTGGTTTAGTATTAGGGACAATGGAAGAAACTTAGGGGGATTCCTCTCTTTCATTAATGAGAACAAAACACATATTAGTCCTGTCATACTTTGGTAAAGTCTCATCCTTTATAATATTTTGTATGTAGGTGTTAGCATGGCAATTATTAACACAATAGAGATAACATCCATGCAACACACTATTCATATCAAGATCACTCATATCTAACAAGGAAGTTTTTCTTGATAACTCTTCACACCCCAAAAATAATGTAAGTTCATCATGTTGATTAGGAGTGATCATGTTATCACAATACAAATTTGCAGTAATCATTGGATTCGAAAGGCTATTATCATGACCTGAACATTGAAAATTAAAATGACCCACTTTATAGCAAAGTTCACAAATAAAAGGATGGAGGTCACAAACTTTTTCACCAAGATCTCTTAGAGCCTTGTACCATGTTCTAGTTTTTTCATTCCTATGATAGATACAATATTCATCTTCGATTTGATTAATTCCACAAGGTCTATGCATTCCACAAAAATTAACATGTTATAAGAAATAGTATTTTCAGAAGTTTGAGCATGTTTATTGCAATCATTAACAACAATTTCATTTTCCATGCAAGTGTCTTTGAAAGGTTCATGATACACGTCCCAATTTTCTTTAGGAACATTAATATGAGAAGCAAAGGTTCTAAAACAATCAACAATAATTTGAGAATCAAGACCATATTTAGCACTAAACTCTTGAAAACTAGCAGTTTCAACGAAAGACTTAATGCAATCATATTCATAGTTTATACATGATTCTTTACCTTTGTCATTCTCCCAATCCTCAGCATTGTTTTGAATTCTTTCAAGAATATCCCATCTAGCTTCAACCTTCTTGCTTGTGAAAGAACCATGTGAACATGCATCTACATAATCCTTGTAATGACCTGAAAGCCTTGCATAAAAATTAGTAACAATTATTTCCTCAGAAAGCTCATGGTTAGGACATTTGAGTATTAATGTTTTCAGCCTTCCCCAAGCTTGAGCAATGCTTTCTCCATCATGAGGGTACAAATTATAAATGTAATTCCTATCTAGATGCACTTCACGAAGAGGATAAAATTTAGAGTAAAAGAGAGATTCAAGCTGTTTCCAATTCGAAGGTTGTTCATCCAGCAGCCTATACCATTCCTTTGCTTTGTCCTTAAGTGACAATGGAAATAGTTTCCTCATGACATTTTCTCTTGATAAACCTGCAACCTTAAATAACTCACAAAGTTCTGTAAGTTTCGACAAGTGAGCACTTGGATGGATTGATCCATCCCCTGCATACTGATCATTCAAAACCCTTTCAACAATTTTCATAGGTATTTTAAAAGAAATACTTTCAACAGGTGGATTTGGAATATCACAAACATCATTAGAATTATCACATATTGGAGACAAAGCATTATCAAGGCAAAATAATTCCTCCATAGCTGAGGAGCAAAAAAGATTATTTTCATATAAACTAGCTTCCCCAAGCTTAGGCTTTTCCACAGCCTTAGCAATAATGGTGTCCAAAGAATTTATACTAATAAAATTACTACCACTATTATGCAAACAAGCCTCCATAGGTTTTTTAATTTTCTCTTCAAAAGCATCATGTCCTAATTCCATATAAAGTTCATAGAGATCTCTAATTTTTTTGTTGTTTTCCATTAAGCCTAACTAGTGAAAATAAAAACAAGAAACAAAAAGAAATAATTGCAGAATCTAAAGGAGATACCTTCCAACGCTTACCTCCCCGGCAACGGCGCCAGAAAATAGCTTGATGTCTACGCACGCTTCTATTCTTGTAGACAGTGTTGGGCCTCCAAGAGCAGAGGTTTGTAGAACAGCAGCAAGTTTCCCTTAAGTGAATCACCCAAGGTTTATCGAACTCAGGGAGGTAGAGGTCAAAGATATCCCTCTCAAGCAACCCTGCAATTAATATACAAGAAGTCTCTTGTGTCCCCAACACACCAAATACACTTGTCAGATGTATAGGTGCACTAGTTCGGCGAAGAGATAGTGAAATACAAGTAATATGGATGATTATAAGTGGTAATTGCAATCTGGAATAAAAATGGCAGCAAGCAAACATGTAGCATAACTTGTTGTAAACGGTGTTTCAATGCTTAGAAACAAGGCCTAGGGATCATACTTTCACTAGTGGTACCTCTCAACATGTTAGCACAACTGAATGCAAGTAAATGATACTCGGGATTATTCTCCTTCTTGATAACACAAGAGTACTATGTGTAGGGCTGCAAAAGCACTCCTCAAAGTCTGAGTAAACAAACACCACAATTCCCAAGAACAAGCCATGATAAATATCTAAATTATTCATAGAGTCACACACAAGTACCCACACTGTCACCTTGATACCGTGTTGTCACAATGACTCCGGAAACTAGATACAATCACTTGAGTAGCATAAACATTACATATGAATTCAGCGATACTAGCAATACTCATGATCACATAAAGATCACACCATGGGAGAGAGAGATAAACCACATAGCTACCGGTAGAGCCCTCAGCCTCGGGGGAGACTACTCACACATGGTCATGGTGAGCACACTTGCTGGAGAGGTTGATGAAGAGGTGCAGCCCGGAGAGGAGACGGCGGCCCGCTGCAGCCACGGCGCAGCGGCGGCGCTGGAGATGGCGATGGAATCGATGGAGATGGCTCCGGGGGCACTTCCCCGTCTCGACGGTGTGCCGGAACAGAGATTCTGTCCCCCGAAACTTGTCGTCGATGGCGGCGGCGCTGCGGAACTCTTCGTGGAATATGACAGGATTTTTTTAGGGTTTTCGCGTCGAGGGGAACTTATAGGCGAAGGGGCAGCGTCGGTGGAGGCCCAAGGGGCCCACCTCACCTGGTGGCGCGGCCAGGGGGCCCACCGCGCCGCCATATGGTGTGGCCACCTCGTGGCACCACTTCGTCTCTCCTTCGGACTCCGTGACGGTGCTGGAAAAATAGGGACTTGGCCTTTTGTTTCGTGCAATTCCGAGAATATTTGCAGAAGTGATTTTCTGGAACCAAAAACAGCGGAAAACAGGAACTGGCACTTCGGCATCTTGTTAATAGGTTAGTCCCGGAAAATGCATAAAAATGATATAAAGTGTATATAAAACATGTAGCAATTGGTATAATATAAGCATGGAACATCAGAAATTATAGATACGTTGGAGACGTATCAGGAAGCTCAGTACCATCCGCGCGCCTCGCCCGGTCATGAAGAGCAATCTTGCCTACCTCTATCTCTGGATAATATGCCCGGAGTAATGTCAACACATGAGCAGCTCCGGAGCGAGCATAAGACCCCTTCCAATCAGAGACATAGTGAGGAGCCTTAAGTAGCCTATTCAGACAAAACTCACATGAATCTGGAGCATCAGTCGCAGGGGAGATTTTTGTCATAACTTCTTTGGTTGCTTTAAGAAGGCGCAGGCTAAAATCTTGAAGATATTCCAGTTGATCCTTCAAATTGGAGCGATACACAGGAGCGCCAGGCCCTGCAACAAAAAACAAGATATTATTCAGATCAGCAGCTCATGATGGTCACTCAGAAAATAGATGATCAAGAGACAAAGGGTTAGGGATGTACCAGCGAGTTGCAGAATGGCTGATTTAACAGCAGATCCAAAACCCTCAAAAGCCTTGAGCAGCGAGTTATATTTCTCATCTCGCGCGGCGAGCTCCCTCACATGGTCTCCTTTCAGCCGATCAAGCAGCTCAGATTTGAGATTCAGCCCCTCTCGCAAGGATTTTATCAATTCATCCTTCTCCATTAGTCGCTGCTTGGAGTCTGCTTCAAGCTCTTTAAATTGCTCTTCACAGGAGTCAAGTTGATCTTTGAGTATTTGTATTTCTTGCGCTTGGTTCTTAATGATATCACTATGATGTCCCAAGGCAGATCGCATCACTTCAGGTTTATCTAAGGAAATGCCCTTGGCTTTCATTGCGTCAGAAGCAGCAAGCGAAGAAAGCTCCGGCTGCGAGTAAACGGAACATAAGCAATTTTGAAAGGTACTTGGGGACTCAAAGCTTGGAAAAAAGAAAGAATCAACACCCTGCGAACTGACACATGGTCTTGATCCTTGGGGGCTACAGTATGCGTACCAGGCGACTTGAAGATAATTGCCCAACCAGGTCGCGCAATAAAGCAGCGTGCTTATCTCCAGCATCGATTATGGCATCTGCAATTGATTTGGAACTACCAGCGCTGGGGAGGTCAGACGCTTCAGAAATGGGAGCTCTAACTTGAAGGCTCAAAGCATCAACATTAGGAGTCGCAGATGGCGCTGCGACTGGAACCACGGCAGGAGCCGCATCGGCAATACCCTCTTCTAAAGAAGGCTTCAGATAAGTTGCGCCATCGCTAGTTCCCATGTCCTCACCAGCAACATCACCTTCACTTGTGGTTGGCTGAGAAAGATCAGTGGAGGAGGTAGACTTTGTATCTCCTCCAACCATGGCCCTGCAAGATATTGATGGTTATAAACCAAAATGGCAGCACAACAGTTATATAAGGAAAGAAAATCTTACCCAGAAACAATACGAATGCTCTTCATCAGGCAGCCAGAAGAAGGAGAAGACAAATCTTGCAGGTCTGAGCCTGCGGGATAGAAAAAACACAACAGTGATTAAACAACCCTTCCTGAAGACACATGAATACGAAGAAAAGAATGTCACAAGGAAATACCCGAGCTTGTCGAGGGACAATTCTTCACCGCAGGCTCGGAGGGAAGTACAGTGCTGCCAGGCTTAGCGAGTTTTAAAGATTTGGCGGCTTTGATATCCACAAGCAACGCCAAGGCCTTGCGACGTTTCTCAGGTTGCGAGGGATCTTCTGAGCTCTCAGGGAGAAGGCGCTTAGAGGACCTGCGAGGTACTTCAGGAAGCGCCAGAAAAGATGTGCCTGGAGCCGTGGACAAGAGAGCATGGGCCATTTGTTGCTCCTCTTCAGATGTGCTACCACCAGGCTCAGAAACAGTGCCATGTGCGATCATTTCCTCGCCAGGATCAGCGACTTCTGCTGGCAACTTCACAGTGGTTTCTTGGCCTGAGCCGGTCTCCTCTTCAGATGGGAGAGTCCAAAAGTAAGGATCGATCTGAAAGAAGAATCAACAATCAGAGATAGTCAACTTTGAAGAAGGAATCCTAGAGGGAAAAATTACAAGAGTAATTACCACAAAAGGCTTGTGTTCAGCCCAGAAGGGAGCAAGACCGACGTTATCATACGAGTCAATGTCCTCGTTCGTCACCCGGCGAATGAAGTTTATCCACTCCCCTTTGTCCCAATCTTCAGGGCAAGTACGATCAACGTCGTTGGCATGGCAGGTGAAGTCCATCATAAGTCGCACACGGCGACTCACAGGCTGAATTCGCCATTTGGTCCAGCAAGATATAAGATCCAATCCAGTAAGACCATGGAGCGTCAGCGCCCTCATCTTGTCTAAAAGAATTTCGATAGAGGCCAGCGAGGAAGGATCGGGCTTGGAAGACAAAGCAGAGGTAGCCTCGAAAGGGAGTGGAGACCAAGGGGGGAGATGAACCTCGCCTTCAGGAGAAGTATCTTTGCAGTAAAAGAAAGTTCTTTGCCAGTCCTTAACTTTTTTGGCAAGGGCTAGCTTTGGGAAATACTACCCTTACGGCGTTGGAAAGATATGGCGCCGCATTGGAGGAAAGATGCATCTATTGCTTCTTTTTGACTATTGCAGCTAAAGAGAGCGAGCCAGAAGTCTATTGAAGGAGGAATTCCTAAGTAATCTTCGCAAAGGACATGGAAGTTACTCACTTGCAAGATTGAGTTGGGACCGATGTCATGCAGGCGAAGACCCAGCCGCTGCATCAGGGAGCGAAAGAAAAAAGAACCACGAGGCTTGAATCCGCGCTCGACGTGTTCCGCAAAAATCACCACTTCTCCTGGTTGTAGATCGGGAATTATCTCCTCGCCAGCAGCGTGCCATTCGCATTGATCCCTCGGAGGAAGAACGCCGCGAGCAGCTAGAGACTCCAAAAATACCTCATCAATCCATGAGCCTTCCCTGTTGCAGCTACGGCGAGACATCTCTTTCGATCAAGTGGATTTCCGCCAGAAGATTGCGAGCGCAAGAAGCGGAATCAAAGGCGACGGAGAAGAGTAGCAGCGGCATAATTGAAGTAGAACGCCAGGGAGGCCGATGGGCCAACATAAAAAGCCCAGGCGCAGAAGACGCTCAGATCTGAAAACCAATAGGCACGACCAGATGAGTCGCGCCCTTGAGCCGCTAAGAAGGTTATAAGTCGCAAATGGCGATACAAAAGTTGGAGTTCAGCTAGGACATTCATGTGAGCGGTTCAATGGTTCAATGAGACAAAGAAGCCTTCATCCGAAGTCCAAGCTGAACTTGGGGGCTAATGTCGGGGGAATACTTTGTAGATTAACCCGCGGCCCATATTTGGTAAAGTGCGACTCATCTTACTCGCACAATAAAGGCCTACATAAAGCAGGCCCAATATCACACCGCCACAAGGAGAAAGATCTAGAAGACATATCCTGGAAGACGTGAGGAGGGGTTAGTCTCCAAGTAGGTTCCAGTCGATGTATTCCTTGTGGAGGAAGTTTCCTTTGTAACCTAGCGAGCCTCTGTGTATATAAAGAGGACTCGCAGGACTTAGACAGGGTCAAGCTATCAAGCCCTAAACCCTAGCTCTTACGGCGAGTTCCCAGATCGGATCGCCACCATTGTAACACCACATATATCATATCAATACCAAGCTAGGGTAGGCAGGAAGTAGGTCTTTACCTCACATTGAGGGGCCGAACCTGGGTAAATTTGTGTTCGTCCTTGTTCCTGCGATCCCAAGCTCGGAGACGATTGACTCACGCAAATCCCACACCTACGAAGTCATCCATGACATCTGACGTGACAAACCCACGACACTAGCCGCCAGCTGCTTTACATAGGATACCAAACACCTAGTCGGTTTGGACAGGCCCTATATATAGGTTACGTGTACGGTAATTTAAAAAAATCCGCCATGCATAACTAAACCGTCAAGATCTACTATGAAGATATAACACACCCCGTAATGCGATGATCCAGAATACTTACAAACACCGTTGCGAAAGATCTTGTGTTCGTCGAAGTAGATGCCCGTGCAGCCTGATGAAGAATCTCACATTCACGCTAGCAGGTGAGATTGTTGCCGATTCCCCCGTGAGGATCACTTGTGTAATCCCTCTTCTAGTATCCACGCATCCATTGCGTCAATCCGTCAGCGCTCCGCCATCTAGATCACTTGACGCCGGTGAAGAGAGCTGGCCTTTCAGCGTAGTATATGTGGTAGATCAAATCAACTTGATTAGATATGTATGAGACTAGAGAAATCTAATTCGCAACACATGCCCCTTGCGGGTAGGAGTATATATAGTGGGATCAAGGGGTAGGAGGCTTGGGAAAGGCCATGGTGCGCCGGCCCTAGAAGAGTCCGGCCAGCCCCCTTGCCCAACTCGGATTGGACTCCTAGTTGGACTAGGAGTCATTTCCTCCCACTATTCCTTTTTCCCTTTTATCTTTTAATTAAAAAGGCTTTCCAAAAACCACTTAATTAAATAAAGGAAAGAGAGGGGGAGAGGATGCGCCAGCCCTGGTGGGGTGGGCGATGCGGCCGGCCCGACATAAGTGTGACGCAGCCCTAGGGCATCCTCCCCTTCCGGCACTCCCTCCCCCTTCCTCCTGGTTTCCTCCGATACTCTTCCGGAGCCAAATATACTCTATAGTAAAATTATCAAATCTATCCACTGACGTCAAAAATACTTCACGTCATCCCGAAACATCTCATATTTGCCATATTTATCTCACACGACTTTTAGCCCTATACCAGCATTAAATGCCTCTCATAATAACTTCACCGGAACACCTCCGATTCACACCGGAGTTGTTCCTGTGACATCGGAATAACTCCGGCCACTTCCCATAACCAATATAACTACATCATTCTCTCAATTAAAGATTGACTACAGCTTAAGCGTGTGACCCGGAAGGTTCGGTAACACATAGATATGTCCGGAGTACTTACCGAACAATAACCGGCATTGGGACCTAGACAGCCGTACTGGCTCCCTTGTGTTCACGAATAAACGATGGAACCTCTTGTGTTTATCATTACGCTAATCCCCTTACGGACACGATACCAATGATATCACGATATGAGACAATGTGATCTAGCGTGATCAAACTATTCGATCACTGCACATATAACCTCGTACCGCTATCATTCTCTTTTCTCGTTCCGTATTCCTGATGTCCTGTGATAAATCACACTGTGTCTAGCCACACAATAGAGTGACATCGGTCGTACTGAGATGACCTAGAATATGTATCTCTCCATCGTCCGGAGGAGTAAGTACCAATCTTGAACGATCTCCACTCTGTTACTCATTCTAGTTTATACCCCAAAAGCCACTGTTATAATCTCCGGACGTTTGATGACGATAAATGTACAAGTGTCAAACGAGCGGTCACTAGAAGTTCTCATAGTACATCTATTACAAAAAATTACATGCACGGTTGACTATTGAGGCACCGCCATGGCCGATTTGATCTTCGCGACCACGAATCCTCCATGCCAGAAACCTGTTGGAGCTAGATCAGCTGACCAAATGGACAAACCCATCTGGCAGTGGCCGTTTTCTTCAGGTGTGGTGCCCTGTAGGAAGCTCGGCGTCCATGGCATCAAGGGAGGCTCCCCCGATCTTCGCCTGGGAGGGGCGGATGGCCTGACCACAACACGTATGCGGCGGCGCAACGGGTAGTAGCTACAGCGGTTGAGAAATAGCTTCTTATGTTAATAAAAGGAAAACGCTTTCTACAGGCCTACCTTTTTTTTTGCAACTCAAAAACTCTCATTCATTAATCAACAGGTTTACAATCATTCAGTAGGCATCGAGCTAAGAAACTAGGAATAAAATTAACCCAAATGCATCTCCTTCTAAGCTCACTATCGCGCGCATTTGTAGGTTGCTTCGTGCGACAAGCACTAGCACAGCTCTATATCTCTCTGTTCATCCACGTGCGGGCGTCCGGGCTAGGGATGCGAAAACATGACTCGTTTGTCCCACTTTTTGTGCATACCTAGTACACCAAAATTTTGTACTAGTTATGCACAAAAGGTGGGACAAACGGTCCGTTTGTGCATCCTTAGTCCGGGCGATGCAGCCTATTCCTTCGCGCTCTCTCTCTGTTCGTTCAGTCAGCAGTGCAGCTAGTTGTACCCTTTTCTCCCCTGTTCTTTGCCCACCCATGTGTTGTGCAACCGACTCCTTTGCTATCTCTTCGTTCCGTCTACCCAGTCCATGCTTCTGAGCTTTTTTCGCTATGTGTATTCGGTGCGGATTTTCTAACTTGCTGTGACAAAGTCATCCCTGGCTTTGCCACACGATTAACAAATAACTGTCCAGATTGACAAAAGATACACACATTTCACTTTTTAAACGATTGTAGCATGTACTGTCTATGGCTTCTGTAGCGCTCAATCCAGACAATTGGCTTTTAATCTCACGAATAAAAGGTGAGCAAAGTTAGAGGTACCATTGCTCTCTAACTTTGCCACTGCAAGTTAGAGAATCCCAGCCGATGTGTATTCGGCACGGATGTACAGGGACACACTATATTACCACATCTCGTACATTAAAAAAATACTACCACATATGGCTAGCTTCTTTCTTTTGTGATTTTTAAATGTTGCAACGATTTTTAAAATTTGTATAAAAGGCACACTTGTTTTGGTGAGAAAACACGCGGGAGATGTTGTTAAGATTTTATGCGTGTTTTGCTCTAAGTTTGTGTTTCTCCCAGATTTTTTATGTTACATACAGTTTTTCAAATGCTACAAACACGTGAATTTTTAGTTGTAATTGTTTGTGATTTTTGTTGCAAAAGAATAGTTGCTTAACCTTTTTTTTAATTGCTACAAATACTAGTTTTTTGTTGTCATAGTTTGTAATTTTTGTTGAAACTGTTGGTGATCTTTGTTGCAATACTATATTTTCTATTATATGGGGTAAGAAATTTTTATTTCAATACTCGTAAATTTGTTGTAATATTCAAGGTAAATCACCATGGTGACATTTTGCTGTAAATATCAGAAAGATCGGGGGCAACACGACATACCCCTTCGTCTAACTAGAGTTGTTGTGTAGTGCGGGTTGTTTTCCAAAAAAACAGGGACTAATATGCAAAAATACTCAATGCCTGATCTTGGGCGTTGGATGATGATCTGATGGCTGTGAAGGGACCTAGATTTGCAACTTTTAGACCGACCTATGCCTAGCGTCGACCTTAATAAAAAGGGGCTATCCAAGTTGAACAAAAACTTCAATCCAATAATAGTTGCCAACCTTCAGAAAGTGTAAAAAAATGGAGACGCAATTTGCCGAGTACCATTACGTCTCGAAGAGGGACAAACTATGTGACCAACGCCGTAGCCTGCCGGACTTGCTCTTGGGCAAAGGGCACACCATGGGTTGTATGTGGATCATTTCTAGTAAACAAGAGGAATAAAATTTTGGACCGATCCCGGGGAGGACACACATGTAGCTAGGGGTTGCAGCGGACACCAGGTAGAATTTTTCTTAGCAAAACAACAGCTTTTCACCCCATATGCATCTCCAAAAGATGATTTTTGGCACCGGTAGCGACACACTGGTGCTCCACCTTATGTACCAGGTTTCCATCGAGTTTGAGTACATTGTTGTTGCTATAATTGCACCCTTGGACAAATACATCGGTTGTACAACACTAACACTTAATCCTCAAAAGTAAAAATATACCAACACTCTCTTACATGTAAATTACTGTTGTTTGTACGTTGCAGAGGACAAGAAGTCGCTCACGGACGAACACCTTGACACGGTTCCAATCTTAGTTGTTCTTCTTGCGTTTCTCGAGGAAGAAGAAGAAGGCGAGAGAGGCGACTGAGAAGGTGGAGAAGACGCCAGCGGCGACCTTGATGGAGGTGGTGACGCCGGTAATGCTGACGACGTTGAATAAGACGCTGGTCTGGCCGTAGGCGACCTGCGTGCCTGAGGCGTCGAGAGCGTAGGCGCGCACGAAGTAGGTGGCGGTGGGGATGTCCAGGGCGACGCGGTACGTGACATTGCCGCCGGTGCTGGCGTAGGGCTGCTGGGTGACCTTGAACTGGCAGGTCTTGTCCTTCTTGAGGTCGTCGTGGGTCTTGCGCCACTCGCGCGCCTTCTGGCTCACCGGCGCGTAGCACAGGCTCACCTTCACGTTCTTGTACTCCGCGTCCTTGCCGGCAGTGCCGTTCAGGGACCAAGTCACCGTGATCATGTCCTCGCCGCCGTGAAGAACTGGCCATGTATTGATCGTCATGCGTGTTAGATTTTTATTAAACTCAAAGAATGCTGAAAATTATATAAAAACTGATTTATTTTAACAAATTCGAGCATCTGGATTCTTCTATGCGACGACAAGGCTAATTTACTTCTGCATACATGGCCATATATGCCAATCCATGACGTGTATAGCAAACAAAGTAGTCTCTCAAAAAAATACTAAGTAGCCTCTCGCATGCGGCGGAAAGTCCGGCAGCATAAACGATGATGAACGTACCTTGGCCGGCAGTGGGGGTGGCGGTGACCGCGAGGTCTACGGGCAGCTTCGTGAGGTACGCCACGGCGCCCGCAGGCGCGCAGCAGCCGGCGGCGAGAACCACCAGCAGGAGCGCCGTGACCATTCCTTGACGAGCCATCGATCACTGCTTGCTGGTCTTCTTCTAGCTTCTTTCACGCTTCGGGCTTGATGCAATTAACTCGATGTCTGCCTGCTACTGCTCGATGGGAGGAGGTTGATGTGAGGGATGGAGGAATACGGATGGGGCTAACATGTATATGTAGGCGCGTGAGGGGGCGTTGACCGTGGGCGAGGAGCTTGCTTTCGTGTGGTCGAGGAGGCGCCCATTCGAAAGTCAGACCTCGTCTGATTTTGTAAACTGTCCTCTCCGACCGGAGTTGCAATCTGCTCTATAGAGGCTTCAAAGGGTCTGGAGGATGAGAAGCGGCGACGGCAGATTGAACAGCTTGCATTGCAGCGATAAACTACTGCTGCAAGCAACGGTGGTTCAATTTGCGGGAGTGGGTGTTTTTAAGTCGTCTTCAGATTGAAACATTCTCTAAAGAATGTAACGATGGCCATTGTCGGCCTAGATCAGTCAACTGAGTGCAAAAGCCCAAGGGAGACATTGCCACCATCCCGGTTTTTTGCAGAGTGTAAGTGTTCACCCAGCTCTTGCAGCTCTATTCGGGCAACGGTCCGCAAACGAAACCTCGGTAACTTTGCATCTGTTTCTCCATGTTGAGTTGTTACTTGTTAGTTGAAGACTTTCAGTCATTTCAGGTTGCCTGGGTTTGTTGGCTAGCCCATAATGTCGGCATTGACATGGTAAAGTCACTGCAATAAAAATGAGAAAACATGCGTCACGTGGCTATTAGCTCTAGCCAAAGGTTACGAGGATACCACAAGCAACTTATTTCGCATATATTTGTTTGACTTGGCTCAATCAGTGAACATAAGAAAAAGGCATGCATTCGAGTTATAGACAGATGTTTGTTTCCATACCATGAGAGTGATAGGGGACACAGGTGCAGATGAATGATCAACCACTGGGCAATCATAAATTGTACATAACTTATGTTTGACATATCTGAATATTTATGTTTTCTATAACAGCCTGGTCTCTTTTTACAATATTCTGTTATCATACTCCCGTCGGTTTGAAGGTACGAACTTCATGATTTTCAAGACAGGAAACAGGCAAGGTGAGTTGTTTATGCCCTTTGTATTCTCTATCTTCTTTTGATAGATTAGTTACAAATTCGCAAGGAGCAAACACAGCTCAAACCTGTTGCAAATAACTGACTTAGTTATTAGGGAAATCCCCATGTTTCCCCCATGCAGTTGCCAAAGGCAGCAGCCGCAGCCTTTGATCTACAACCGCAGCCTCTGATCTGGTAAACAGCAACAGCTGTCACCATGTATATACCCGTTGTTGCGATGGTGGCTGCTAGAGTTCATCGGCGCTGCTGGTGATCATGTTGTAGCAGTCACGATGATGACTCTGTACAGTCTTAATTTGGACAGCACGGAACGACGCACGAGACAGCCATCAGATAGATGATCCGAGGAGCATTGCTAGGCGAACGCTGGCTGGCATTGAGGAATGGCACAATTTGCATATGCCACCAGCTCCGAAAGTAACACGACCGGTGGATCGCTGGCATACACCGGCTGAAGGTTGGACCAAAGTAAATGCAGATGGAGCATTCATCTCGGTAACTGGTAATGGAGGTGCTGGAGTGGTAGTGCGTGGCCACAATTTTTTTTTATTGAACACAACATATTTTATTGATCTAGCAACATTTTACAAGGATGAGCATGTACTGGGACACGCAAGACATTGAAATTACACCTGCATTTAGACAAGCTCTGTTGCCTGTACCTAAGCACCTGAAAGGTAAAGGTCTACTCTGAAGCTTGAGAGCAAGTCTAGCCTGATGATGAGCTCTAAAATTAAAACTTCTTGATATATGAAAAACCTTCGAATCAACAAAGGAACTAGATGCTACCATGTCAGCAAGTTGTGGTCTGATTGCCCAGTGTCCTGGTTTGTGAAAAAAGGTCCATAGCGGCAGTAGCTGTTGCCAAGATGGCGTTGTCCGTCAAAAAGTTGCCTGATGAATATGCAGCATTTCCATAAGTTTGACTGCAAGCAGCAGCCCACGCTTCCGCCTGGATTGCTGATGAGGCGGGCGGCGAGATGGCCAAGATGCTGGCCACAATGGAGGCTTCCTAGGAGGAACTTGCCATTTTTTTCCCTGTTCCTGATGCCGAGGGAGCGGAACTGCTGGCTTGTCGCCGTGCTGTGCTACTAGCGCATGAGATGCAAATTCGGAAGCTTGTCCTGGAAACAGATTGTATGGGTGCTGGGTTGAAGTTGCAGAAGGAAGAAAGGGATCAATCGGTGCACGGCCATCTCGTGGAGGAGATCAGATCCATGCTGAAGACCTTTTGAGGACCATGTGGTTCGTATGGTCAGGCGTACTGCCAATGAAGCTGCTCACTAGTTGGCGAAATTTAGCTGCGAAAATAATAAGATATGTAATGTTTGGTTCGGTACCTCTCCGTCGGCTATTGTAACCAGATTGAACTTGGACTCTCCAGAGGTTTTAATACATAAATCACAGCAATTATTCTCAAAAAATACCAGTTGTTGGTGTTCGATCTCAACGGCTAGAGGTACCCACTACTCTCGTTTGATTCATGGGATTTCGAAAGGATGTGTTGGATTGAGATCTTACGAAAATATTCCTATGGAAGTTATAGGAATCTTGTAGTGTAAATTTCATATGAAAAAAGCATTAGGTTAGAAATACTCTTCACATAAGATTTAAGTAGACATGACATCCCAATCCTGTAAGTTATTCATGTGCATTTCATATCAATGAATCAAAGAAACCCTGAAAGTCTGAACGATACATAGGATCTCTTCCCGTTCAAGCAAGATGACTGGTGACAGGAAACCAAACAAACAAACTTTTGGTTATTGATGCAATTTACAGAGTACAGACCAAATTGGAACACGCAGCTTAACCTAGTATACAAAAACAGGCACCAAATCCATGTTTCAGAAGATTGAAACAACTTAATCTTGACTACATACAGGTTGTCGACTTATACATACAGATGACTTGTGTAGTAGAACAGGCGCTGAAGTCACACTTTGCACAGCACATATGCTTTTTGGAACAACAGGAACGAGTTAAGGGCCATAACGGCTGTCAGTGTTCTCTGCTAAGGAGTGTCATCTTCTCCGCTCACTCTGCTCCGTCAAAAATGGATGCTTGAGCGCTTCATGGGCAGTTAGGCGGCTTGCCGGATCATACCTAAGCAGCCCTTGCAGAAGATCAATGAAGTCCCCAGCAGAATGATCTACATTTTGCATCACCAAATTCTGCTTGCAGAAGATAAAATTAAATTCTGGAGCAACAAATACTTAGTTGGTACTCAATGCAGCAAACATTATATGAAATATACCTGAAGCCGGGGCAGCTTCATGACAGCTTTCATACTCTCCCGTGAAGCACATCCTTCAGGCCAGTTTAAACGGCCCTTTCTTACATATTTCTCAGCATGTCGACTACACATAAGGAACAAATAAGCAAATAACACCAAGTAATCTTCACAAGGCTGACTGCTTACTACGCTGACATGGATCAAAGACAGCAACATACTCTGCCCTCTTAAGCATGTGATATGGCAATGGGCTGAGCACCCTCTCCATCATGGCCAGATGCTCCAAGTTTTCATGAGTTTGAAACAATGCCTCTCCCTGCAGTACCTCAGTAACTCAAAAAGGCCCATTGTTGTGATTGGTGACAAATGAAAACAAGCCCCAATAACATACCGTGCACAGTTCGACCAGTATACAACCAGCACTCCAGATATCACATGGGTAACTCCATCCAAGTCCTGAACAGAACATCACCCATGGCAAATATAAGAACATACGCCAAAAATCTCGCTGAAGGCGTAGGTTTTGCACTGGAGAAGAAAGATACCCAAGATAACTTCAGGGGCCCGATAGTGCCTAGTAGAAACCACATAGGTCTGGTCCTGCTGATCATATGTTGTGCTGCCAAAATCAATCACCTTTATTGCACTGGACTTGGGCAGACGTTTGTAATAGGATCCCTCCTTTGGGGAACGGGATGAAACCTATCAGTTTATATCAAAGAATTAGCACATATGGTATATACCAGGAATAACAAGGATAGTAAAATATAAAACTGCAAGATCAAATTCGTAAATGAACAAAGTATACTTTGTAATCAGGCACTTTAGTGTACTCCGCAGAAACAAGAAGAATGTTCTCAGGCTTTAAATCAGTGTGAATGAGGCGCAAATCATGCATAACTGCAACACACATTGCAGAGAAGATAAATATGTAAACAGCCAAAAGGCAGTTAGATATTCCTAACATACCATTAAATAATCAAATGATAAGAAACGGTCATCAATAGATGACACCCTAGGATTATCAAATAATTGATCTACAATTGCATACTAGTGCAGGTATAGGGTAGATGAAGTGTGCACACACATGCTAGACATTCCAACAGTTGTTTGGCAACCTCCCGAACTACGGCAATTGGGAATGCTCGGTAATTGTTTTTCCGCAGAAAATCATATAAGCTTGGCCCAAGCTTCTCACAGACCTGCCCACCATTCATTCAAATTCACCAACGTTTAAGCTCAACAGGGTTATCTCGTGTGGTTAGATCATAACTTCCATATAATCTAATGATGTACTTACAATACAGATATGGTTACGATAGTCAAACCAGTTCCGAATTTGGACACAACTGCAAAATAGACCAGCTTATATACAAGCAACCTTATGAAAAGCAAAAGGGCACAGAGAGAACATATAATATGCATCATTGGAATTGTACAAGTGAAATTGATGACTCACCTGGATCTACTTTTTTCATATTTGCAAAGCTGCTCTAGCATGCCGATTTCTATCATTGCAGCATCCCTGTACTTCTTAATGCCTCTGATGATCTTAATAGCCACCATTTCTTTGCGTTCCCTATCCCAACATTCCAACACCTGACCAAAGGTACCTGTTGTATTTGCATAAACACATCCAATTATGAGCACACCCTGTTGCCGTCATCAACAAAACATGCAGGAAATGAATTGAGAGTCCCGTCATATCAACAGCTAGGCTTCTGTCTAAACTGACCTTCACCCATCTTTGCATTAATCCTGTCTGCAGACATGAAAAATAATATGGAAAAATGTTGAGGATGAGAAAAGGTGATAGAACACTCAATCACAAATAAACAATTAAGTTGTGATAAGGTAATTACAGCGAGATGTCAGGTTGTCTCCCACAGCAAAAACATAGTGTCCATCTTTGTCATCCTCTCTAATAGGAGGCGTCGCAAAACGAAAGACCTCTTGCGCCTCCTGAGAGGAAACAATACCACCTGTTGAGAGCCCCAATGTCACAGCAGTGATCACATTTGCAACATCTTGCCCACAAAATTTTATCTGCATCAACAGACAAGCATACAAATTAGATATCCATACCAGACTTTGTAAAATAAGTTATGTTCTGCAATCATCCAAACCCATATACAAATCTTCATGTAGATAATCCAATACCTAATTAAAAAGTACAAAATATTCAAAACAAGACCCTCAACTAAACCTTCAAATCTATTGTAATTGGACAAACGCTCTAATAGAGTGACCCAGAAGGGTCTTAATTATCGATCAACTCGGTAATCTACCCAATTAATCTGCCTCGCAAAAAAAAATATACGCAACAAACTAACGAGAAATTCGCCAAAATCCACGACCTAATTGACTGTATACGGTAAAATTAAGAAAAGCGCGTCAGGCGACTCGAATCTAGGCAGAAACAAGCATCTACTTCCCGAGATCTACGATGAGTCACCTATCAAAACGATTGAACAACACATCAACTATTGAATCAACGCAAACTAGCTACCACCGTACAGATCTGCGAGGTAAGGGTCAAAGCGCGTCTGGATCGGCGATATACCTGAGCGATCTCGGGGCCGACGTCCCAGCCAAGGCGCTGGCGCTTCCTCGGGCGGTGGTCCAGCGGCGCGTGCGGCATCTCGGCGAGGCACTCCATCGCGAACGAGGGTCTCGAAACGACGGCTGCGGGCGGCGGCGGGGCCGATTGGGTTTGGTCTCCGGATGCAGCAGAGAGGAGGAACGAGCGATTCCGTGCGGTTGTAACCCTAGCGTCCGCAGTTTATGGGCGAGAGGGGAAAGAGGATTAGGTGGTCGTGGCGACGGAGGCGGTGCGAGTCCGACACGGCTACAGCCTGTGCCACTGACGCTGCCGGGCCCACTTGCGGGTTCTTCCTACGGCCCACAAGTCAGCCACGTGATATCGAGGCGTGGGTACGAGTTCTGGTGAGTAGCTGTAGACGCGTCCCTCGCTCGGGTCGTGGACCGCTCGTTCCTCCGTTGGCGAACGGATTCGCGCACGCAGTTTTCCTTAGCTGTTATCCAGCTAGTCCCAGTGACATGTGGGGTCAACACTAGCCTGCCCCACATGTCAGTTCTTGTTTCGTTGATTTGACTCAAGAGATATCGCTAAACCTGGCATGTGGGTCAGTGTCTACTGTGCCCCACCAGTCAGTTACAGGCGAGCAGAATGCACTCTGTCGAATTGGAAATAAACCAGCTGCGGTTTGGCTTAACACCGGTTGCGTTATCAAAAGGGCATATTCGGCATATATGCCCTCGAGGGAGATAGTATCCGATTCTCCAATACCAGCCCGAATAGAAAAGGACGTGTCTGGTAGAGAGCCAACTTTGTGATAGTAGTGGAACACACATTGTTTGTCCAATTTGTCTAACGAGTTTTAATTGGATTTTTAGGCAAACCGTTTTTTACTTACTTTTCTACTAGTAAAAATATACTTGCAGAAAATATATTTGTGGTAGTGGAACCCACATTATTTGTCGAATTTGGCTAACCTACGTACACTAATTCTTAGTAGCGGTTTAGGCCCCATTCGGTAGCAAAGTATATTTTTAAATATGTTGGAAATACCTGGTTTTCTAAGATACTACGTGGTTTTCAAATATCTTGATGTGTTGATTTTGTGGACAAGAAAGGAGGCCACTTCATGGTCTCGGCATTCATTAACCATTCATCCTTTCCTTCTCAGATAAAATCCCTTCATCTAGGCGGGCGCCCATGCCTACTCAGGAAGACATTGTTGGTGGTTCGAATCCACCTCGTGAGAAAGACTGAGTTGAGCTATTTCTTACTATTTCCATTCATCATTTCCTTCTCAGTATTGGTAGCCTGCTTTCTAACTATCCACTTAATTTGAAGATATTCCAGTATCTCATCCATTTGAGAAAAAAGCATTGGCACCTCAACCAGAGGTGCATCTTAAGGCTCCGGCAGCTCAGAGTCCGGAACATATATGTGGGATAAGCTAATTTGGCGCATGCCCTACGATGGTCCACCAAAACAAATGCATCACTACAATGGTTACAATCAAGAGAAATTTGCCGTTGAGTTAAAATTAAAGCCTTCATGATCTTCATATACGATGCGATGTATAAGGGGAAAGCCGGTACAATTATGAGAACTATAATGCGTAGAACCAACTCTCGTACCAACGATCGCCCTGATACACAAACTGCATAACAATGAATCTCATAAATTTGCCATAGCACATTATCAACCAACATCAAGATCTACGACAACATCATTAATAAAGTTTGCAAAAGCTACTAAATAGTGACATGACTTCATTATCTACCACATGCTCACACTATATCACGAAGTGAAACCTGTAGAAGCTACTGAATCCTCACATTAATCATGAAGCAATACTTGCTCACATAACATCATGATTTACATATCCACATCATGCTCACGGATGTAACCTATAAGGGCTAGCGTTTATGTGTTTATGATAACTTACATCCATCGCACAAGCAGAGGAGGTCGGACTCAGCTTGAAGAAGAGGAGGAACATGCTTATCGCCGCCAACCTTTGCTCGAACAGGGGGAATGGTGGCACGGTTTTTAGTGGTGAGCCGAAGGGGTGAAATAGGCGAGTGAAATGGCGTTGTGAGCAAAAAAAACTACCGCAGTATTTTCGCGAACATTCGCGAGCTCACGCCATCTCCAAACTCGCATGAGTTTGGCGCCACATTCCCCCCCTCTCTGCACGCAAAGAGGGTGGCTTTAAGCAAATGGCTGATTCGGTTGTTTCTTGAGTCAGTCTCCGCGCTGCTCTACTGTCTGTGCATGCCAAAATCTATGTACGGCCGAGACAACAACGAAACATGTCTTAATTGCCTCCCAAGAGCCTACATGTAGGTAATGCGACCAACAAAACACCCGTCCTAAGTTTGCGAGTTCAGCTTCCAAGCACTCAATCTGATAGCACCTGAGAGAGTTTAAGACCCACGAATTCCACCAAATTTTGAACTCCTCAAATTTGTCTGTTTGACCTGAACTTTTGTAATTCCTACATACCAAACGAGGCTCTACATTCATGGCTAGATACATCTATAAGCGTTCAGTCTTTGTGTGATTACAGGCCTGGAAAGGCTGCCATTTGTTGGTCTCTCTCAAGACAACGACCAAAATGCCACCATCAAGTTAGCTTGAACACCACAACATTTTCATCGGAGAAAAAAATCGATCCGTTAATGAGACTGCAATTGTTGAAGCAGAGGGCCAATACTTTGTGCACCGACGAATAAAGCATCTGCTAGCACGATTGCTCCAACCTGTAGTTACAGCAAGAAGAATATATTTAAACAAAGCTTTGGCCAAAATAATATATGTATGCGTCTCTCTTTAATATTGAATTACCAATCGGCCCGTGAAGAGCAGCCGATAGCCCCATCCTTCCTTTGCAGCCTGTGCGCGCTGCTGATCCGTCCAGCTGAAATGAGGTTGTCCAATTAAGATTTAGAACCAGTACCCTGATGGATTCCACTTAACTATTGGAGGAAAATGCTAAATGGTTTTTGTAGAATGCTGAAAACATATCAACATTCAGCACAGAATTATGAAAAAAAAGTATCATGCTTATATCCATGTATATAATCTGATAGCTGAAGAGGTAGTTTGCTGCCAAGCTCATAGTTTGTACCTCACAAAAACAGCCTCAACCTTAGTAGAAGAGCTCGGTACACATTTGGTCAGAAAAATAATAGTCACCCGTATCCTAGATGAAATAGTTGAGTCCTGGAACTTACCCAAAAAATTCAGAAACCCCACCAATACCAGCAAGCTTGAAAGGCTGGGAACCTTCCCGTTCAAAGTCCTAGGAAAAAATAAAAACATGAACTTAACATAGCTCCAAAACAGCTGATGAGGGAATACGATGAGTCCTACCTCTTCTTCAGCAGCTTCCAGCCCTCCTTGAACCCAGAATAAATTTTCAAAACCAGCATTGTAAAGTTGCTCGGAAGCAGCAATTGATCTGACAAATTTCGGGGGAAATCAGAACACTGAATAGAAACTGCAGAAATATCTCCCACTAATTCTACACCAGCTCTTGATTCGCACACATCCCATGATGGACGCTAAAATATGTGGCAGTAGCACCAATAGAATAAATTACTGGAAGGCTTTCCAGTACAATGACAGGAAATTTAGGATGTTGAAATAGCATCTTTTGAATATAAGCAGCATGATACCAAGACAGCTAGCTAGATGCCCAGAAAAATGGTAAACAATATTCTCGTTGCATACTTGCATGACATCAAAATTCAAAAGACAAAAATAATACTTCTTAGAGGACAACATAAGAATGAATGTAACTTCCCCGAAGGCAATGAAGGTGAGAAAGCATGTTTATGTGCTGTCCTCTCAGTGTGTCAGTAACTCGGTAAGCGAGCTAGCAAGTAATTACTGTTAGAGAGATATTTGTATATTGTAGTTTCCCTATTAGATAGGGGGCTCCCTGCATATTTACACCTGTACATATACTATATATTGTGGCCTTTGGCCCCCGTGGAATACAAGTTGCATATTCCTAACATGGTATCAGAGCCTAGGTTTAGGGTTCGTTTTTTTTCGCACGCGCAACTCGTGCTACCTATCCAATCTTGATCGCCTCCGGCCGCCCCGTCCCCGACAGCTCCAGCGACGTCTCCGGCCGCCTCGTCCCCGGCTGCTCCCGCCGTCTCTAGTCCGGCCGCCGGCCCGTCAGGTCCTCCAGTCTGCGTGCGTGGTCCGCGCGCATGGGTGCTTCGTTCAGCTGCGTTGACTTCATCCACGCGAGCAGAGAGGGCTGAGGACCAATCCAACCTCAACTGCTGTCGCTGCAGCTTCCCGTGCGTGCGTGAGCTGCGTGAGCTTCTGCCTTGATCGGCAGCTGCTGCGTTCCCGTGCGTGCGTTGAGCCTCTGCCTTGATCTAAGATCTATTTTCTCTCTCCTCGGTTGACTTCAAAAAAAAGAAGTAAAAAAAAAAAATGTCGCTGTCTGCTGCTGATCCCGTTCTAGGCTGTCCCGAGCTTCCGTCTTTGCTCGGTGCTGCTCCGGGGTCCTTGTTGCCTATTTCGTCGTCTCCCTCGATGACGTCTGCATGCCGCTCTACGTCGACTCTCGCGGCTTCTGCCCGCAGTTATGGCCGCTCTACGTCGACTCCGTCTATGTCGACTCGCCGCTCTACGTCGACTCTCGCGGCTTCTGTCCGCGGTTATGGCCGCTCTATGTCGACTCCGTCTATATCGACTCGCCGCTCTCCGTCGACTCTCGCGGCTTCTGCCCGCAGTTATGGCCGCTCTACGTCGACTTCGTCTATGTCGACTCGCCGCTCTACGCCGACTATCGGGGCTTCTGCCCGCTGTTGTGGCCGCTCTACGTCGACTCCATCTATGTCGACTCGCCGCTCTACGTCGACTCTCGCGGCTTCTGCACATGGTTCTGGCTGCTTTTCTTCGACTCCTCGCGTGGCGTGTGCACGCACTTGTGACCGCTCTCCTTCGACTCCCCATGTGGCGACCACGTATTGTGATGATTGGTCCTCCTTGGCTGACGCATCTACCTCGACCTCTTCAGTGGCGTCTTTCACTGCGCGTGAGATCGCGCAACTCCGATGCCTGCTTGCTACTTGGGACTCTTCACCGACAGGTTCTGCTGGTTCTGCGACTGACTTTTCTGGCACCGAGAGACCACCTTCTTCTCATTCAGGTACATCCCCTTGGATTCTTGATACTGGAGCATCTTTTCATATGACTTACGATTCTTCCGCCTTGAGCTCTATTCGACCTGTCGAGTCTCCTGTCTCTGTTCGTACTGCCGATGGTACTCCCATCCCCGTTGCTAGTCGAGGCACTCTTAGCAGTCCCGCGTTTCATGTTCCTTCTGTCGCTCATATTCCTCGACTCACCATGCAGCTTTTCTCTGGTAGTCAGATTGTCGATTCTCGTTGTAGGGTCACTCTAGACTTTGATTCCTGTTCTGTTCAGGATCGTTGTACGGGCGCTTTGCTTGGTGCTGGTCCCCGACGCCATGATGGTCTATGGGAGCTTGACTGGCTTCGTCTTCCTTCCGCTGCCACCGCCGCCAGTCTCTCGACCCAGGTTGCCGCAGCCACCAGCTCTTTTCAGCAGTGGCATCATCGTCTTGGCCATTTATGTGGTTCTCGTCTCTCGTCTCTAGTTCATCGTGGTGTTCTAGGGTCTGTCTCCGGAAACGCTTCTTTGGATTGTCTGGGTTGTAGGCTTGGTAAGCAGATTCAGCTACCATATCCTCATAGTGACTCTGTGTCCGAGCGTCCTTTTGATCTCGTTCATTCAGATGTTTGGGGTCCGGCTCCCTTCGCTTCGAAAGGGGGTCATCGCTACTATATTATCTTTATAGATGATTACTCACGATACACTTGGATTTACTTTATGTCCTCTCGTAGTGAGGTTCTCTCTATCTATAAGCGTTTTGCTGCCATGGTTCACACTCAGTTCTCTACACCTATTCGTGTGTTCCGTGCTGATTCTGCTGGTGAGTATATCTCCAAGCATTTGCGTGGTGTTCTTGCTGAGCAGGGCACTCTCGCTCAGTTCTCTTGTCCCGGTGCACATGCTCAGAATGGCGTTGCTGAGCGTAAGCATCGTCATCTTCTAGAGACTGCTCGTGCGATGATGATCGCTTCTTCTCTCCCGCCACATTTCTGGGCTGAGGCTGTCTCTACCTCGGTCTATCTCATTAACATTCAGCCTTCTGCCGCCCTTCAGGGTGGTATTCCTCTCGAGCGACTATGTGATCGCTCTCCTGACTATTCCATGTTGCGTCTGTTTGGTTGTGTTTGCTATGTTCTCCTCGCTCCTCGTGAACGCACCAAACTAACCGCTCAGTCTGTTGAGTGTGTTTTTCTCGGATATAGTGATGAGCATAAGGGCTATCGATGTTGGGATCCCGTGGCTCGTCGGATGCGTATTTCCCGGGACGTGACGTTTGACGAGTCTCGTCCTTTCTTTCCACGCTCGACCTCCTCGACCTCTACTGTGGAGGATCTCTCTTTTCTTACTTTTCCTGATTCTCCTCCCGATGTCCCTCATATTCCTCCTCCTCCCCCTGATCCGGTGCCGTCTACTCCGATGCCTTCTTCTCCTCCTTCATCGACGCCTTCTTCTCCTCCTTCGTCGCCGTCTTCTTCATCCTCCCCGCCTCCGCCTTCTCCTGTTGCTCCTTCTCATCCTACTTTTCCTTTCTATTATACTCGTCGTCCACGTGTTGTGACCGAGTCATCTGATGCACCCTCTACTTCTGGTGCACCGTCTCAGCCGACTTACTCTCTTCGTACTCGGCCTTGTCCTTCACCTGATTTCTTTGATCCCTACCTATAGTGTTTCGGCTGTCCCAGAGCCGACTACGTATCGTGAGGCTGTTGTTCATCCTGAATGGCAGCTTGCCATGGCTGAGGAGATTGCTGCGCTTGAGCGCACTGGTACGTGGGAGATCGTTCCTCTTCCTCCTCGTGTTCGTCCTATCACCTGTAAGTGGGTCTATAAGGTTAAGACCCGCTCTGATGGGACTCTTGAGCGTTACAAAGCTCGTCTGGTTGCTCGTGGCTTTCAGCAGGAGCATGGCCGTGATTATGATGAGACTTTTGCTCCAGTGGCTCACATGACCACTGTTCGGACTCTTCTTGCCGTGGCATCTGTTCGCCATTGGTCTGTGTCTCAGCTTGATGTTAAGAATGCCTTTCTTAATGGTGAGTTGCGTGAGGAGGTTTATATGCAACCACCACCGGGGTATTCTGTTACAGATGGCATGGTCTGCCGTCTTCGTCGCTCTCTCTATGGCCTTAAGCAAGCCCCTCGTGCATGGTTTGAGCGCTTTGCTTCTGTGGTCACAGCTGCTGGTTTCTCTTCCAGTGCTCATGACCCTGCGTTGTTTGTTCACTCTTCTCCTCGTGGTCGCACTCTTCTTCTTCTGTATGTTGATGACATGATCATCACTGGTGACGACCCGGAGTATATTGCCTTTGTCAAGGCACGTCTGAGTGAGCAGTTTCTTATGTCGGATCTTGGTCCGCTTCGTTACTTTCTTGGGATTGAGGTTTCGTCCACCTCTGATGGTTTCTTTATATCCCAAGAACGGTATATTCATGATCTTCTTTCTCGTGCCGCTCTTACTGATGACCGTACTGCTGAGACTCCCATGGAGCTCAATATTTCTCTTCGTGCTTCTGATGGCGATCCTCTCTCTGATCCGACTCGTTATCGACATCTTGTCGGGAGTCTCGTCTATCTGGCTGTTACTCGCCCTGATATTTCTTATCCTGTCCATATTCTGAGTCAGTTTGTTTCTGCTCCCACTTCGGTTCACTATAGTCACCTTCTTCGTGTTCTACGCTATCTTCGTGGAACGATCTCTCTTTGTCTCTTCTTTCCTCGTTCCAGCTCGTTACAGCTTCAGTCCTACTCCGATGCCACTTGGGCTAGTGATCCTTTGGATCGCCGTTCACTTTCTGCTTACTGTGTCTTTCTTGGTGGTTCTCTCATTGCCTGGAAGACGAAGAAACAGACCGCAGTTTCTCGTTCGAGTGCAGAAGCTGAGTTGCGAGCTATGGCTCTTTTGACTGCTGAGGTGACTTGGTTACGGTGGTTACTTGCAGATTTTGGTGTCTCTGTTACGACACCCACGACTCTATTGTCAGACAGTACAGGTGCTATTAGCATTGCACGTGACCCGGTGAAGCATGAGCTTACTAAGCATATTGGCGTTGATGCTTCTTTTGTCCGTGCTAGTGTGCAGGATCAGATTATTGTGCTCCAGTATGTGCCTTCGAGTTACAGTTGGCGGACTTCTTCACGAAGGCCCAGACTAGAGCACAGCATAGATTTTTCCTCTCCAAACTCAGTGTTGTGGATCCACCATGAGTTTGAGGGGGGGTGTTAGAGAGATATTTGTATATTGTAGTTTCCCTATTAGATAGGGGGCTCCCTGCATATTTACACCTGTACATGTACTATATATTGCCACGTTCAAAAAAGCGTTGAGCGCTAAGCGAGCGGTGAGGCTCTGCCTAGAGGAACTAAAGCTTAAGCGTTCAGGGTAAAAGCGTCCAAACAGGAGCTGGGAAGGCGATATAGAAACTGGGAAGCGTACAAGCAAATTATAAAATGTGGTCTGCATCGATCCAACTTGCCTGCATCGATCCAGCTAGCAGCAGCCTGCACAGATCAATTAACCTGCATCGATCTAGCGCTGTAGCACCTAGCAGAGCAGCTAAACCAATCGATCCAACCTCAACCGGTCCTTCACCAAACAGGAGCACGGGCACCTAGCAGAGAAATAACTAGAAAAAAAGAAAGAAGGGGTTCGGTACCTGCTGTGCGCCTGTGCGGCGAGTGACCGGCGGGCGACATGGAGGTCTTGAAAGGCAGAGCTCGAGCTGGGCTCTGTACGCTTGCTTGGGTGGAGAGGGGATGAAGGAGGAGAGGGGATGGAAGGGAGCCGAAGACCTGGAGAGACAGGAGGAAGAGGCGGAGGGCAGAGGCAGAGGTCCTTCACCGGCGGCGGACGGCGAGCTGAAATCGCACGAGGAGTCGAACGAGGAGTCGCGTGGACGGCGGCGGGAATGGACGATTGGGGTGCCAGGGAACCCTAATTGACTCTCCCTCTCCTTTATTTCCCTCCCACGCGGCCCAATTTTTAGGTCTCCCGCCGGCGACCATGGGCGCTCAAACGCGCTTTTCTTCCGCCTAGCCCGGCTTCAGCGCGCGGAAGCGAAGCGCTTAGCGCTAAATCGTACCGCCTAATCCGCTTAGCGCTTAATGTTGCGCTTAGGCCTGAAACTGAGCGGAAGGCCTCCGCTACGCTCGCTTTCACGCTTAAGCGTGACAAAGCGTAGGCTTTTTTGAACGTGGATATATTGTGGCCTTTGGCCCCCGTGGAATACAAGTTGCATATTCCTAACAATTACCTCAGTCCCTTCTGGCACACCAGGATAATATCTGTATCTTTGGAGAACTTCTCCTGAACCTGCTGTACAAAGTTCCTACAAATTTGATCTGAAGTCAGCTAACCTGATTGGTACTAAAATACAAATCACTAGAGGCTTAAGTTTAACTTATGTTAGGCATACTTATTGAATGACATTGTTGAGATGCCACTCCACCAGCCACCTATATAAGATGGATGAGACAGTTTAGTCACACTTGAAGTCTCAAAATTTGGTAATGTAAGAGTTGAACAATAAATTTCGCAACGTAAAACATCTATCTTGAAAAAGAAGTCATGTTTTAAATCTACTAGTTGTGCTTCATGCACTATCAAATTGGTCTCCAGTCTGGGTTGTCTACACTGAAAAACAATCCCATGTTATAATCTTCTATTGCAACTTATACGATGAAAAATACTGCAAACAGAGCTCATCAAATGTCTACAAGACAGCGCGAGCAACATTCAAGGCACAAAGGCAGCAGATGGTTGGCATACCCATCATAAAGCTGAATGCTTTCTTGCTGAGGCCATTCAAATCAGACGATGTATCCACATCAAACACAGGGATCCAGGTAGAGCCTTTCACCCAGGCCTGCGATACGATCAAAGGACGGAAAAAGAATCTGTCAATCCACGGTTAACTAAAACTAGGAATAGCATTTCGTTGTAACTTGCAGGAAAGACAGAACCTTTTGGCGCTCATTTGAGGGCCTAACATCCAGAAGGACCTTGTCTGTGAGTTTAAAGGTATAGCCAGCTTCCCTTGGCGTAAGGGTCTTGATTTTCTGCTCCCTGATCTTTCAGGCAGAGCGTTCCAGAGCCATACAAAAGTAACAGCAGTTGAGCATTTAGAAATTCACACGGATTATGGATGCTGAATTCAAAAAAAAAAAAACTTCAGCTAGAAAACATCACTGCGATTCCGAGATAACTGTAACATTAGAAGAAGAAAGAAGTTTGGCCGGAAAACCACAAGAGAGGTGCAGAGAGCTCACCAGCGTCTCCCACCGCCTCCTTGCGGCGGCCATCTCCTTGGCCTGCCTCGTCTCCTCCTCCTCGCCCCCCTGCCCGCCTCCCACTGCCGCCCCCATCCTCACCACCCCACTCCACCTCTGCACGCGCACAACACCATCAGCAGTTCAGGGCAATGGAAAGCACGGGGAAAATTAGGGTGAGCCAAGGAATAAAAAAGCTGCACCTTTGAAGGGAGCAGGCGAGGACGCAAGTGACGGGAACGGAGGAGGAATGCGCCGCGGGGGCTGGGGAGGAAGCGCCGGCGACGCGACGAGCGAGGCTGAGCGGTGGCGCTGCCATTTTCTTGCTTTCCTTTCAGACAGGAGGTTCTAGCGGTAGCTCTATCCCAATCCCCGTCCATCCCGTACTCGGCTCTGCAATTGGCTAGCTACAGACATTGTGGGGACTGGAGAACTGGACTGATGCTCAAGCCTGAAACAGGTGCATGGACACAGCTGTACTTTACAAGCCTGGCTGCTGCTGCTACTACTAGCTAGCAATAATTCATAGGCAAGACATGACATCCCTGAAGTGTTCGATGTTAGTAATTCCCTAAAAAAAGGTGCTTAATGTTGCACACAATAATTTTGTCAACTCAGCCGAATTACATTCAGAACAACGTTGACTTCAGACTGATAGAAGATTAGTCGCTCACAGTACAAACGTACAGTACAATACAACAAATCGCGTGATCTCCACTTATCTTAAATCATGTTCAAGATCACATGTGCCACATAAGAATATAAGAAACCTGTGATATCTAAAATTATCTTCAAGACGACACATGAAGTCTATGATCTATCTAAAACAGTCTTCCATCTTCAAGACGATTGTGGGTTTCTCCATAGTTATAACCGTGCTGGTTAATCCGTCGACGAAACATTGCTGCCTTTCTGAGCACATGGAGCACCAGCTGGCAACTGCTGCTGCTAATCATGGATAACGAACTGGCCGGTGTCATACACCATAGCCTCCATGCCGATCCAGTGTTGATCTTCACATGTACACTTTTGATAGCAGCTGCTGGGCAAGGTACTGCCCTTCCGGCTCCTCCAGATGTTTTTTGTCCTTCAGATAGTTTTCTAGATTATTGATAGCTTCTGGCTGAACTTTCGAGCCTTGTTCTTTCAAAGCTGGTATGAACTGCCGTGATATCACATATAGAATTTTCATGAACTGTGATCCATATTTCTTGTAAAGTGCAAAACCAGCCATCTACAAAAAGCACAATCCTTGTTAGCTACATGTGTGCATGCACAAAACTCAGACACGAAGCACACAAGATTTTCTACCTTGAGGAAAGCATGAAGGGCAAAAGCAGTGGCTGTTATGGCTGGGAGAGTATTGAGGAACATTCCAAGCCATTTCCATCCCTCAGCTAGGCCATGTGGATGCCGCACACCTTTAATTTCTGTCTGCAGACAAACTTATGCGGTCATATTTATGTTCTATTGCAAAACAACAGTTCGAAGTCTTCCATTTAAATAATAATGTGATAGCAGAAAACATGATATGTATAACTTGCCAAAAGTTTATCATATACATTGTGCAAACCATGGAAACTGTAATTTGTATTTACATACGGCATATTACTGTGCTGGAATTAAAACTAAAGGACTGCAATTAACAGGAAAACAGCCAATTAGTAGGGAAAAGGCAGAACATTAAATACATATCTACGACCAACGACTAATTAGACTTAATTGCTGTTTTTAGCAAACTGGTGATGTCTAGACAAGGATACACACCTGAATCATGGCAGCATACAGCTTGACGTGTCATATTATAGTATATGAATACTCTCTATACATATGAAATAATATCTACCGAAAATCAGCTGAGTTGATTTGTATTTTATACTATAGTTTTTTTTATTTATATATGAAATATGAAGTTCTTACTCTGTAAAAATAGAACACACGATGTTCCTATTTCTTTATTTCGTGATGAGTCGTATGCTTGCGACAATAACGACAAAAAAATTTGAATTCTAATTGTCCGGGTGTATTGTGGCGATTCATCATATACATTGTGCAAACCATGGAAACTGTAATTTGTATTTACATACGGCATATTACTGTGCTGGAATTAAAACTAAAGGACTGCAATTAACAGGAAAACAGCCAATTAGTAGGGAAAAGGCAGAACATTAAATACATATCTGCGACCAACGACTAATTAGACTTAATTGCTGTTTTTAGCAAACTGGTGATGTCTAGACAAGGATACACACCTGAATCATGGCAGCATACAGCTTGACGTATGCAACAACATTTACCAAATATGCCTCAGTGCTCTGAAGTTTTCCATCTTCATCTTGGTACCCAATAAGCCTGAAGTAATCTGTGTTTCGTGCTTGTGCCTAAGCAATTACAGATCATGAGATAATCCAAATGCATGAGCCAAAACTAATATCAGAATAGTAGATATTTTGAACCATAAAACCAGGTGCATTCACAGTTATGAAACATATATATAATTCATAGGTTGCAATATTGTATCTTTTGGCACATAGTCCAAGAAATGGCAACACCAAAACATAAACAAGATTTTCCCCTACCTTAAATAAGATAAGAAAGCGCAACAATGCTGAAAAGTTCAGTGACCTGCAGACTTACATTTAAAGCGTGAAGATGCTTAGGAACTGTGTACATGCAAACTTTGTGGAACTCGGCTAAAAGATAATCCATTGCATCTGGTACCTGAGCATACAAATGGGTCACATGAAAAAACAATTGACTGTTTTCTTTGTACTTCTTATCAAACTGCATTAAAAGATGATTTAAGCACGGAACATGTAACTGATTGATTATCATTATACTAGCGCCGCAGCAAAGACTGCACGCGTCCAAAGCCATATAAAATAGGAAAAGTCGCATCTTCATAGCAATATGAGGTTGCAAAATTACTCAAGACACAAAAATTAACAGCAAATGTCGTGACAGAACATCTACAATGGCCCTATGTTTATGAGCGCCAAGTGGCACTTCTATATCTGAGCTACTCAAAGAGACCTTTTAAACATGGCACAAAATTTAAATAAAAAGTAATTTTGTCAGACTTCAGTAGAGCACAATTCAAGCTGATATGTCATGTAAGCAAACTATATTTCCAACAGACTACTTTACGTATCACAAGTTCACATTAAGTCCTGGTAACCATGAATGCAGCATGTGCACTTCTGCCTTACGGAATGTCAAAGATATGTTATATGTACCAGACTTGAAAGAAAGAACTATGTTATCAGAAAGTTAACAGAATTTTCAGCTTGGTTCAACTATATAGTAATGTTAGCATTGAATTAACACAAACTAAATAGCAAATTCTAGGGATCGATTCACTCAGTAATGACTAATGGGTAATAACACTCTGTAAAACAAAGAAAAAAGATACCTGATTTGTGACCAGCAGCATGACATATCCACAAGCAAAGGCCAAATTTCCAAAGGTTTTGTCCTTTGGATTTCGACTTTTGACTATTGAAATCATCTGCAGAAAAACATCATCTAAATTATTGATGTGTGCAATATTAAGTAGAAGTTCAATATGTCAGAAAACGAACAACAACACATAGGAATCTAAACTCTAGTATATAAGAAGGTAAACAAAATTCTAATCAGGAACGACAGAGAACCCTTAAGATCCTAGTAGCAATTAGATAGAAAGTACTATCGGCAGTATAATACCTTGTAAAATAACTGAATATGATTATCCTCACTTGCTATGTTACTTATATAAATGTGTAGGCCCATACTATTGAAAAATGCCCTCCTTTTCTTATGTGTGCCATAAGCAATACAACAGAGCATGTTAATATGTAACGAGCAAGACACTAGAATATATACAATTTGAGTTCATGAGATTCATCTCAATTCGTAACTCCCTGTCTCCTACAAGAAATTTCACGACTGTGGTCTAGAATATACAACATTGTAAAGAGAAGTGAATGGAAATTGCAGACAATTTCATCAGTAATTAAGGGGCACTGTCTCTAGCAGCAAGAATTTGGTGATGATGTTACGAGCGTTGGTTCATTACAGCAGAAGTGAGGTAGCCGGAGAGGTGATGCTACACACCCCCACTATATACGGAAGCTTACTTAGTCCTCAAGGAACATAATCCCAAGGATATTATTCTGTAACTCTAATCTGGCCTATATCTTTCCTAGAAAAATAATCTGGGCATGCACATACCATATGCAGCTAACACCATGATGCAAAGAAGAAGAAATTGCTTATGCCATTACATGACTTGGAAAGTTAAAGAATTTATCCATGAGACATTAAGAAGTTAATTATGTGGAAACAAAATAATGTATGGTTGACACCTATAAAGCAGGTGGTTTGTCTCTAAAATCTGTTTTTTGTGCATTTTTTCTTGAGATGTTTCATACTCAAATGATTGAAGCATAGGTACTAATATACACATTGCATTTGGAAATGCAATCAAAGAGAGTTTTAAGATGTTGAATCATATAATAGCATAGAAATCCTGTACTGATCAGTCCAGGATTACCGGTCAGCAACCAACAGTTTTCCAAACCCTGCACAGCGTGGTAGCAGTATGGAAGGGTTCTGAATACAACAGGTGATGTGCCGCTGTATTTTCCCTAAGACATATTTATATATCTAGTAATTTTATAAATGTGCATAATGTTCCCCTTGGAAGAAATAGTTATATTGTTGGGGACTAAAATTAATGGCAGTAGTTGCTTGGTTTTTACATCAAGGAGTAGATATCCGCAGTTACTAGTTTCAATTCATACATGGGTGCCTAAGTGTGTTTGGAACAAAAAATAGCAGCTACAAGAAAACACTTCATTTAGACTGTAATTTGAAGACTATACAACTACAACAAATCAAGTAGTAATACCATGTTTCTCTCCAAACAAAAGGTGCCACCATCATGGCACCAGCTAAATTACATATTATGACCTAAACAATAAAAACCCAGAATTTGCCAGTGATTACATTTCACAAAGTAAGTGTTTAAGCTGTGATTAGCATGTGTAACTCTACTCGTACTTATATAGAACCAATCCTGCCAATAGCCATGCATGCATGACCATGCTATAGGCCCCTAGAGTTTGAAATGCCGGGCATATATCATGAAGTTCTTCCAAAAAAAAAAGATAAAGTAGCTACCTTGTCTGCAAATAAACGACATGCAATTGGACGAGGACAATCTTGTCCATCTAAAGCTTTAATTAGCTCACTGGCCCTGGCTCTGCAAGGAACAGTTAAGGATTTAAGTTAAATAAGAGCTCAGATGAAATATTGAACTAAACATCAACTGGTATGAACAAAAGGTAACTAGCTAGTATTTGTATTTATCGTACACACTCAAATTGAGAAAAAAGGAGGATAAGTGAACAATAAATCAAAACTAATAACCTTGCAGGCATGCTGGTAAAACTGACAGCAACAGATGCTTACAACCATGCGTCCACAATTTGAGTAAATCGAATGGTGCAAGCTACTGGACCATGCCGGATAAACACTAACTTGAATAGTTAATGTCATGGTAAACAATGCTAGGTCATTATGGTGGCATGTTGATCACATTATGGTTCCTTATGTACTCATAAAAAAACAGTGGCGTAACCTGCTTCTCCTTTCCCAAACCATTTGGAATCACTACAATATATATTAATCTTTCCAGTGTACAGAACAGCAATTCAGTCCCTCAATATACTATAAATAGCAATCCTTTCACTTTCCCTTAATTCTGTCACTCAGCAACAGAAACAAGCATTTTTCTTGAAGAAACAAGGTATTGGTAACCAGTACTGAGCCAAGAATGCAGCCAAAACATGAGTTTGCTTGTTATTCAAAGAGACAGATGTTCCCATATTTCTTTGGGGTGCACGTAACACAAAACCGTGAATCCACAATGCCCACCAGGCTTATATTAACACTTAGCAGCATATGCAGGATGATTAAGATGACAGAATATATGTAACAACCAGATAGCATTGGACATAACTTTAACCTTAATGCCTTACGGGCATGTATTATGCTTGTCATTTCATTAATATTGCATTAACGTGGATGATGATGTTTCTTCAATTTTCCAATAGCCCTTAAAAAGCTAGTCCAAAGATGTTACAATAGTAGCTTACTTGTATTTTCACATGTCCTTATCCAAACTGAACTCTAGGATTTAAGAAGTATTATAGTTTGTAAGATGTATACTCACTTGACACTGTCAGTAGTTGGCATAAGTTTACTAATAGACTTCCCAATTTGTCGGTCATATCGGCTATACTCCTGCACAACAGAACATGGTATCAGTCAAATAGAGACATACAGGTAAGCAGTATGCTACATATCGGTCAGGGGCTAACATATAGCAGTACAATCGAAACTGGGAAAGGGCCGGCAGATCAACTAGTCGCAGAAAGTTGTTCCAAATTGCAGTTGGAGACATAGATCCTTAAGAGAAAATTAGACCTTGCTGAGATAAATGTTTGATGGCACTTGGTCATGTAATGCGCGCCTCCGCGATTCTGCTTTTAATGCAGAACTATCAGCATAGACCTTGATCCCTGCTATAAATAAGACAATTAATTAATTAACAGCAATTCCTATGAATCAAGATACAACAGATAAAAGTTTTTCTTCCTTGAACAAGGGAAAAGACTTTGCCCCACTTTTCTACTAAGAATGGAGTTATAGCAATGTAGTTGGGAACCAACGACTAGGATAGGTAGCATAATTGATTAAAAAATTGAATTATTGGTCAGTTGTGAATGCATGAAGTACAAATAGCAGAGTTTTATTTCCATTCTATTTATGGGTGTGTGCTTAAAGCACACAATATGTGTTTCATGCAAGAACTACACAACATACAGAGTTTTAATTAAGAGAATAAAGGCCACAGTGCAACAGCTTGGCTTGCGTGAGCACTTCAGTCAAAATCTCGCAAAACGCTCCTTCGGAACATCGCACTTGGCTTAAAGGTCCTGAAAGTGAGCTAAGTTGTTGTACTGGGGGCTAAAAGTGAGACAAGTTAAAGGTCCTGAACAAACATTTTGCAAGATTTGGACTAAAAGTGAGCTAAGTTGTTGTACTGGGGGCATATTTACTCGATTTTTTTTTTCAAATACAAACTTCCACAATCAATTTTATACACCCTGAATAATATAAGAAATAACTTGTCTAAAAACGTGTATCTCCACCCAGGTTGATCAGCCCCCTATATTCTCTCTATTTTTCTCCTACTCCAAAAGGTTGAGGAATATTTGGAAAAAATGCATGGATGTTGAACATGCTAGTACATCTACACTTGCAAAATCTGGTCATGCACACTCGCAAAATCTGGTGAAAAAATATGACTCCATGCACCATGCACACAACAAACAAATTTTGCGTATTTGGATAGCATACTGTTAACTACTCAGCCTTGTACTAGTTTGCTATTTTTGTATCAGATTTTGCAAGTATACATGCTATGTCTGGATGAAGATCCATGAATTATTTTCAACTTATTCCACAGCTTCTTGAAATGGGCGAAGAGGATAGGAATTATTGTGTGTGAATTGACCCGGTTTGGAAAACTCGCCTTAATAACTTGTGCCAGTACTAACTCCAGTTTAAGTACAGTAAATAAGATTAAATTGTTGAGTAAATGTGTTAACAAGCGTTTGCACATCTTTTCATCAAGAGGAGGAAAAATGTTACTACGGGAGTTTAGAAGTAACTGCAGAAGTCAGTTTGTGAATCAGTTCTATAGAAGTGAAACGCACCTGGTAATTCTGATTTGATTTCAATATTGTTTGCCATTGTTGCATGTGCAACAATGTTCTGAGAAATTTGGCTGGATGTGGAAACTGCTTCTGCCCTTGATTTCGCAGCTTCTCTTTCTACAGCTTCCTTTTTAGCAGCCTCATATGCTGCTTTCTGTGCTTCAGCTGCTAATTTTGCAGCTGCCTTCTGCCTGGCCTGCATCATTGTTCAAGAAATTTCAGGTTAACTGTGCATGCATTTGACTGCAAGCAGTAAAGTGAAGAATTTTTTCCCGAAATAACAATTGCTAGTAAAAAAATCTGAGGAAAAGGCAGAATGCATAACTGGTGGGAAAAGGTAACAGCAACCAACAAAAAAATTCAAATTAAATGGAACAAACCACTAAATTTTGCAAAAACAGACTAAGGCCCCAAATTACCAAACCATATGTATAAAAACAGATCAACTTAACAAAAAATCTGAGAAAACAAACCTCTGCTTCTTGTCTGGTCCGTTCCTGCTTTATTTTTTCTTCCTTCATAGATTGCTCCCTTTTTTTAGCTTGTTCAACAGCTGCATCATCTCTTATTTGACGTTCCACGATCTGAGATTTCTGTTCATGATCCCTTTGGACCATAGACAAGTGCTTATCGAGTACTTCTGCACTGCACGAAGCAATAACGTAACATGATACTCAGTCTAACAAACGATTAGTATAGACTAGAAGTGTTACGAAGTTGTGCAACATATATCATGTGAGTCTGATTCACAAAGGAAGATTATCTATCTACAAACCCTATCAAGCAACGTTTTTGAAAAAAAAATAGAACTCTGAAGAATGAATTGGAATGTTGGGCTTTCTAAAGTATAATTGTAAGATGTTGTAATAACAGTGCAGAGATCTACAAAATTAATATAATCATATGACACATAGTTTAACAGAACATACTCCTACAAAAAGCAGGCAAATGACATTATGAAGAAAAAAGGAAAGCCACTTGTTGCAAATGATGTAAAGGCCCCAAGCCCCCAATAGAATGTCCATCTTAGGATATGGTACCAAAGGAACAGATTAGATAACCAGACATTTTATTGAACAGTCAAGAACCTTAGGTCCTGTACTCTCATCATTTGAACAAACTCCGCAATACAAGCATAGTAGCATAGAGTATATTTATGTATATATTATGCATGGCACAGTTCAACAAGTTGTAAACAACAAATGCAAACTTATTATGCAAATTAGTGCAGGTTGCACTGTATATATTATGCATGGCACAGTTCAACAAGTTGTAAACAACAAATGCAAACTTATTATGCAAATTAGTGCAGGTTGCACTTGAAGGTTGAACCCTGAAACTTAAAAAACATCCTTTCTCACATAAGTAGCATGTTTAACCGAATTAAAATCAGGGATGGTGTATAGTGGAAGAAACACCAAACAGAGTATCAAACTAATAGACTAGCAGCATATTGCCTTTAGTCATCAGTCATCCAACGATCTAACAGAGATATGTTCAGTATTTGTACATATAACCATGAATTTTCTCTTCTATAAATGTTTAGATTAGTAATATATTTGGAAAAAAACACTTATAATGTAAGCTTTACGGCCTTCAGCCTTTCATAAATATCTACACCTATTCACTCATGAGATATAAACGGATTGAAATAGAATGTTAGAAATAAATTGCGCTGATTTCCAATCCATAAACTCCCTATGCCAACAAAGTTTGATGATCAAACAAATTGAGTCATCGTAAATAGAGATGGGATAATTATACAAAGCATTGCAAACACTGCAGTCTTGACAAACTAGGACATAACTAGCGAATTAGCTTGTTATTTGCCAAAAAATACCAGTAACAAAAGATAATATGCTATCGTGAAGCTTAATGCTGGAATAGTATGAGAACTTCCTTTGTATCTTAAATGCTATTCACCAAAGATCCAGTAAAACATAGAATTTCTCTGAAATTTCTAACAAAAAGTATAGTAGTTTAAGAGGCATTAAAAATGATAAATAAGTTTGTACGTACATTTTTCTCTGGAACTGCACGTCTAGCCTTCTATCCAAATCTTTTCGTGATTCTGCATATTGCTGAAGTCGAGCAAATGCAGAAATTGTTCTCTGGATTTCATTTTGGTGGCATACGTCCAGTGAAGAGAGCTTACTTCTAACTTCCTCCTGAAGGTCAAACATCACGAGTGAAGAAAACAAACTATTTGTTAGAAAGGAACAAAAGAGTAGAATGCCCAGTGCACACCTGGATTTTGAGATGATGCTCACGTTCCAGCTCAACCAAAATACTCTTCTCTAGGCTGCTTTTCTCCATCAAGTGGTATGGTGTACAGCTAGAATCTAGTTCATCCCCTGATTCTTCAAAGCTGCTAGGAAAAAGCAAATGGTAGATGACTTGGGATAAAGCTTACGAAATGTCAGAGGGTCCAATTCTAATATAACACAGTGATCGATCAGGTGATATTGGCAAGCTAGGACACAGGATTTACATTAAGAAAATGCAACTGCAGGAACCAAATTGCAGTATGAAACTCTCACCTCAATTCAAGATCATTGCATGAGAACCTCGCTCCGGTGGTCACAAGAGCCCGGGCATCCTCATCACTGTTATCGTCTTCCTCTTCCGAGTCATCTTCCTCCTCAACACGCATCACAAAGGCCTTCTCCCTTGTTCTGCTAGCCCTAGAGAAACCAAAAAAAAAAGTACAGTGAGATGCAAGTGCAAATCAAACGAGCGTAAACTGAAAGGGAGATGAGAGATACCACTCCGGCGGCTGCTTGAGGGTGTGGGCTGTGCGGCCCGGCAGGTGGCTTGGAGAGCGTCAAGCTCGGTGAAGACGTCGCCGAGGGTCCAGCTCGGGTGGGGGTCGAGCGCCTTGGGGCACCGCAGCTCCATGTGCGCGAACGCCCTGTGGGAGAGGGGGGCAGAGGAGGCAGGTCAGTCTGGACGAACACCAACTCAAATGGAGAAAGTCCGGGTGGGAGAAACGACATTGCCAACATACTAGTATAGAAATTACCAATAGGACCATATGGTTTTACGTGCATATTTAAAATTTACGATTCAGTTCGGAAAGTGGTTTTTGCTCCAGAGCTCCAGTGATCTCTCATTTAAAAAAATCAAAAATTATATTTAAAAGTTTTCAAAAAAATCTGAAAAAAATCATGCAAGTTCTCATGATGTATACTACAAGCGTGCAAAATCTCAATCCAAAAATATTTATATTATAGTCTACACAAAAATGACAAACTACGGAGATTTGAAACTATGCATTGTTAACTACTATAATCAGATCTGTAAATTTGCTATTTTTGTGTAGGTCGGAATACAAATTATTTCGCATTGTGATTTTCCACGTCTATAGGATACATCATCGAGAATAATGCATGATTTTTTTCAGATGTTTTTGAAACTTGTAAATATATTTTTCAATTTTTTTAAACTAGCGGGAGCACTAGAGAACGGGTGCAAGAAATCTCTACTCAATTCAGTTTGACTACAATATGATCAAAAGAGAAGCAGTGTCTCCGGTCTCCTTCATTCTACAACAATTCTACGATAGATCAAATTCTACATTTGACTAGGATTCATTGGACAACAAACCTAGAACATCAAAATCAGTATAAGTATGAACACAAGCAAAGCACCGCAAATCCAGAGTTGCAAAGTTTGGAGGTCGAACCTGACTGCCATAGTGCCGCTGGAGGGTTGGAGCGCCTGCTGGGCTGCTGGCCCTGCTGCTGCACGCCGCCGGCCGCCGGCGACGGGCAGGACAGGAATGCCGTTGGCGCCGCGCCTCCCTACTGCCGGCTAGGGTTAGAGGGGCCGGGGAATTGAGGAATCGCGGCAGGAGACGGCGAGCGAGGCCGACGCGGCGCCGCCGTAGTCGCTAAGGTTCACCGGCGGCCACTTGAGAATTGAGACCACGCTCGGTTCAGCTAGCTGCCGATTGATTTCACGGTCGCCCGCCACCAGACACCGCTCCTTTGCTGCTCTCGCCGGCCGTTGATCTACGGTGCGCGCTCTTCCTCCTTGTGCTGCGTACTGAATTGAGCTCGATTCGATCCAAACCTAGCGAAGGCCCGTATTCGTTCGATTCCAATTTTGCCCCTGTATTTTTCTAATGAAAATAAACTAGATGGCATGTATGTTATTTATAATTAAAGTGAAAATTTACATATATGAACAAGGATTACTTCTTTTGTTGCAAGTCAATACCTATCAACACCAACTTGTCAGTTGATGCCATGCCCAACCACCAAACTTTCTCACTTCCAATGCCGAATGAAGCCCCATGTATGTTCATGTTCTTCTCACCGAAGTTTGATGTTGCCCTCCAGAATATATCTGCGATGGCTAGGACGACACTTTCTTTAGGGCCAAACAATTTCAGATTTAGGGTGAAAATCAAAGAAAAAATGTATACAAAACAAAACATCATTTTATGCGGTTTGTTTGCACCATTATGAGTACAACACGAAATATCTCAGTAGAGCAGCGATAGTTAGATAGTTACTGTATTAAATTTCGTTATTCTTGTTTATGAAGTTGCTGCTCAATTAGGGTGTATGTAAACCTGGAATTGGATTTCTAAAATCCACGGGCTTTTGACCTGAAATTCATCGGATCCAACTGGACTGGACCTCGATGGACGTGGACATACACAGGATATTAGGTCCAGTGACATTGGATACCTTTGGACCTTGTAGCTGGATATATAGTCCATTATCGGACTGCAGGTGCCCTCTCGCTGTCTCGCAACACCAGCCGCAGCCACGCACATGTTCTCTGTGTCGTCTCGCCCTCGTAGCTGTCAGCGGCTGGCTCCTCATCTCGCGTTCGTTGCCGCAACCTTCGGCCGCCAGCTCCCCGTATCCGCCGCCAAAACGTAGGGGAGTTTAGGCTCTACTGTAGGTAGATAGGTACTGTCGCTAGACTCTGGAGCAACACGGAGCGTCGGGCGCCGTCGTCGCCATCCTGCAGCAAGGGGGCACGTTCACGATGTCGGCATGCACCTTCGTGCTCACGCACGATTGCTGGACCTGCAGCTTCAGGGAACAGAGCGCGCCGATCAGCGGCGGGCGCGTGCGGGGCGCCACCGTCGCCGTCCTGCTTCGCGGCAGGCACGTCCACGACGACGGCCTGCACCGTCCTGCTCACGCGCGAGTTCTAGACCTACAGCTTCAGCGAACGGAGCGCGCCCATCAGCCGCGCCGGCGCGTGCGAGGCGCCGCCGCCGTCGTCCTGTAGCGCGGCGAGCACGTCCACGACGACGTCCTGCACCGTCACGTCATGCATCCTGCTCACGCACGCGTGCTGGACCTGTAGCTCCAGTGAACGGAGCGCGCCCATTAGTCGCGACGGAGCGCGCGGCGCCCCCCCCCCCCCCCCCCCCCGCTCCCGCCGTCGTCACGCGCAGCGCTGCTGCGTCCAGCCCCACCATCCGGACCTCTAGCACCTAGTTGGCAGCCAGGTGGTCCCGACGCGCGGGACGCGCCGGTGCCGTGCTCCCGTGTTCTTGATGCCGGGGGCGTGGAGCTTGGTGGTGCGGTGCCCGTTTCGCCGCAGGTCGATGCCGGGGGTGCGGTGCTTTATGGTGCGGCGCCGACTGCGCCGCGTGAGGCGCTGGTTGGGGTGTGGAGCTGGGTGGTGCGGTCGCGCCCATCGCCGTGCTCCGGGCTGGAAGCTCGAACCGAAGTGTTTATATTTTAGCGGTGGCAATCTTGTAATTATCATGAAACTAAAAAAGTTTGTAGTGATCTGGAACGTTGATCAAATTGAACGGCTTAGATTTAATATATCAACACACCTCACACACGCTTGCTCTTTTAATAATATAATAGTATAGATCAAAGAAGGGTATTTCTAGAATGGGCAGTCAACCGGGAGGATCGCCAAAAAACAACCAGTTCGAAGGTTTCTGCTGCCCTTGATAGACCGGCAAGGTCACATGTTTGGGTTTTTCCGGTCTGGCCGGTTGTCCAATCTAATTTCGTATCTGATACTACAACCCTACAACATCCGGCGGGGAGACATGTGTAGCATCCGCTAAGCAAATCCTATACATCACCCCTCAACGATGCGAGGAGGCAGCGTCGGCTAAAGGGATCCCGCTGATGGGCCAGCCTACTTGGCGGACTGTTTTCTTTTCGTTTCTATTTTCTTTTGTTGTTGTTTTCTTTTTCTTTTTTCTACTGTGTTTCTTTTCTTTTCTCTTTGTTTCGTTTTTCTTTTTTTTATTGTCGAAAAAACTGGATATCTTTGAAAAAAGTTTCAGATTTTGAAAATAGTTCAGATTTTGAAAAAAAAATCAAAAAAGTTTCAGATTTTTGAAATAAAAATAAAAATGGAATGTTCGATATTTTTCTTCAAATTTTCGATAAGTGTTGTGTGGGTGAAACTATGCTAATGCACCGCCCTTTTTGGACCAGTACAAACTTGTGATTAATCCCCTTGTATGCATCCGCAACTAAAAGAAACTAATTAAGATAAATCTAGCCAGTCTTAAACTCTGAGATCCCTTGTGCAATAGTTTACAAATTGTGGTTCAGGTTTCTAAACTATATACACAATGACTTCCCCTATGCCCATAAAGGTGAAGTACCATGCAGTCGGCGTTCACATGACAACACTAGAAGAATAACACCACAAGTTAAATATCAAACCATTAAATATTACTCAACATAATATGACTATAGTAACAAGACTTCTCCCATGTCTTCAAGAACTAAAGGAACAACTCACAAGACATCATATCGATCATGATCAGAGGTGATATATAGATGAATAACAATCTGGTCATAACCAGAATTCACCCATAAAACTCAATAGCATCAACTACAAGGGGTAACTAACATCGGGAGAGAGATCCCAATGAATAGTGCAAAGTATAACCCTAGATGTTACAGCGGAACAAAATGGAATGGCGGTGACGATGGTGCTGGTGGTGGAGATGATGTTGATGATGATCTCGATTATACCGACGTGATGACGATGACGATTTCCCCCTGTGGGATGGAATTTCCCGGCAGATTTATGCCTACCGGAGATGTCTTTCTCTCTATGTCATTTCCGCCCTGAGACGGCGGTGGAAAAATTATGCGAAGTCTCCCCGATGATTTTTATGTCAAGGGATAGAAGTACACCAAAGAGAGCCGAAGAGGTGGGACAGGGGGCCCAGGCGGGTCTTGGGCGCGTCCAAGGGTGGGGCCGCACCCAGAGGTCGCCTCCTCGCCCTGTTTGTCCCCTCCGGTTGATCTTCTAGCTCTCTGGCTTATTCCACGATAAAATAACTTCTGTAATTTTTCATAATTTTTGGGGCTTCAGAAGTATGGTATCTTAACAAGTGCTTTTTCCAGTTGAATCCTGACTCCGTCACATAAATACCGGGAATGCAACATCCTAATATGAAATATTGATGATGTGGAAACACACGTTCGTTGGGAGACCCCAAGAGGAAGGTATGAAGTAGTGCAGCAGCAAATTTCCTTGAAATCTACCAAGGTTATCGAACCAGTAGGAATTGGAAGAGCTTCAACACGGTGTCAGCGGCGCCGTTACGATCACTGACGTGGACCTGCACACAACACAATGCAAGATATGATAAGAACATGTTCATTGTTAGATCTATTGGGCATTACATCAATATACATAGACCGCTTACTAGCTGCATCTATGACTAATAATCCACCCCCGGGATAGCTTCTGTGTCTCCCGTGAGTATTAAGTTGCAAGCAACAGATAAAAGCATTAAGCAAAGTGTGTAATGTAAACAATACATATGACATATAGACACGGCAAAGTTGTTTTCTCCCTAGTGGCAACAACACATCTACACCTTAGTCGTTTCTGTCATCTCGAGCCCAGGCTTCTAGAGGCATGAACTCACTATCTAGCATAAATACCCCCTCTTGCAGTCATTAGCATCTACTTGGCCAAAGCATCTACTAACAACGGAGAGCATGCAGGAACATAGATAAAACATGGATATAAATAGATGAACAAACTTGATCATAACTTCACAATTCATCGGATCCCAGCAAACACAACATATAACATTACATAAAGATGATCTTGATCATGTTAGGCAGCTCACAAGATCTAAACATGATAGCACAAGGTGGAGAGACTACCAACTAGCTACTGCTATGGACCCGTAGTCCCGTGAAGAACTACTCACGCATCACTCCGGAGGCAGGCATGGTGATGAAGAGCCCTCCGGTGATGATTTCTCCTCCGGCGGGGTGCCGGGAAGAACTCTAGAACCCTCCCGAAGTAGGGTTGACGACGACGACGGCGACGGAACTTTTCGTGGATTTCTGATCAGGTATTTAGGGTTTCCCGAATAGATGTAATTTATAGACGAAAGAGGGGCGCCAGGGGGGCACCAGGTGGGCCAGGCGGGGTGGCGGCGCGGGCCACCCCTGGCCGCGCCGTGGGCCCGCCTCCTCTCCTGGGCTACCTCCTGGGCTTCTCCTTCGGACTGGTGCTTCGTTCCCGTGCAGAAATAAATCAGGTAAATTGGCGTGCCTTTTGGAGAATATTTCCAGAAGAGAATTTCTAAAACAAAAAGACAACAGAAAACAGGAACTGCACTGTGACATCTTGGTAATAGGTTAGTCCCAGAAAATGCATAAAAATGATATAAAGTGTAAATAAAACATGTGGTATTTAATATATAACATGCATGGAACATCAAAAATTATAGATACGTTTTGGACGTATCAAATATGTCAATGAATAAGAGTAAATTATGATATAAAATAGTGATGCAAAATAGACGTATCAGCTGGTCCATCTTTTTTACATTGTTATAACCTCATTTACGCACTTTTCACCATCATTTGCTTGCTGGCCCATTTTTTCATTTTTTTTCATTTATTACTATTATCTTCCATATTATTCGTTTAACTCTTTATTTTTAGCGAGACGGAAAGATTGACAATCTTTCTGGAACGTTGGGGACAAAGAGATTTTGTTGCTTGCTTGTAGGTCCACTTCAACTTCGCTTAGCTCTCCACTCCTACTGGTTCGCTAAACCTTGGTTCTTAATCGGGAGAAATTTGCTGCTGCACTACATATACCTTCCACTTAGGGTTCTCAACAGACATCACAACCCAATAAGCTTCTATCAGTGTTCCTAGTTTCTAAATGCGACTAGCCTTTCTCATATCTTGTAGACCAAACTTAAAGGTTTTGACATAATATTCTTTGTTGTGGATTTTCCCTTCTCATTAGACCTACCTTGTATTAAAACAAGTAAATGTAGTCATGCACAGTTCCACCTCGTCTGAGGGCGTGAAAAAACTTGATAATATCATAGGTGGATTTTTCTGCAAATCTTTTTTTCAGTATCTTGCAGAATCTTATCCAGGAAACATAGGCTTGGGACCTCAGAATCTCCGGGGAGCCTCCGGCCTGCCTCCGGGGCAAGATAAGTTGTGCCCAAGTTTGCAATCTTCTGGTGGATTGCTCGAGATTTCAGGCCCAACCCTGGAGGGTTCAACCTGCTAAATTTGATTAGGAAAAGTTGATGTATGGGTAGGTTCTCACTTTCCATATGAAGGCTAGGGGGTGCAAAATATGTTTATGCACAGGATTTGATTCCCACCATTACCTTCCAAAAATACCTCTCTTAATAGTACGATATGCCATCTATTTTCACCTTTTGAATTGGGGCGGGGGGTACTCCTACCACAATGCTTTCTTCCAGATGTGTCGATGTACTGTTGTAAAGCACAAACACATTGTTAGTCCACTAATCATATTGTCATTAACATCAAAACCAACCAGAGAGGGATTTTCACTTTCAATCACCCCCTAAGTTTTACACAACTTATACCCTCATATACACGACCATAGTAATTTATACTTCCACAGTCACTTGAGGCTCAACGGTGCCCGATATTCATGTGAGGTTTATCTACACATGATGCACCTTAATGCTATCAAAGGGCTTCATGTGTACACAAGGCTCGTCCTCGTGCTGTAAGGTCACACGGTTGAACCCACGTCCTACACGTCCTACACAAACTCAACAAACTAGCCAATCCACAAATCCGGTGTTTAATCACCAATACCACTTGCTAGTTCACAAAGAGGCAAGCAGGCAGGAGGAGAAGATAGGGAGACGGACTCCACGTGAGGCGAACCACTTCAAAAGTCACATCCATTATAATGTCCATCCGAACCCTGTGCGTGGATTCATACCGCTAGAGGGTGAACATAACCCAAATTTGGTTCAAATTAGAGCTTTGAAATAAAATTTGGGTAAATATGACTAACAAATGCAATTTCTTTTCATTTTGAACATATCAACAAAATATGCAAATAATGTTTCCAAGTTTCAATGGTTATTCCACATTTTAGGTACTTAAACTATGAAAGTTAGATGAGTATTCAAAATGTGGATCTAGTGGCAAAGAGTGCAATTCGTGTGCATCATCCACAAGGCTAATCTGAGTGGCATTCCTGTAAATATTGCCAAATCCAGGGGCAATCATCATGGCAAAGTTGAAATTTTCAAATCTTTGAGGGGCAGATTTTGCCGCGGGCTACCCACCCTAGTTCATGTTTCGATGTCGAGCATCGGCCCCCCACCCAGCGTCCCACTTCCCCCTCCCGCATCTCCGAAAAAGCTGCAGGAGGGACTTGACGGGAGGTCAATCAGGGATTCGAGGGCGGCGCGCAGGTGAGTGTTCTCCGGCCATCGTCCTTACTATCTCCATTCTCTCTCTCTCCGGCCGGCTCTGCCATCCGTCAGTGCGCCTTGCCCCCACCCACCTTCTCGCCCCAATCTCTTTCCGATGTAAGTCCATGTCCCGTGTAGATCAGCTCACATGGAGGCCGGCCTCCTCCGCCTGCGCCCCATGGAAGGCCCCCCTTGCCCCCTTCCTCTTCCAACTCCCTCCAATGGAGCAGCCGCTGGAACCCTAATCCCTTTAAACCTTAAATCCCCCAACTAAATCTAGATTTTCTCTTTTAGTTCGATCTCTGTAGTGCACTCCGCAAAGGATTTAGGGTAGAGTTCGATCTGTGCAGCTGCTGCATTTCTCCTTTTCCACCTAAATCCCAAATATTGAACGACCATGTGTGCATTTTTTTTTCAGGTTGTGCAGTTAACCGTTCTGGCCGATTGAAGTGTTGCTGATTGAAAGGTAATAATTGCTCAAAACTTGCCACCTTTCCCTGTTGTCTTGTTGTATGCGATGGAGTGTTACTTTTTCATGTTTAATTCTATCTTACAACTAGATAATTGCATTGTACCAGCTTCATGTCAGATCATTTAGAGTTGGTATCTTGCACAAATGAATATAAAAAAGAAGGAAGAGAAGAAGGATTCATTGATAACAATGTATTTGGAATCATGTGTTCTTGCTAGGGCATATCTGAGTGCTCAAAGGGGACCAAGGGATTTAGGCAGCTTTAGTAACGACGAGCGCAAACATAGTCTTAGGAAGTATTTGCTCAAAGACATGTATGATGGTTCTGAAGTTACATGTTATGATGAATTGCGTTTGACTAAAAGGAACTTCCATGACTTGTGCAAAGTATATGCTTGCTGTTATGACATTATGACTGTTGTATGTTAAGAGAACTTAGAAACTATGTGACGTGGAAACTATGTCCGATATATGTAAGGCTTGCTATTTATGAACCACGAGGACATGTTTAAACTTATCCACTCTATAATTAACTGCTGCTGTTATGTTTAGAACATGTATACATTTATGTTGTTAAGATGTACATTGTTGCAAGAATATATGCAATCTTGCCGAGAATACATTTTGAAACATGTACAACACTTTACTAAATCTCGTGTAAATTTACAATTCACTTTTTCTTACACCCAAATAGGATTTGGAATTGCCTCTTCTCTTTGATTCCAACTGCCATTTCCATGAACATCCACACAACAACATTAGAATTTAAGTCCATTTCCATTTCATCTCAGTTTTGGTTTTGGACCCCCATTTCAATTAGCTTGAATATCCACATCCAAACCCCACACCAACTCCCTCTCCCCTCCCACAAGATTGTGTTAAATAACTGTTGATAGTACTACATCAAGCAGCAAAAAGATCCAAACAATCCAATCAAATTAGGGATAGTTGCTAGCCACCTAAAAAAATCAATCCTAGTCGAGGTGAATCTCACCTCTCTAGGACACATCAGTCCAGCGTGGGGGACGAAAACTACATGAGAGAACTGCTTCAAGGTGGCATACTCGGGCCTGGAGGGTTCTCATGGCAGCGAGGGCTCACTGACCCCGTCGCAAGGCGAAAACGAAAAATAAACCCTACAACAAATTGTGCTGGATATAGCTGCTAACTCGAGTATTTGGTGCGCAAGTCAGTCGGAACTGGTTTTATTCGTCTCCAACTTCTACATTGTTAAGAGGAGAGCACCAAAGTACCAAACCCCTTTCTCTCCCATACCTCGAGCAAGTAAAGCAAGAGGCGAGAGCAGATGAGATACCCGCAGCGACAGCGGAGGCAACTGACCCTCACCAGCATCTGCCCCGTCGTCATATTGAATGTTGGAGAATTTGTTGGTTTCCACTCAGAAGTAGCGATTAGTGCATATTAGGTCATATTGAATGTTGCGTCTCTTCCGTGAGCTTAATCACCGAAGAGGTACCCTTACGGGCTGCCCTTGGACGTCCGGACAGTCTTACTCCACCAGTCCGCAAAACTGGCCCCCGCGGGCAGGATACAGGCAATGGAGCGTATCCAGGACAGAACCTCGTGCCACGTTCTTTAAATTTTCTTTGAACCATGCAAACATGTTTTCCCTACCATTTCTTGCATCTACACATGTGGCCAGGACCCTCGTGCACTTGAGTAGATACCATCTCCACAAATACTTTATATCACCATACAACAACTCCATCTAGGTTCCCAGCTCAGCCTCATTGACCTTTTATATCCAGGCTTGAAGTATAGATCCAACCATGGTAAACCCTTATCAGCATGGTGGTTAGGTCTATCAACGGATGAGCTTGTTGAAATCTCGAGCTTAGCTCCAGCGAGTTTGAATTGATTTTGAGCTTGCTGTCAGTCTCGAAAAATTCTCAGAGTGTACTAGAGGTTGGCTGGACAAAGTTCTGCCGTGCTATTTGAGCTCAAGCTCTTAGTCTTGCGAGCTTCAGCTCGGCTAGTTTGAGGCTTGAGCTAAAGTGGAAGTGCTTGTTGACATTGACTTGATCCTTTTTGACGGCTACTCTAGTGGTGTGTCTGTCTGTTGTGTATGAAGGTACACAAAGTGGAAATCACCACCTGGAAGATGGCTGGTTGGTGTCACTTTGTTGAGATGAGGTCAGATCAGATCATAGACCCCAGAGATGAAATTTGTGGGAAGAAGACTAGTATTCTCATTGCTTAATTAGAAAAGCACAAGACCTAGCTTTAAAGCCTCCTTCTTTTTGCCTTCAGCTTGTCTGTAAGGCAGTTTAAGCTTAACTCCTGTGTGGGGACGCCCTGAGAAACATGTGTCCTGTTGCAAACAGCTTCTGGATTTGCTTTTATTATCTGAGTTGGCGGAAGTCTGAACTCTGAAAACTGCTAATTGTGTTTTGTTCAATTGGTAACATCGTTCTGTTTGGATTGTTTTAGCTCCCAATTAAGCAAGAAAATATTTTCTTGCTTATTGTTGGAGTTGATTAATACTTGCCAATTGTGTTTTGTGCAATTTGAGCTTATTGTCTGAGTTGAACAAAGTCTGAAGTACCGCTAATTTAGTAATTAATACTTGCTAAATGTGTTATGTGGAATTTGAACTTATTCTCTGAGTTGACCAAATTCTGAAATACGTCTAGTTGTGTTTTGTTTAATTGATAACATAATTCTGTTTGGACTGTTTTAGCTCCCAGTTAAGCAATAAAATAAATTTCTATACATTGATCATTGTATACACTCATAGTCCATTCATCATTTTTTGTATACACACATAATACATTCACCATTTAATGAACTCACTGGATACAGTAATTAACTACATCATATTGACAAAAATATCCAAGACATAATTGTATGTATAATGGCTTAAACTTTCTGTTACTCCCTCCATTCACTTTTATAAGGCACTCTACCTACAATTTCAATTTTGGCCACATACATACCAAGGATTACAAGTCGATGAGTCGATCTGGGGTAGGGACTCATAGACTACCCATGACCAGTCATGACTCACGTGACTAGTCGACATGAGTATACAGTAATACGTACTATAAAATACCATATTACATAACTAGCAGTAGTCTAATACAGTAATACTAGCAATAGAAGGCTGGGGACATGGGAGTGAGGAGCAGAGCACCAACAGCAGCTGGTAGAATAGAGCAGCAGCAGCAGCCGATGAAGGAGAGTTGGGGGAGGAGCCTGGGAGAAGGAGCAGACGGTGGAGGAGCAGACCAGCAAGAGCAGAAGCCGCCAGTGGAGGAGCAGATCAGCAGCAGCCGGCGGAGGAGGGGAAGACCAGCAGAAGCTGGGCAGGGAGGAGCAGACCAGCTGCTGAGGCAGGCGGCGGAGGAGCAGAACAGCAGGGGGTAGTGCCATGGCTTGCGGCGGTGCTGGCCGCGGTCGGAGCCGGTCAAGGAGAGGACTGGGTGGGCGGGAGTCTATGCTCTGTTTGGGTTTCACTGTGGGAATCTGGGCCAGCCGATCTAGGTTTCAAGACGGGGCAATGCCAGTATTGAAAAAATGACACATGGGGCCATTTTTTGTCGATCTACTCGGGAGGGGGTGACTAGTCGTGAAATGACTAGTCGAACAAATCGCTCGACTCGTCCAACTAGTCGAGTCGGCACTTTGAGTCGACCTCCAGGTTGCAGCGCGTTGACTAGTCGTGACTAGTCGCGTGACTCGTAATCCATGATACATACTAAATTGAGTGAATCTATGTATAGGATAAGTCTAGATTCACTCATTTCAGTATATACGTGGCCAAAATTGAAATGGTACATAGAGTGCCTTATAAAAGTGAAGGGATCAGTAAAGAAACAGTAATTTCTTAGCAGACAACTAAAACTACATCTACGCGCCCGCATAGACTACTCCTACCATATTGTGTTTTCATGAGTAATATTCTCTGAAGAATATGCATATGAACTATTAATTTTTTGGCATAATATATTCTATTGCTAACTGAGAAAACAGTGAAGCAAAGGGGGCAACTGAATCTTCTGAAATAACAGATATATACTGTAAAATGATGTCCTTATTGTGCAGCAACTGTGAACAACAATGGAATTTGTCATTATCTGGTCATTTATTGAAAGAACATAGATCAAGCAGAGAAAAATCACCTATCACTACAAACACGTAATTCCAGGGAGAAATCCACCTCTTCATGGAGCTGTTTGCACTCCAAACTCATTTGCCATTGTTTGAACAAACATGTATATACTAATGACATGACCATGAGACACATAGACAATATCCCATCATGTTAGCTAAAATCATGCTTGTCCTTGTATCCTCCAGGTGGGCAGGTGGTATTCCTGGTGTGAGAAACAAGGTTTGATGTATGTTGTCTGAATGTATATGCCTTTCTTGTATGTTATCAGGATTAAGAGTTGCTCGTCTAGTCCGAGTCGGTATTTGTGTTCCAACCAAGAACCTTGACTAGTTGTGACTAGTCATGACTACTCCATGAGTCGGTATCCTAGCAACTCATCTCGACTCATCGACTCATAATCCTTGACGTCGATGATGATTTTTTAGATGTCTGTCCTCATTCCTTTGTGCTCAGATTTATTACATCAACACTGGACCATAGATGACATTGATAGCACATTAGTGGTATGTTATCTTTTTTCAAGGCCTACACATTTGAAACTTGAAAGTTATGTAATGTTGCTCTAAGGCATGTATTTTAATCTGACATACCCTCTTTTGAGTGTGTGTTTAGACTCTCGAAGCTCTCTGATAAGGCATTAAATGTTATACATGTATGAACTAGCTTGATTGTTAATTTTGAAAGACTGATGCGTATATGGACTTGATGGTGACTATCACCCATAGTTAGGACCCTCCAAATTCCAAAATATTGTAGTAGAACCGAAACATATAACCAGTAATACGGTGATTGCTAGAGAGAAAGGTATTTATTGATTCATCTAATCGGCGTGGTCTATTATTAGTTATTTACTTCACAAAATATCATCATCATCATGAAGTCCATGAGTGTGTATTTTGTTGGATATAAATGTGGGTTTTTAACTTATGTTATTCTTCCCTTTCCCAATTTCCAGGACTTGACACACCAGAGGCTTTTCGTATCTGAGAGCTGATCTATGCTGTTTCTATACTTCTGAGATTGTTTGTAAAGGTATACTGGGTTCAAATTTCGGTTTTATATAGCCTTCTTCAGTTCACAACATTTTATGTTAAGGTGTGGTTTTCGGAACCAATTTCAGGTCCAGTATTATGGAGTGCAACAGAGAAGAGGCTGTCAAGGCTAAGGAAATTGCTATAAGAAAGTTAGAAAACAAAGACTTTGCTGGTGCCAAAAGGATTGCACTGAAAGCACAAAGGATTTTTCCAGAGCTTGAGAATTTATCCCAGCTGTTGACTGTCTGTGAAGTACATTGTGCAGCAGAGGCAAAGATAAATGATTTGGTGGACTTGTACGGGATTCTCCAAGTGGATGTAACGGCAGATGAGGCAACCATAAAAAAACAGTACCGGAAGCTTGCCTTTTCACTTCACCCTGATAAAAACAGTTTCCCCAGTGCAGAAGCTGCTTTCAAGTTGGTTGCAGAAGCTCAGTCAACATTGTCTGATCGAACAAAAAGACCTGCATATGACATCAAGTGGAGGGTTGCTTCTAAGCAAGGTACCCAACCAAAACAGGCTACCCAACCAACGCAGGCTACCCAGCCAAAGAAGGCTACCCAACCAAAACAGGCTACCCAATCAAAGAAGGCAGCAATACCAAAGCAGGCAACAATACCAAAGCAGGACACAGCACCAAAGCAGACTAGAGAACCAACAAAGAATTCAGTTCCACCAACCTTTACTGAACAGGCAATCTGGACCAAATGCAATCACTGTAGAACAAAATATCAGTACTACAGCGGCGTACTAAATCACCGCATCCGCTGTCAGAACTGCAGGGAATATTTTGTTGCTTCAAAGCTGAATGAACAGGATGTGCCTTCTGTATTCACATCAAATGCAACCAACGGTGTTGGACAACAGAGTGGTTTTCCCAGTCAACAAGACTGTTCGACGAAGTTCTCTTCTAAGTTGAACAGTGAGCCCTCGGTGAATGGAGCACAAAATGATGAACACATGGAGAGTGCCAGCACAGGTGGTGAGGAAAAGGTTAACCATGCAGAGGCAGGTGGGAAAAGTGGGGTTGAATTTTCAACAGAGAATCTGTCTAAATCTTCTGCACCAAGTAAGACAGTAGATACATCAGCAGAGCCAGGTGTTACTGGCAGCCCTAGCCCCCGGAGATCAGCTAGGAGAAAGGCAGACCCTGATGCCAATATCGTGGTTTCCCCTAGCAAAAAGAAACGAACAATAAAAGATTGGTTTTCAAATGCCGACTCAAGTTGTAAGAAAATGTTTGATGGTAATGTTGCTCGTGTTGATGTAAAAGCTGGTGAAGCTCATGTTGCTAGCAAAGCACAAAACCAAGAGAAAAGAAGTACTACCAACGAAGGCAACCAGGGAAACATAAAGGAAGAAGTTACACATGATGCAGCTGCTGTGAAGAAGCCCTGTGATTATGTGGAATTTTCCTACCCTGACCCAGAATTTCATGACTTTGATAAATGCAGGGATAAGAATTTGTTTGCAGTCGATCAGATCTGGGCAGTTTATGATGACCGCGATGGCATGCCACGGTATTATGCCCGAATAAAGCGTGTAAATGCTACCAAATTCACAGTTCAGTACACTTGGCTGGAGCATGAGGCAATGAATGAAGAAGAAGAGAGATGGACTGATGAACTGCCGGTTGCTTGTGGTACGTATAAATTAGGACAAACAGAGGTATCACAAGGTGCCCTCATGTTTTCTCATATCGTTCCATGGGGAAAAGGCCGAAAGAGGAGTTCATATGTAAGATATCCCAGGAAGGGTGAGGCATGGGCTCTTTATAAGGGTTGGAGTATGCAGTGGAGTTCAGATGCAGATAACCATAAAACATACGAGTATGAAGTTGTGGAGGTCCTGTCAGATTTCACAATGGAAGCTGGAGTTGCTGTTGCCCCCTTGATCAAGATTAAAGGTTTTGTCAGCCTATTTGGAAAAGTAATTGACAAATCATCATTTGTTATACCATCTAGTGAACTGCTTCGATTTTCTCACAGTATCCCAGTTTATAGAACAAAAGGAAATGAAAAGGTTGGTGTGGCAGGTGGATTTCTTGAACTAGATAGCGCATCACTTCCTAGTAACCTGGATGTAGCATTTCCTTCAGTTACCATCGACAAGGCAATTAGTAGTGACTTCATTGATGCCAGTGGTATCAGTACAACAGGTCCTGGAAATGAACGAAGTGCTCAAAATGAAAATAAGCAAAGTGGAGGAAAACATATGGATGATTTTCATGAACGAACCCCAAATCAGAAACAGAAGGTCCGTACAGCGAATGAGCCTGGATCTTTCTCTCAGCAATTGTGCACCTCTCCAAGTACTATTGCAACATATCCAGACTCGGAATTTTATAACTTTGAAGAAGGGCGATCACATAATAAGTTTGAACGCGGCCAGATATGGGCTCTTTACAGTGATCTTGACAAATTTCCAAAGTACTATGGTTGGGTGACCAAAGTTGATATGGAACCGTTCAGATTGCATTTGACTTGGCTCGAAAGTTGTCCTCAACAGGAGCAAGAGAAGATCTGGTTGGATCACGATATACCTGTGAGCTGCGGGAGATTTAGGCTCCACAACTGGAGGATCAAGTATGATTCAAATGATGCATTCTCTCATTTAGTAGAAACTAGCCAGGTTAATGGTTCGCAACGGTTGTTCGAAATCCACCCGCGAGTTGGGGAAATCTGGGCCATCTACAAAAACTGGGCACCTGGGTGGGTTCCTTCTTGCAATGATGCTTGTGAATGTGCCATTGGTGAGATTACTGAGCGCACTGAAGCTAGCACAAAATTCTCATTTCTGACTCAAGTAGATGGTTACAGAGTTGTGTTCAGGCCTGACAGTGAAAGAGGTATTTTGGAGATACCTGCAAAGGAAAACTTAAGGTTTTCCCACCTCATACCTTCCTTCCGCCTGACAGAAGAAAAAGGTGGCAAACTCCGTGGCTGCTATGAGCTAGATCCAGCTTCTGTTCCTGATGCTTTCTTGTCCCGGGGCAGCACCTGCTGATTTCAAAGCTGTCTGTTCTGAAGCTAAAACTAAATTACTTCCAGTTATATCAGGTACTCACCTGCTGCCTCCCGTGATATGCTTATCAATCATTTTGCAAGTGTTATCTGTGGGAGAGAGCAAATGATCAATTAGGAATACCTGTATCCTTCTCTTGATTCGTCATAAGCTTCATGATCCTTCAAACCTTCTAGCGCCTGGCATTTTTCTTTTGCCACTTCTGCTGTGGAACTTATGAAAGCTGCAAAAACGTGATGGTTGCGAGTGTGGAACATAGGCTGGTGCTATTTGTTGTGTTGTGGTATTTGCGCACATGCATTCCGTCTGTGGTCAGGTTTCCGGCATATGTCTAATCTGATTGAATGTATCATACCATTAGCAGTACTTAAGTGATTATATATGATGGTTGGAGTGTTTTCTTATCATGGCCTGAGAAAACTTGCTTTCAGTTGGAAACTCTGGTTATTTGTGATACTTGAAGTTTACAAATTTTTTATTATGGTGTGTGATATCCAAATTAATTTCATTTGTTCATTGCAGGCTACGTACTGTTGAGCCGATTTGGGAAGAGTTTCTGTTCATGCTGCTCCTTGGCTGTACTTGAAGTTGTGGATTCATGCCATGCCTCAAGATATTTGCTGTTAGAACTGAGCAGGAAAAATAGTGGATAATTTATCGTTTAGCTAGTCTTTAGTTCCAGACTGTATCAGGTTCATGTGTACATCGTTATTTTGGGAGGTTTCTTAACCAGGTAGCTCAAGTGGAAGTTGTTAAATCTTTTGCTGTCATTGCACACAAGCGCCACCACGGCGGCGGCAGCGCCTCATACGTATTGTGTGTGCTCTCCTTAAATTTCCCTCGAAATAGGTTTTCGCCCCGCTTTATAAATAAAGCAATGACCACCACAACCAACATTGTTGAGGCAAACAGCACAATCATGCCCAAATAAAAATAGAAAAGAACAAAGAAGAGAAAACAAAGCCGACAACGGCCGCTGCGCCCCCCGGAAAATTACCACCACTCTCCTTAGGTGCTAAGGTCAAAATTCTTAGCATAACTACAACGACAAAGCACTGAGATAACCAATGCCTTAAGCTAAAGATTTTTTGTTATATCCATATATATTTACAGACTAGGAGTAGCTGTTTAAAAAAATAAACTACAGGTTAGTATTTATGCCACGACAGGCAACATGATATAGGACAAAAGCTGCCAACACTATCCTATTACAGAATTTTCCTGTAAACATTTTAGTCGCGGTCGCCAGCTCCAAGCAATCCGCAGCAGTTCCCCCTTCAGTGGTACAGCAGCCGCGAGCACCTTAGTATCAGTTTCGATTGTGAGTCCTTGCACAAGCTAGATCTTCCATTGGTGTAGTTGCGAGCTCATAACGCCAGGATGTGTACCTCAAAAACGGAAAAAGATAAACGCCACGATGTCTTTCACATTTCTCCAGACACGTCCCTGAAAACAGCCAAATGCTCCACAAGGCAGCAGCTGAGAACTTATTCAATATAAATCGATTATCTTGTAATTCCACCCGTCAAATATATCATTCAGCAGAAGAGGCAATATAATTTTTTTCAAGAACAAGCCCAAATTTGTTTCGCTACTAAAACTCCATGAAAATATGACGAACAGATTCCTCTTCATTGCATAAGAGGCAACTTTTATCGTCAACAAATATGCATTTGTTCGAAATATCTGTTAAAACAGGGATTCTCACGACCGCCGGGCAGTCGCCGTCGCCGGAGGGGACAAGAAATTTCAGGCGGAGCTGATCTCGGCGGAAGGAGAAGGACACGGCCAGAGAGGGAGAGAGGCAAAAGAGGGGAGCAATGAGAGGGTGCAGCGGTCGGGAGGGCGGGCTCACTCCTGGTCGCCGGAGGAAGGCGTCGCCGTCAAACCTCTCCCTGTCAACGAGCGCCGCCGCCTAGCGAGCGAGTGAGCGAGCGAGCAAGTTAGGGATTTCGTCCCCGACGTCCAGACTAGGGGAACCCTCACCCGGGGAAAGGCCGCGGAAGGGCCAGATTTCCCTCCACTCGCGGAGCGCCAAATGGGCCAGTGGGGCTCCCCGGGCCAGATTCACCCGGGGAAAAGGCCGGGATCCCGGGCTTTTCCCTGGCTACCAAATGAGCCCTAAATGGTTTGGCTTATACTGGGGTGGACAAATGAAAAGCTTTGATCGAGTACCCAACTTTGCATACACCTACTATATGAAGGAACGTGGATGACACAATGAGGCTGTACTCTACAATCTCTACAAAGTGTTAACTATTCAAATAGCCTTGTCCATGATCATGGATAACTTGTGAGGCCAGACTAATCTTGGAAAAGTTTGTTTCAAAATGGTTTTTACAAATGAAAGATGGATAATTTTTCACCACACGTGTTGTGAAAATAAAGAGACATGTTGGTTCACCTGCGGGTGGTACCATTGATGCAACTAGATGATACCCCCTGCGGGTTATTTGACCGAAATAGTCTATCTAGAGCCATTCTGATTCATGATTTGGCACATAGAAATATTCAAGAAAATTTAGTCAACATATTTTCATATAACCTTCAAAACAGTGTGTAAAATGTATAAGGCCAGTTTATGTTGACCAAAAAGAAAGAGCCCCGCCATATAAAAAGCCATTTGCCCATGCACAAAATTAAACATAGTGTACTATTATTAACCATTGAACACAATGTAACTTTACACAGAAACTGCAACCCATTTTGTAGCTAGTTATACATGAGTCCAAAATTTGAGGTGGAGGGTATCTTGTATCTCTGACCCTCCATGCTCTTTAACATGGTGCAAACTTTCAACATGTGAAAACACAAATGGCATGACAATGGAGTACAAATTTCCCAATCTTTTGACGACATGGGAAGCTGAAAATGGATCTTAGAATCACACACCTACTGATGTATACAGCACGATGCTAACTTGAAGGAAGGTTTAACGGATCAAGCAACTAATTTTCACCTTCGTATCAATTTATGTAACCTTTAATTGCAGACCCTTGTTGTTTGAATTCCTGGGTGAATATGTGTCCCTTTGAGCGCTCTAGGACAGCAGATGACAATGGATAGAAATGTACTCTGAAACAGCGGCCTCCCATAAAATAAGAGTATGACAACCATTTAACATCAGGCAGGAAAATGCGCATATATCTCACGAAGCATTCATATTGACATGGAAAAATATGTTTAGATATTTTCTTAATGTATGAAAATAAATCATCAGGACAAACATAAGTACTGTAGTTAGAAGGGTAGCTTCGATTGAGATGAACGGACAGATGTGGGTTCAGTTTGCTAAAAAATGAGTTCAAACCAAATTAGACTGCATGAACATTTCATTGACGTGTTACTGAAATAAAATGGGAGGATTGACAATAGCAATACCTAAAACATCCCGCGACCACAGAGGCTTAGTCTGGCTTGAGTACGCACATCCCCTGCAGAATTAATTAGGGAAAATGAATTATCAAGAAATTGAGGGCATGTTTTTAAGGGACTGCATGTTACCTGGACTGTATAGTTTGAAGGACTAGTCGATCTGGTATGCAAGGAGAAGAAGACCAAAACAAATTGCATACACACTGGGCAATATCCCCCAGCCTGACGAAGACCAACTCGATGGCACCCGCAGGGTATGGGTAAGGGTGGAGCCGCCCCATACCCTTACCTATCGCGCTCAACCTTACCCGTCACCCGTACCCATACCCTTGTGTGGGTATAATTTCTCCCCATACCCTCCACCCGACAGGGTAAAAGGTTACCCGCGGGTAAAAATACCCTCATTTGCAACACAACAGATTGAGTAGAAAATACTTATAAAAACATCGTATAATCATATTACCATAACCAGCAACACATTTTAAACCACACCACATAATTATGGATAGCAGCAAACTGTAAACAACATCACATATACTTATAAACAACAACACTTGCGCATGACTGGTAAAAATTAGCAATAAGGTTATTATTCGGAGACACACTTGTCAGTTGTCACATATTTAGAAGGGTATATGGGTACGCGGGTATGGGTTATACGAACCCATACCCGTACCCTCTCCACCCGATGGGTACAAGATTTCCCCATTTACATACCCATGGTTATTTTTTTTGCCCCAAACCCTTACCCTAATAGGGTTTTTACCGTAGGGTACGCGGGTAATGGGCACCCATTGTCATCCCTACTCACGGCTCTGCACAGACCAACGGTCCACAACCGTGCAGAGCTCGGGCTCCCGTCCTCGAGCTCAAGGTTCACGTCGATGTATGAGAAACCGATGAAAACTGGCTGGCAGAGGATGGATTAGCATTGCGTCTCTTGAGAATGCAAGTGGAGGATCGGGAGGACTGGATCACTGAATACAGATTTATGAAGTGCTATCTCGCTAGCAGTAATAAATGGCGAATGGGAAGCTAAGGAGCTGGACCGAACTGAAACTGAACTCATGAATCGAGCAGCATACATTTAGTTTTCCTAGCTAGCTAATGATGTGGCTGATGACATGGCTCAAAGAAAAATGAACGTGGACCATTAGAAACTTGGTGAGGTGTATAGCTTGCATGTTGAGAGAATTCCTTATAGTGGGGCTTGGCTATTTAGATATAGAAGATATGAGGAAAAAAACCCTAATAAAAGTTAAAATACACACAAAGGTTTTTAGCAAATTCTTGCAAAAGGTATTTAAGAGTTGGTGTCGCAGCAGTGAAACATGGGGTTTCCCTGATGCTGCCAAAGTGGGTCCTCCACTGGGGCCCACCAAGAAGATGGACAAGGCAAGGAGTCAAGTACAGCAGATGGGTTAGCCCATCTGCCTCAAGGACACCCGACAAGTTCGACATCAAGTCTCTGCGGCTAAGGACCAGGTGACCTTCCGGGTCACCCCCTCGCCCGGAGAACCAGGCGAGATACCCGCGGGTCCGTGCTCCCGGCAGGAGGCCAGGTGCGCCCCCGGGTACCCATCCGTACCACCGAGAGGATAAGATCGCCAGCTCGCCGGAAGTTGGTGGAAGACTTGGGCACCAAGATGAAGGCCGCGCCCTGGTGACGTTGCCACGGGCGCAGTTGGTGGGGCGGACAGGCTTTGTCCGTCCCACCTTTTCCAAGGGCGGACGACCACGCCGCCCTCCTCAGAATGCTTGGAGGAGAGAGTGCCACGTCTCCTCCAAGGACCGCCGAGTGGTTTTCCCGCCAAGACCCCTCACACCTCTCGCGTGCCCATGTCGGATCCCCTTAGCCTATAAAAGGAGGACCATGGCACCGAAGAGGGGAAAGACGAAAGAGAAGCAAGCTAGAGCTCAGGCAAGACTAGACTAGGGTTCGGAAGGTAGAGAGAGAGGTGATCTCCCTAGGGCAGGATCTGCTCTTCGTCTACCTCCGGCCGAAACTCTGCCAGGTTCACCCCAGAGCACCCTTGTACACCACACCATGATGAACCTCTCAATCCAGACATGCAGGAGTAGGTCTTTTAGCCTCCGGGCGGCCTGAACCTGGGTAACTCCGCGTGTCCCGCTGTGTTGTTTGCTCTCTCCCGCTCGACGAAGAACTTGGCGTCCTTGCTCCCGGGTAAGGCGTCTTCCAGCCTCCTTCGCGCCCCGTGCCGAACCTAAAAAGGGGGTATCATCTACTCCCGGTGTCCGTCATCCGAGACACGACATCTGGCGCGCCAGGTAGGGGGTGCAAGCGCTGGATTCGTCTTCTTCTTCATCGACCTCAAGTTCTGCGTCAAGTTCATCGTCAAGTTCTACATCATGCAGTTCGTCCGAGACCAGATATGAATCGAGCTCTCCGACCGACTCAGGGCCTTCATCGAGCTCTGCGGTCGCGGCAGATTCGACAGCCTGTTTCTCGTCCGCGACGGAAGTTGCCCTGAACTCTTCTTCTCCAGCAAGGTCATCCGCACCATCCGGCCAAGGTGGACGGCCGCCTCATCAGCAAGCAGGAAAAATGTCAGGAGCACGGGAGGTCCTTGGTGAGCCAGCCAGTCAGTCAAGCCGGAACAGCTGGGGGCTAGGGGAAGCTTTGGGTGCAGCTCGAGCGCTTCTCTTTTTCCCACCAGATCAGTGCAAGGACGATCCCCGTGCGAAGGCATGGATCGCTAGCTTGGAAAGCCTGTTGAACTATGCTCACCAATGCCACGCTCCCGCGAGTTCCGCACCAACCATCGATGCCGGCACCACCGTCCCTGCACCGGCGCCGCCGGAGGAAGTGCGTCCCGAAGATCCTCATGGCAAGAGGCCCATGGAGTCTCTCCACGAAGGCACTGGTCAGAGCTCCAATCCCCGACGGCGCTCCCGGGAAGAAATGGAGGGTCGGGAGGGCCCGCACCTCCGAACCTGCTGCACACCGTACCCGGCGACCGTCCTCGACCTCTATCGCCTGGAACAAGAAACGGGGGAGACCCTGCATCATTACATCTGGAGGTTCCGGGGCATCGTTGACCGCATTCCCCCGGCTGATCTCCGAGAAGTCTCCGTAATCGCTGTCTTCCACGTTAACGTCCGCAACCTGAAGATGCGCGAGAAACTGAGCCTCCACGCCGTGGATACGTTGGAGGACCTGTGGAACATGGCTGACCGATGTGCCAGGGAAGAGGAAGCTCTCAATCTTCCTCCCCGCCAGGCTCGCTGAAACGAGTCACTGCAAGATGTACCCGGAAGAATCAAATTACCAATCCAAGAACTCCTGTGATCAATAAAAGATAAGTGCTCCTTGAGCAAGTCCTCTCTGTGACAAGATATCTATTTCGCGGGTATAAAACATGTGTAAAAAATCGGGAACGTGGCTCGACCGTCGGGCGAGCACTCATGGGGTAGCGACTCTCCCGGGGGTAAAAAGCGGTGCAGGACCTGATACCTCCCGGGGACGTGCGTGCCAACAGAGTGAGCGGCCTTCTGGGAATCGGTAGGGCTTGTGAGCGCATTCCTGATCGGCCAGGGCCTCACAGGTAAGCTTACATCCCCGAAGGATCCCTCAGAAAGACGTGGAGACAGTAAAAACATGCTAGGCTCAGTAAAAATACTCGTAAAGTAGAGTAGCAAAGCAAGTTCTAGCATATTACATCCAAGTTTTGAAGTCAAAAGCATGAAATCTGACTCGGAGTTTTATTACATTTGGGGCACGAGGTGCTCGAATGTCTTGCAGGAAACCTAGCGGCGCGGGAACATCTTCGTGGCAATTGTGGTCGCGGGAGCGTTCACCGCCTGGCGGGAGTCCTCGGAAGGGTATGATGTCGCGAAATTCGGCATGCCGGCACCCCGGTTGGCCTCCCGGAACGCCGCCATCACCGAAGTTGCTGTCAGCTTACTCGCCTCATGCTTGTCGCAAACTAGCTGGCTGGCCATCTTGTTCTTGAAGGATCGAACATTGGCAGCAACCTTCGCAATGAACTCTGCGATGGGGGGCAAGGTCTGGCAGTTCGGCTCCAACTCTGGAAGTGCAGTGCCCAGTTTCAGCCGCTCTACCCGGAGCGTAGCTTCTTGGCAGGCCTCCGCAACCTTTGCAAGACCTTCCTGGTTGGAGCGGCGAAGCTCCGACAGTTCAGTTGACGCCTGGGAGTTGGCCTGGGCCAGCTCCTGGTTGTTCTCTTTCAGCCTCGCAAGCTTGTCACTCCGCGTCTTCAGAGACTCTCCGAGCTCAGATATCTTTCGACCATCTTTCTCGGCCTGCTGCTGCAAAGCACGGACGGACTCTTGCTCCTGGTGGAGGGACTTCTTGATATCCTCGATTATCTGGTTGTTTTCCTCCTCCTTATGCTGGCGGCTCTTGATCTCCTTGTCCTTGGCCTCGAGCGCCTCCCGGTGGAGGTCAGCGGCTTCTCTCAGACGCCGTTCCGTGTCCTGCTCCAGCTGCAGCTTCTGGCTGTCCAAGGATTTGATCTTCTCAGCCAGCTCGCTCTCCCGGGACGCCAATTGCTGTTCCTTCTCCGCCATAACCCGCTCGCGTCGGTTGTACTCAGCTTTCCGCTCGGCACCTTTCTGCTCAAGGGCCTCACGCAGGCTGGAGACTTGAACCGCGATGCGGTTGAGTTTACCCATTCCCCTTTGGATCAGATCTTCGGCTTTTCCAATCACCTCCACGATGGCCGCCTCGCGACCTCTGAACTCCTCTTCCAACTGACGCATTGATTACCCCCAAGAGCAAGGGATCACCATAGCACCTCTCAATGTGGAAGTAAGGTATCGATCCGCAGGAGCAAGAAGGAAAAGTTATCTATTCCCTACAACTAAAGTGTCACAAGTTTTAGTTGATTATGCACTAAACAAGTTTAGAGAACAAGATGGTTGGTTTGATGGATGTAAAAGTGTCCCAATCCTCTTCTTTGCAAGAGGACAAGACAAAGGTAGTAGCAAGTGAAAGCTCTCAAAGAGAGAAAGCCCAATCCTCTCTGTAGCAAGAGGACAAGCTCAAGTGTGTGTTTCTTATAGGAACAATGGACACGGTTCATGGGTTCACTTAATCCTCTCTCTCTCTCATCTACGGTGATCATCATGTTATAGATAAAGTACACACAATTGTCATGTTTTAATGGTAGCTTTTTATGACGGCTATATGTCCTAAAACACATAGTTGAAAGAAATACTCATTTGTGTTGCTAGGTCACCCCTCGTAAGGCTAGCGTGGTTTCTCTCACTCCCACATCATACTCTTTCTTTTTACCCCCAGATAAAGGATGTTGGGCGGTACTGTGTCACTCAATACCTATGCCGTGTCACATCGGCCATCCCGTACCCACATACATCATACTTCAAAGTATGACAAATCACAAAAGCTCCAACACAACGGTAAATGCATAACAAATCATCTCACACCACAATATTCACCACAAAGGTATTACATAGATGACCGTAATCATGTTCAGCAGCTCATACGGTACTAATTAGTGAAGCTCAAGAGAGAGGAGAGATACAAAAGTTACCACCACAAACCCTAGTCCAGGGGGTGGACTACTCCCCCTTCATCATGGTGGTGATGGTGGAGAAGTTCTTGCTGTAGATGTTGATGATGAACACGCCGGAGGGGGTGGAGCCCTCCGAGGCGATTCCGGCGGCGTTTCCCCCCTCCGATCTTCTCCGGCGGTAGCCTTCTGTCTCTCTGTTTCGTGGTTTTGTGTTTCTCCGCCGCCTCCTTTCGCGAAACGCCAGGGATCTTTTTTATAGGCGTGTTTAGGTCAAGACGATGTCGGTGGAGCGAAGATCGACGGCAACGGAGCCACGAGGGCCAAACAAGTGGGCCCCACACGGCCACAGTACCTGGCCGCGTGGGCCACCCCCGTTCGGGCCTCGGGCCTCCGCTTGTTCGCTTCCTTCGCCCACAGGTCTTCTTCCTTCCAAATATTGACGCCCGTAAATTTCCAGGTGATTTCATTGACGTTTGGGTCCCTGAAACATTAAAATAAGAAAACGGGGTTTTCTGCCTGTGCAGGGTTAATTCCATAAAAATAGGAAATCATTAAGATATTTCCAAAATCATGATAAAACATTGATATAACCCTTATATGATGCAAATATGATTGGAATATGAGTAATTAAAGTGCAAAGTTCATGTATGCAGTTTACATGCATCCCGCATCCCGCGGAGAATGGAGTCCATGGCGTTCTCTCCACTGATAATGATCTGGGGAGCCACCTCTGACGAACTCCCCGGGGCACTGGCAGCTTTCGAGCGCTTGGCAGTAAGGTCCTCCTTGATCCTCGTCAACTCGGTGATCTCTTCACTGGCTCCAGAATCCGTGGAGAAATTGGTGAACGTCCTCAGAACCTGCCCGGTCATCAACGAGCTCTCCAGCAAGTCAAGGGAGACCTCGGTACCCGGCGCGTCACTGCGACTTTGGCCAGGCGCAGGAGTCATAGTCTGGGTCCCAGCTGCGCGAGAGCTGGGCGCGCCTTTGGACACCTCTTGGCCATCCGAAGGAGTAAAGGAGGGTGGCTTCTCTTGGCTGGCAACGCCCAGCAGGTCACCCGGGGAAAAGACATTCGCCACAGAAGCTTCTGGAAGCAAGAGAACGTCAGGTATATTGGGGACTTGAAACAAGAGCGGCGCAACCCGTGAACCTGAGTGTACCTGCTTGTTCCGCGGACTAGCGTCGGGACCTTCTCTAGGGTGGGCCGGGGAGGCCACAGTCGCGCTCCCCACCCCGCTCCCGCGACGACCGTCAACTTCCGCCATTGGGGGAGGGAACATCCCTCCGCCACAAGCTCCGAAGCTGGTAGCGGTGTCATCCTCCGCTGCGTCGCGCCGCCTTTTGCTGGCCTCCAGGGAGAGTGAGCCCCTGCACCGACACACGGTCACTTTCCTTGGAGAGAAAAAATGCGAAGAGTTGGAAAAATTTGGGAAGGCTTACTCCCGGGCGCGCTTGCTCCCCAAAGGCACCGGCAAATCCGCAGACCCGGCAGAAGAGGCGTGGGGGCTCTGTTGATGCTCGCCCGGAGAAGTGACTGGTCCCGCCACAGGAGGCGAACGGTGGGGAGACACCCTTGGCCGTGGGGCCAAGACAAAGTCGGCTGCGGCATCCCTGCTTCCATGAGGTCGCCCTCGCCGCCTACCACCTCTGCGGGCGGGAAAGGATGCTTGCCCCCGGGTCGGGGACCACGGCGGTCTCCGGGGAGCGGTGCGGGGAAGAATTCTTCTCTCCCGCGTCCTCACCGCCGTTGTGATCTTCGTCGCCATCTCCGTCTTCGCCGTCGTCCTCATCGTCGCTGCCATCGTCATCACCAGTGGCGGCCTCGTTGCCATCGCCGCCGTCTTCGTCGTCAGAGCCAGCGGATTCCTCCTCGGAATCCTCTTCTTCGCTCTCCTCTTCAAACTCAAGGAGTTCTCCTTCCTCGTCAGAACTGGAGGGAGCCTTGGCCTTCCGGGTTGACGTCTAGCTGGTTTGGGCCCGTGGTCAGGGCGGCCCACAATTCGAGGGCATTGCAAGTCGGCATCGACTTCAGAATCTTTGCCTTCTCCGGGTCGTCGCACAGGGGCCGGAATCCTGCCGGCAGCTCGTATTTGACATCCCGGGTAAACATCCCGGTCATGTTGTCCCGGAGGAGGGCGCGATCCATGTCAGAACTCCTCAGGCGAGATGGGTCCAGGGGACCCTGGAAGTCCCAAGCTGGGTGTGGCCGCTTCTGCAGAGGCGCCAGGCGATTGCGAAGGAAGTGGGCAACAATGGCAGCTCCGGAAACCCCTTTTCACGAAGGAGCTTGAAGCGCTCTACAGCGGCCGAAAGATCGTCATCCTGGAGGCTGACGCAGTTCCAGGTCTCCAGGCTCACCGGATGTTCCGTCGGTTCTCCAGGAGTGACAGAGCTTCTGGCACCTCGACCAAGAACCAGCGTTGCCTCCACTCATCCCACTTGGACTTGATTGGCAAGTAGGGGTAGTTCTGCTTGACCTTCTGGCGAAAGCAGAAGTGACACCGCCCCCCATCCAGCCATCCTTCCCAATGCGGGGTAGAAGAAGTGGCGGAACAGAGCCACGGATGGCATCACCCCGACGAATGCTTCGCAAGCATGGGCGAAAACCGTCAAATCCAAGATCGCGCCCAGGGTTAGATGCAGAAGCTTTAACTCGTACGCGCACAAGATCTCCAGAAAGAAATCCGAGAAGGGAGGAACGAGTCCCATCAGCATGAAGCCATCAAGATTGGGATCTGCCCAGGCGCCCTGGTCTCCGAAGGTGGGAAAACCTTCGTCGGCACTCGGGCGGGAGCTCCAGGCGCCTCGTCGGACTCCATCACTCCGAGGTGCTGGCTTTCCGCATCATCTCGGCGCTGTCAGCATAATCGCTCGGGAACAAGGCCTGCTGCCTGCGAAGCTCAGCCCGCTCGGCGCTGCGCTCCGACCTCCGCCGCGCCCTTACAGATCTGGGAGACAGCTCCTGCCTCAAGAGTGAGGACCTGCTGACCCTCTTCTTCCGAGCCGCAACCTTCAGTCGCGCCATTAAAGCAGAAGGAAAGCTGCAGCGGCAGACGGCAGAGGCGGCTGCTTGAAGCTGGAAGAAGGAGATGGAAATGGAGGCGGCGACTTGGGGATTTCGAAAGATTTGGGGAACAACTGCCGCAGCACTGCGAGGCGTGACTCATAAGGCTTCCCACGCGTCACGTCGCGGCCCCATTACTCCGACTGACGCGGGATCGAGGGGGTGTTCCGCTTCAAGCGCTCCCTCCCGTTGGATTCAAGATAGACGTTGGCCATCCGTGCGAACCGCAACGTTCGCCACGACCAAGTCCAAGAGAAACTCGGGGGCTCGTCTCTACTTCGCCCTGGCGAGCCTCAGGAAAAGCAGGCAAGGCGCCGGGTACCCACTTTGGCCATAGCCCCGGCAGCAACTGAAGCAAAAGCCGCCGGGACCATGCCCGGGGGCTACTGTCGCAGCAGTGGAACATGGGGTTCCCCTGATGCTGCCAAAGTGGGTCCTCCACTTGGGCCCACCAAGAAGATGGAAAAGGCAAGGAGTCAAGTACAGCAGATGGGTTAGCCCATCTGCCTCAAGGACACCCGACAAGTTCGACATCAAGTCTCTGCGGCTAAGGACCAGGTGACCTTCCGGGTCACCCCCTCGCCCGGAGAACCAGGCGAGATACCCGCGGGTCCGTGCTCCCGGCAGAGGCCAGGTGCGCCCCCGGGTACCCATCCGTACCACCGAGAGGATAAGATCGCCAGCTCGCCGGAAGCTGGTGGAAGACTTGGGCGCCAAGATGAAGGCCGTGCCCTGGTGACGTTGCCACGAGCGCAGTTGGTGGGGCGGACAGGCTTTGTCCGTCCCACCTTTTCCAAGGGCGGACGACCACGCCGCCCTCCTCAGAATGCTTGGAGGAGAGAGTGCCACGTCTCCTCCAAGGACCGCCGAGGGGTTTTCCCGCCAAGACCCCTCACACCTCTCGCGTGCCCATGTCGGATCCCCTTAGCATATAAAAGGAGGACCATGACACCGAAGAGGGGAAAGACGAAAGAGAAGCAAGCTAGAGCTCGGGCAAGACTAGACTAGGGTTCAGAAGGTAGAGAGAGAGGTGATGTCCCCAGGGCAGGATCTACTCTTCGTCTACCTCCGGCCGAAACTCTGCCGGGTTCACCCCAGAACACCCTTGTACACCACACCATGATGAACCTCTCAATCCAGACATGCAGGAGTAGGGCTTTTAGCCTCCGGGCGGCCTGAACCTGGGTAACTCTGTGTGTCCCGCTGTGTTGTTTGCTCTCTCCCGCCCGACGAAGAACTTGGCGTCCTTGCTCCCGGGTAAGGCGTCTTCCAGCCTCCTTCGCGCCCCGTGCCGAACCTAAAAACGGGGTATCATCTTCCCGGTGTCCGTCATCCGAGACACGACAGCTGGTATATGCTATATCGACAAGAGAAAACTATGTTTCCACCACAAAAGAAACCTAGTACAGAAGCCGTGTTCCTTGGTCTAGTTTTAGCATCCATAATCTCATATATCCTTTAGTTGGTGATTTGCGAGTACATCCAGAAGTACTTACCTAGCTCTGTTGTCGCTAGCTATTAACTTGACCAAACTTTAGGAATCAAGACATGGAAGATGGGTACGATGACGACTATGAGACCTAGGATGAGAACTATGACGTTTATGTTGGGTTGCGCATATGGAAAACAAATTTCCTATAGGGTTAAAGGCAAGACGGGCCCAAAAATGTTAAGATGTCTTTCGTTGTTTGCTCTATTGATATTTGGCGCTCATGAGCCATGATGTAATACTTGGCCATATTTCCACATTAATGTAAGACTTTGAATCCAATATTGCAATGGATGCAAATTTTGTTATCAGTTCGAATTATGCAGAACGGCACGCTGACCGTGGGATCGTTGTAGAAATGCATAACGGGTGCCTCAGATAGCTAGTCCGGGTCCACACAAAAGTTTTGTTGATTTCCTGTTCAACAAAGACACCCTCCCTTTTTTGTTGTTGTATTATGCGACCCAATCCCTTCCTATGTGAAATTTTGTTGGGATTGATACTTGAATATAAAAATATGGATGGCACAATGTGTCATAATAAGTACTTTAGGTTGCGAGTATATATCTAATCTTGTCATAACAAGTACCACACTTTATGGGGGTGTGTATTTGGTTGTTGAATTTGTACTATATATCTAAGTTTAGATATAAACAGTTTCTACAACATGGTTGTTGTGGGGACCTCGGACTAGCTGTCCGAAATACCCGATTATGCTTAACACAACGATCCTGTGATCAGTCTGCCGTTGCACATAATCCGAATTGGATACCAAAGTTTACATCCATTACAATACCGAATTAAAAGTCTTACGTAAATAGTCATTTAGACCAAGTCTTACATAGGTGCCTTCATGGGCCAAACCAAAATATCAGCGGAAGCTACGGCGTAGTAGACATCATATTCTAACGACGACAACCCGACATGAAGCTGACTTGTGGAGATCCTTAGTTCGCGTAGAAGTCGCCATACTCCTGCTCGGCGTAGTGCTCCTCCTCGTAGTCTGGCTAGGACAATAGTCAGGGACGAAACCAATATGAGTACATTTGAATGTACTCGCAAACTACCCCAACATGAGTATGCACTAGTTTTATTTTAATTTCCAACTTTTATTTATTTAAAACATCTCTATATCTTTATTGAAAAAGGTAAGAAGAGTTTTATAACTATCTTTAAAGAAATCACCATTTTATCTGTTTCTCCAAAACTCCTCCTTTTTCCGACCATAGCCCGTCATGGTCCACTTCCTCCAACAACCTCATACCGATCCGTTGGTATAGGTGTAAGGAACATTCTTCACTTCATTTTCTTTTTAAAACTCAAAGTCTTTCAAAAACTTGCACATGGTCAAAGTAGGGCCTCCCAACTGTCCATATCCGAGGACTCGGCTATTCGAATAGTTTTACACTCTGCAGAGTTAGCACGCTTTTCCCACATCCATCCGGCAGCTCATCGTGTCCGCCACGTCTCGCCATACAGGGTGTATGCGAAGTAAGCCACCGACTCTAGCCTGTCCTTTGCTCATGCTAGTATAGGACCCTGCCCATATGACACTTCCATCAACACTTAACCCAGCCCTGCGGAATCTAAGTGTGAGGACTCATAGGTTTTGCCCGGCGGTTTATGGTGGAACCTTCAATCCTCCTCCTTATCTTCTCATAGAGTTTGAGCGAGGACCCGGGTCAGGGGTAGATCAACACACTATCCCCTCATGCATAACGGAGTCATCTCCGTCGATGAGGCATCCCATACTAATATGAGCAAATTATATGACTAATCCTTTTTCCCATATGTGGGTAAATGTGGTCGCACAGGGTATCGGCTGGTTGACGTAAGTACAAGGACACACTATGCATTTTTCATAAACATCTCCATTCTCCACTTCTCCATTCCAACACCGACATCTCGGCATTCCATAATCACACAAGTATTTTCCAAAGGAGTTTTGAATAAACAACATTGTTTCCCATCCTATAGTTTTATATAAACTACCTTATATTTCTACATAGGGTGGCAAAATAATATCCATATACTTTTTGAAAAGGTTTTGTAAACCATTGCTTTAAGAGTAATTAATTTGATCAAAGTAGATGCATATGTATTTATGTGCAAGCTCATAGAGTAGCTTGCCTTGCTCGGCAAAGTGGCCTTGGTCTTGATCTTCAGATTCAACAAACTCTCTTTCCTCGATAAATCCAACAGCGTTCTCGTCTAATTAAATAAACAAACAAATACAAACAATCACTAAACTACCCAAGCAATCATCACAACATAACAATCATAAGCATCACAAATAGCTACTGCACACATCAAACAATACAATTTGGTTTCAAATTAATTGAATTAAACATTATTAATTTATGTCTAAATTATGGCAGAAACTTGTTAAACATGTTTAATTGCATAACTTGAGTTCTGTTGGTCACAAAAATACAAACTAAATTTCTACAGAAAGCTACTGATGTGTAGAAGACAACACAATTGGGTTTGGATTAATTGGAGTTACCAAACTCCCTACATAATTGTTTTAATCCAGTAAGTTATTAATCAAGTTTTTGCTACAACTCAAGTTAATGTTATTCAAAAATTAAATCCTTTTAGGGGTAACTAACCTTAACTAAATTTGACCTAACAAAATTGGTCCTAAACCATTTGGGTTAGCCATTAAACATATTTAATTGTGTTAGTGCAGAAGGGTGTTCTAACTTCATCTTTATACTAAATAATTATTAATGCACAATTAATTCTACCAAAATTAGGGAAGCTAATACATGGCAATACTAAGCTAACAAAATTGGTTTGGAATTATTTGGAATAACGGAGTATCAGAAACAAACAAGTTTAGATTTTAAACCTTCTGTAGTATTTTTAATAATACACTTTTATTATTTATCTAAATGAATTGAATCCAAATGGGTTGGTTAAAAATTTTCATAAGATTTCCAGAACAATTGGATTTGATTTATTTGGATGTCTAGATCTCAAGTTATTGAATTTCTAAAATGGTTCCAGTACTGAATTTCCAGAGAGATTTAAATTCGAAAAAATGCTCTCTTCTGGATAATGTTCAAATTTCTGACATGGGGGGCCTACACGTCAGCGGCACAGGAGAAAATATCTCGCGCGCTGGAAATGTTTAAAACGCTGACTGTGGGGTCCGCCTGTCAGCGATACAACAAGCGAAGGGGTAAGTTGCCGTTGGATTTAGATCCAACGGCTCACGTTCGCCCACTTCGACGACAACCGCCGGCGACCTAAAACGAGCGGAGCCGTGGCTCCGGCGACGGCGAGGCGGTGGATTAGCTCACCTAGGGGGCTTGGGAGGACGCGGCGATGACGCAGATCGACGGCGGAGGCTCGGGCGATCCTTTGGGCGGACTTGTGCTTGCTGGGACGGTTCCTAGCTCCGGCGGCGAGCGGCTCTGCTTCCACGGCAACTTCCCGAAACTCCGGCGAGCTCCTGCCGGCGATTCTGTGCACGATCCAGAGGGAAAAAGATGCGGGTGAGTGCGGTGTCAAAGGGGAAGAGGGTACGGGCCAGAGGGGAGGGAATAGGAGGCCAGCACGGCGTGGCCGCGGTCGTCGTCTACCTCGGGCACGGCAGGGCGCAGAGCACGGCTGAGGGCAGCAGCGGCCTCGCGGCTGCGGTTCCGCCCTCCTGGCGGTGTACTGAAGAGAGGGGAGTGAGTAGAAGAGGCTGCGGTGGTGTGAGGAGTTGCCGAGGCTCGGGGGCGCTATATATAGCGGAGCTCGGGTCCATGGTGGACATGGTGCGGGGAGGGGTTGCAGGGGCGAGATAGCTCGCCGTAGGGGGCGGCTACGGTGTTGCTACGGTGCTCGAGTGCAGATATGCTAGCTCGGATGCGTGGCGACGAGCTGTGCGTGCGCGAGGAACGGGACGGCCTGGGAGCGTTTGGACGGTGAGCGCGTGCACTGGCACGGCCGTCTCGGGCGGGTGCGGCCTCTGCGCGGCGCGAAACGGCGATGGGGGTCCCTCTTCTGGGCTGGCTGCGGCGCTAGGAGAGAGCAGAGGAGCAAGGGAGAGAGAGGGGGGGGGGGGCACGGTGCTGGGCTGCTGTGGCGTCGACACCGTGGCGACCATGGCGCACGGCGCACGCTGCTGCCCCTGACGCTCCTCCTCTTCCCTGACCTCGTTTCTTCAATTTCTTGGGCGCGGCGAGGCTAGTGAGGTGAGAGGGAGAGGATGCAGGCGCCAATTCGAAGAACAAACCTCGAATTTGATCAATTGATCTCGGTTTGAAATTGAATTGGAGATGAACACAGTGGTGTTCACCACGTGTTCGACAAAATGTGTGCACCATTTCTTAATTTGAATTTCTGAAATTTGATTTCATATTTTGATTCACAAATGTGTATATGGATTTGTGGTGCTGTGTTGCATTTTATTAGTCAAGTGCAACATAGCACATTTTGTGATTTGAATTTAATAAAGAAAGTAATAGAATTTAAATTTAGATTTTTAAATTAAATTTTGAGAGGGGAAAGTTATAGGAATAAAAATGGGAGTGTTAATAAACCCACTCCACTGAATTTTGTTTGAACAATTTTGAGTTTCTCACTTGGGACATTTATGTGACACTTGTCACATATTTTTCTTGCTTTACTTGTTATTTTAGTTCTTTTCTTTTCTTCCTGTTTTTATTTAGAGCAAGCAACACAATTAGCAAGAAATAATTAACACAAGCAACAACATGCAACCAACACATATAACTTTATCAAAAGTTTTTGTTGGCTCTCATTTTTGGAATAATACTACTTATAATATTTTTGGGATGTTACAGTTGTCTTTTGCTGTACTACATCCATACGATAATAATTCAAATGCGAGAGTATTTAAATGCCTTTTCCCTTTTGTCATGGAAATTAAGCACATTTTTCTACTCTTAAGTCTTTCATGTAACTACGCGAATTTTCATGGTTTGTATCTTTTGGTAAAGAATCAGCAATGCTTCAGTTATTTTGGTACAAAATGAGTGCGCCGCAAATGAGAGAAGTAGCTCAGTCAAGAGCCCGTTAGCTTTAACCGTACATATCTCTTATTTGTTTCTGCAGTAAGCACTACTACACAAGTATAGTCACTCTTCGGTGGTGTAGTCATGCTTTTTTTGGGAGCTTACAAAATGGTTTAACAGTGCTTTTCTCGATTTGATTGCGTCCAATAGCAATAGCGGTAACATTTCTTCTTAGTCACTGAACGAACAACCAAACAATAACGAGGCGAGTACGGAGTACAGAGGGGGCCGTGGCCTTCAACATGCATGCCATATCTAAACTTAATTTTTTGTTCCAAGTCGTCATTTTTCTTTTCATGCTTGCATGATTAATGGTTCATTATTGTGAAATTTATGTTAATGTTTTTTCTCCATGAATGGTTACATTTTTACTCAGAAAATGTTCACGTGTTATTTCAAAGAAAGGTTCATACACAATGTGTAAATGTTCAGCCATATAATATATGGTCCATCTATTAGGAATAACTGTGCATTTTTGTCCAGACATGGCTTTGTTTTCGAGCTCGCAAATTGATTCAACAATGATTACATAAATGTTCATACAAACACACCACACTGTTCACCCATGAGATATTTCCCGTCCCACATTCAATCATCACGCCTAATAAAAGAAACATGACTCAATCAAAGAAAAAATCGGTTAGTATTCATCAACTTTTTTTGCCATGCTTGCTTTATTAGTGGTTCAACTATCAAGAACTTTATAATCATGCATTTTCGCTGCATACATGGTTTGTGTTTTCAATCACAAAAGGAAATTTCTAATTGCAGATTGGTATGAAGTGGTTTATATCCAAAACATGTTCCAGCATTGTTCACGAGGTTGAACATAATGTTCACACAATGCCAAATAATTGCTCACAAGGCTAAACATAATGGTTCATGAGGTAAAAGAAATGTTCATATGAGAAACAAAATGCTCTACAATTAAAACAAGTTGTTCGCGAGGTTCCCAAAAAAAATTAGACGAGAGAAAAAATGTTCACACGCTACAAATAATTGTTCACGTGATTCAAATGTTCATGCCCCTTATCGCGTCCTTGATAAAAAGTTTCCAATACTTACTGAAATAAGGAATTGTTCACCCATGCAACAGTTCTCGCGAGATGTGCTCTTATTTTTCGAGCTCACAATTTTTTTCAACAATGCTTTTACCGAGTTTTGTCTGCATCACTAAGCCCTAATATTTCAACATGCATTTCCCAACTAACCTTGATTTTTATTCCGAGTCATCCTGTTTTGTTCATTCTTGCATGAATAATGGTTCAATTACCGAGAAATTTATGTTCATGCATTTCCCCCCAAAATGGTCTATGTTTTAATCACAAAATGTTCACCCATATTTGGAAAAAATATTTATTAAAAATAAGAAATTGTTCACCCATGTAGCGGTATGATCCGTCTATCAAGAATAACCGTGCAATTTTTTTTCTCCAAGCGTACTCTTGTTTTCTGAACTCAGAAATTGGTTCAAGTGTTTTTCGTTGCACTAGAACTTTAAAATGATGTAAATGAACATTTCTACATATATTTAAGACAACATTTCATACAAGGCGAAGTATTAGGTGATAACTGCTCCATGGTAAAAAACGTGAAAGCTTTCTCTCCTTGTCATCCGATAGACAACAAACATGTCAGATTAAAAGTGGGAAGCGCCCCAGACACTTAAAAATATTTTTGTTGATAACCCCCTGCCCTTACACGTGTCCTTGAAACTGATTCATTTAAAAAAACAGCACTCATGATCTGTGCCGCCATGGAGACTCGTCCTGAGCCGATCGCCGTGGGGACTTCATAATTTATAGAAGTTTTAAGAGCATCTCCAAGCAGAGCCCCGAAAGCCAGCCCAAACGTCCGGTCGGACAGCCCGGACGGCATTTGGGGCTCAAACCACTACCCAACGACAACCCCCATAGTCAGCCCAAACGCCCGGGCGGTCCGGCACACCCCAAACCCAGCCCATATCTGGGGCGGGTTTGAGGCGGCCCGGACGCGCCCGGATGCGTCCGCCCCTTACTCGCTGACAAAGCAGACCCACTACGGGAGGCTGACCGTCGCCGCTGAATGGCCGACCGTCGCCCCTGACTTTCGCCGCGTGGCAGCTCCGTCCCCACAAATACCCCACCGGCCGTAACCCTACCTCACTCCACTCCCCACCCCGCCACCTCGCCTTCTCCGCTCGAGCGGCCGGCGCAATGTCTTCCTCATCCATCGACTGGGGCTCGGAGCCGGAGGACGAGGTTTCCGACGCAGCGGCGCCACCGGAACCCGTGGACGTGGATTAGGAGGCCTTCCGCATCGCCGTCGAGCAATCTTTGAAGGAGGTCGGCGACAGATCTAGCACGGCGGCGCCGCCAAGCGGAGGCCAATGCAGCCGCTGGTCCGAGCTTGCGCCGGTGCAGCGTCGTGCAATGCCGGCGGGATCTGTGGCGGCGTCATCGGCTCCTCCACCGCGCTCCGCTCCGGTAAGATCTACGCCTCCCCATCTCCGCCTCCCCGCGGCCCCCGTCCAAGCTCCACCTGGGTGGAAGATTCTGCCGGATGGGGCCGGCGGATGGCGCCGTCTTCGAAGCGGATGCGCACGCCGGAGACGGAGGGGAAGGCCTACCGGCAGCTCCGCAAGGCGGACCCCGCTGCGGCGGAGCGGGCATTGCGCGCCGCGGCCATGGAGCCGGTGCCGTTGGCCGTCTTGAAGCGGTCGTACACCACCGCTGAGACGGATGCCAGGCGCCTCCGCCGCAAGAACAAGGCGATGCTCGACGCCACCATCGCCGAGTCGAAGAAGGAGGCGGCGAAGAGCGACCGCGTGGCCAGGCTCGCCGACGAGCAGACCCGCGCCGTCCTCGCCGCTCGCTCCAACAGCTCCGCCTCCTCCAACGCCGACCCGTACGCGGCCTTCGAGCTGCTGCGCCGCCACCGCCCTTCCACTGATGACAAAGGGAAGGGGCCGGCGTCAAGGCAGTGAGGGCCGCCGATGGAGGCGACGGGACCGGCGGACAGAGTGGATGGCGGCGCCGCCGGTTTGCCTACTTTTGCTACAATTTGTCTATATAGTTTCGCCCAACTATGTATGTAATCCGAACTATGAGCTCCGATCGAACTAATCTTATGCAATCCGTACTACATTTGAGCTCCGATCTACGTTCTTTATTTACGTTGCATGACTAGTATGGTTTTGAGGATGCGGATATGGGGGGCATGGTTGTAGGACACCTTTTTTGGGTATGTCCGGTCGCTGTCCGCGGACACGTCCGGACGTGTCCGCGGACACTTTGGGGGCTAAATTTGGCAACTCCGGTTAGAGATGCTCTAACCTAGCTACCTATATATGTTTCATCTTATTTTTTTTTTTCTTTTCCAAAGGTCATGCTTTCAACATTTTAAACCAGTAAAAGAGAAATGAAGAATTATCAAGTTGAGAGAAAATAATGGAGGAAAACTAAGGTATCCCGTTTTTGCAATCCTTGTCTTTTACCGCCACGAAAAATTACCAAGTTTCTAAATCTGAAGAGCAACTGCGCGAAGGATTCCCTGTAAACACATGAATCAGCTTTTTACGGGGTCTAATTCTAAGCAAAAAGTGCAGAGTAAGTGAAGTATTTTAGTTATAATTTTCCCGTCAACCGAACGAACTGAAGCGTGAGACAGAAACAAACAGGGTAGACATCACTCTCATTATTTGACGGTAAAGGTGCCAAATAGGATCGGAGCTCCGGATCGCACGGCTTATAGCCCCGCCATGCTGCAAGACAAATACAAGCTTGTTTTCTCGTGTGCTTGATGCAAGCTAGTCAACAACCTTTTTCGAGCAGTGCTAGATGGATCACGGACATGGCTTCACCACACGAATCCATGGCTCCCGAGTCCCGGCACATAAGCCGGCACAGTGATCGATCGATCGCCATCCCGTGATAGAAATAAAATACCGGCCCGATCCATCGACAAATCAAACTGGAGAATAACAAGCTAGTTGTAGATCTTTTCTTTTTGCCGAACCATGCCACAATTCATTCACGGTCTTGCAAATAGTGTATATTTCGTCGTGCAGAGTTTGGTTGTGAATTCTGTGTATGCTTCTATTGCCGATGCTATGAGCCAATAGATATACCCCTTTTATCTAAAAATAAAATCCAATAGGCCTACTGAACATCTATCTTTTACCGCCGTCTCAGCTGAACTTGGCCACTTTATCTCAGTTCCCCAAACTCTGAGATGAACATTACATGTACTATACTTGGATATTTATAGTCTCATACATATAGACGAAATCATTAGTGGGAAAGCACAAACATACACACACTGAGGGGGAGAAAATGGAGAAATATAATGTAGCTGCAGTATCTATAGCAGTAATTATGTACTTGTCTCGTACGTCTTGATCGCTCTGTCTGCATTGCTGAAAGCTAACCTCCAGAGATGTTTCTTTCAAGTCGTCTTCAGTCCGTCCAAGGCAGGGCATGAGGAGCTTTCCATCATTCTTCAGCTGTACGTTCCATCACAAAATCATGATAGCTACGAAACTTGGTAAAAAATGAATTTGAGGATGCTAAATCAACATCTTGATGTGTAACAGTTTGTTTGAGAGCTCAGACGAGATGGCCGAAAGTCACAGTACTTACCAGGAGCCAGTGTCAGTGGTGCGTGCTGCTCCCTTCCCTCCTCCTGAAGCTCACCATGAGGCCGTTCTTCATGTAGAGCGTGGTGTTGAGTTTGGGCTTCACCGCCTGCCTCGGCGCCACCTCCACCGCGAACGTCTCCAGCACCACCGCCGCCAGCGTCTTCATCTGCGTGTAGGCGAACCGCTTGCCGATGCACAGCCTCGGCCCGGCGTTGAACACCACGTACTTGAACGGGCTCTCGGCGCCTCCCGCGAAGTCACTGCCCTTCATCCACCGCTCCGGCCGGAACTCCAGGCAGTCGTGTCCCCACGCCGCCGGGTCGCGCCCTATCGCGTACGTGTTGTAGATCACCCGCTGGTGCGCGCGGATCGCCGTGCCGTCCGGCAGCACGTCGTCCTCGAGCGCCTCCTTGAAGTCGACGGGCACCGGCGGGTAGAGGCGCATCGACTCTGTCAGCGCCGCGTGGAGGTAGTCCATCTTCTTCACGTCCCCGTGGGCGGATCGCACGTCGTCGAGGACGCGCGCCTCCACGTCGGGATGCCCCGCCAGGAGCCAGAAGAACCACACGAGCGCGACGGAGCTCGTGTCGCGCCCCGCGAGGATGAAGCTGATGCAGAAGTCGCGGAGGAACTCGTCGGAGTGGTCCGTGGCGCCCGGCCCCGGAGAAGAGGACATGAGACGGGAGAGGAGGTCGCACCGTCCGTGGAGGCTTCCGATCTTGCGCAGCTCGGTGCGGCGCTCGGATACAGTGCGGTCGGCGAACTCCCGCACGGAGCGCGCAGCTTCCACGAGGCAGCGCTCGCCGCCGACGCGGAGCAGGCGCTTGGCCTTCCAGACGAACGGCGGAGTGACGAACCGGGCGACCGAGAGCTCCGTCGCGCGCTCGAAGGCGCGCGCGAACGGCACGTCGGGGAGGCCGTCCGCCAGGCAGCCGGAGTCCACCCCGAACGCCGCGGCGCATATGTTGTCGAACGTGAACCGGAGGAGAACCTCCTGGAGGTCCACCACGGCGCCCTGCTGCTGCAGCCGATGGAGCAGCGGCATCAGACGGCCGTGAACCAGCCGCTCGACGATCGTGGACGAGAACTCGAGGAACTGCGCCGAGTGCATCTCAGCGGTGGCCGCGCGGCGCTGCGCGCGCCACGCCTCGCCGTCGGCGTTGAAGATGCCGTCGCCGAGCAGCTCCACGAACCGCTCCCGGTAGTAGGGGCCCTTGGGGTAGTTGGAGAAGTTGGTCTTGAGCACGTGCTCGACGTTGGCCGGCACGGAGGTGATGACGCCCGACGAGCCCCCGCCCCACATGCCGCGGTACGGGAACGTGCCGCCGGTACGCGCCAGCGCGGCGGCGCCCCACTCGTAGATGTCGTCGAGGTTCGCGAAGAGGGTGGGGATGATGCCCAGCACCGGCCACAGCATGGGCCCGCCGCGCGACGTCAGCCGGGCCATGGTGGCGCTGCACGCGAAGAGCAACGCGGCAGCCACGGCCAGGTCGGACACCCGGACGTGCTCCTGTATGGCGTGCAGCGCCGCGTCCAGCGATGTGCGCGCCATGGATCGCCGGCCGGCTGCGCTGTGTGCAGGTACGACGAGCCTAGAGAAGCACCACGTAAAGCCAGTAGTGTGCAGTGTTCGAGCTTGTATCGTATCGTCGTGCTTAGGTGTGCCAGAGGCTTCGTTCTGGAGAAGATTTTTTTGGAGTCGAGGTGTCGTCACTACTAGTAGCGCTATTGATGGTGCGAGTCTCTGATTGCTTCGACGGGGTTTTGTTTTTCGGCCGTGTGCATGCTTAATGTCTAGATGTGCTCTATTCTTATGTTGTTGCAGATTCTGGGTGTAATCGGTATCATTTCGATATTACTATATTTCCCTTAAACGAAAATAAGACGATCTACACACTCGGCAGCTTTTGCTTCTTAGTGGAAAATCTGGCTCGATGTTTTACAGGCAGGCACCGATCGAGGCACTCCCTTGCTGTTCGTTTGCGCGCGAGCTAAGCCGTCTCACGTATCTTGGCGCGCTTCATGGTGGACGACGTAGAATTTTGTTTGTTGGTTTCTTCCATCGCTCGCCTCCTCCATTGTTCAGCTAGCGACTTGATCGGTCTCCGGAAACAGGGGAAACCGCCAAAGCGCGTAGTCGGCGGCGATCGATCGACCGACCGACAGATAGTAGTAACATAACACGGCGGTGTGCGTGCGTGCGTGTGATGTAGTATCGTCATCCTGCCACCGCTTCGGCGTGCTCGCCACAGGTTGCCGGAAGTAGTCCGGTGAGCTTCCGGCAGCGCCGAAAGGATTCGCTCCGCCGTTCCGTGAAAGAGAAGGCGAAGCGTGGACGGTGCGGGCTCCTCTAGATCAACGCCTTGGACGTGCTCTGCTCTGCTGACTGCTGCTGCTGGGGATCGATGATCCTCGTATGACAAAAGGAAAAGCAACCAACGAGTATGGCAAAAGGAACTGAATCGGGGAAGAAGAGCATGCATGCTTTCAGATTGGTGAAACCGGTTTGATTGTCCCTCCCAGCTGCATGCATGAGCGCCACATGCTGGCCGAGCAAGTCGTTGCCACATGACGTATTGAAGGGGATCGGTAAAAGAAGGATGGCTTTTCTACGGGGATGTTCGGAGGGAAGGGGCAGTGTCTGGTTGGTTGGAGCAATGTTCGCAGCAAGATCTCGTTGAGGTTTAGGGATTTATGATGTAAAATTGATGGAGGATACATCTATCTCTTTACTACAATGCGATGGGTATGTCCGCATAAAAGAAAGAGATAGACTAGCAGATCAGACGTGCATGCTACCGCGTTTAGATACACTTTGCGGCGAGTCTAAAATATCGGTAGGTAGGCGAAGCAATGGTGGCACGGATCCTTCTTGTAGAACAGAGCAGCGTCCTAGTACAGTACATTTCAGGCAACGGAGCTGCAGGGAAGAAGACGGTTCGGAAGCTACCATGGACAGAGCGGGTGACCATCGCAGCGCATTCAGACTGCTCCAGAGCGGGACGGCGACGGCCCAAATTTATTTGGAGCTACCGAACTAGGGGTGGGAGTCAGGGCGGTAGATGGGCAGACGGTGAAAAATGCTCCTGCGAGGCAAGAAATAGCAACAGGATATCATGAGCGGGTCAAGGGGCTTGGTGTGCGCGACTTATTGCGGCGGCCGGCTGGGTATGTTTATCTCGCTCGGCAGCTGGTAGCTGCTGCCGTTCCTAATGCAGAGAGCTAGGAGCTGTGTTTGTGCGTGGACACTGGACAGGGATGTGGACTAGCTTACTGCAAACCTAGTACTGTGACCCTTCTCCTTCTGTCTGGCTTGTTTTATGTGGAAGTGCATATTTCTCTGTTCGGAAACATAGACACATTGGGCTCGTAGCCGTAGGTACAACTAAAGCTGTGGCACACATGAATGAGAAATAAATATTTGGAGCATATATCAGATGAACGCACTCAAAACTCGTTCATGGGATACGGAAAAGAAAGAAGAGAAATCAGCTAAAGATGTAAGATAGTAATGCATCCCAGTTTATCTCACAAACATGATCTGGTATCTGACAACTCTGAACAGGTATGTCATCATGCCTTGTCCAGAGGCCTTCTGATCAATATTTGTGAACTTCTCTTTAGAGAATCTATCTTAAGTCATCGAATAAATGATAGATAAGCACGGTCCATATAGTAGTCCTATCTAATATCAAAGCCAATGAATGGTGGTTTCGGGTTGCTCCCTCAAAGTGCATCCCAGAACTGAATCCATGGTCATCATATGTTGCTCCCTCCGTTCCATAATTCTTGTCATGGTTTCAGTTCAAATTTAAATAAAAACCACGACAAGAATTTTAAACAGAGTTAATACTCACTAGGTGTTCACGTTTTCCAAGGTACGAATGGAGTATATCGATCAAATTCAGACTCAAAAGATAATGGAAGATAGTTTTTAAGGGGATAAAAGTACCAGAGCCTCATACATACAAACAACTTTCACGAGATGTTATGTACATAATGTTCAGGCTAAAAAAAACATGAAAGATAATAATAGACAAAATAAAAACATATTGTTAGAGATACAAATTTGAGTCCAAAGATATCCGAGTGTAAGATTATTTGATTGACATTATATATGAGTTCCAGCCAATAATGCAAGCGTGGAATTGGCTATTCTAGTCAGTATTACTTCTCAAAATCTGTGCAGCTTTTGTACAAGTTTAACTGTTTAACTAATTAGTCTAATCTACACAAAGATAGTTAGGTTGATCACAAGGAAATAATATTGGTACATCAATCCGTCATACAAAGCATTTCTTGAATATTGTGTTTTTTTATAAGTTGTGTTGACATGCTACTATGGAAACTCTACTCTGTTGCATATCCTCAACCCTGTCTATCTAGCCATCCGGCGGACGCTGTCATTAGCGCGTACACAGCGGCCGGCCGACGGGTGGTTCTTCAGGTGCACGTTACTCCATCCATGAATAATTTTACTCCACGACCGGTTTTCATGCCCTCTGTCCTCTGTACAGCTCAGGCAGTCTGTTAACTTCGAGGAAAAAACTGAACTTTCGTTGGACCTGTTGTGTGAGTTCTTTCAGATTGAACAACCTTATTTTTTTAAGTTCGTTGGGCTTCTGATTGGGACTTTTAATTCTTTGGGATTCAACCGCAGATGATATTGTGGAGTGCGACCAGTTACCATCCTCTTGACTGCTTTCTCTTCGACGTGAAACCAGGATGGTGTCCTGATGCCATGGAGAAAATTTATCACTAAGCAATGAAAAGACAAGAAGCGAATCAATGAGATAGATGGGTATCTCTATTATCTTCATGAATAGATGAATTTTTGTTTCAGGTTTAATTTTTGCTCAAGTTTATCTATCCTGAGTTGCACATATATCATGTCATTGAATAGAAATCATTTTTTTTCTTTTATTATCGCGGATGCCCGGAACCTGCACGTTTGCACGCCACAAACGCCACCTAGATCGTCGTTTGCCCTTCGCCGGCACACCACACACCAGGCAATTCATCCTTTGCCAGTGGCAGTTGACCACGAGGGCCGACACACCACATCCTTATGCAGACTGCGTGGTAATCATTCATCTAGGCAATTTTTTTGTTAAGTTGTGAATTTAATATATTATTGGACCCCATTAAACAAATATAAGATAAATCTATCTTCTTTAAGTAATATTGGGTTAAATATTTCAATGCAGAGTTAAATTGAGTTAAATTGCATGCGTGTTTTGTTACACGGTTAATATTTTAGTGTGGCATGCCCACTGTCGAAATCCTAGGTCCGCAATACAGTCTTGCATATCTTAGTTCGAAGCTCAAGTATCTAGGAATTATTACAAATATGTTGCAGGCTTTGCACGACCAAGGAATCTTCTCCATCTCGGGTCTACGGTGATTGTACTGAACTTTTCAGCAGTACATTAGAGATGACAACTTTTGCTGCTTACTGAAACTTCAGTCTTCGCTCATGCTAAATTGTGCATTAGCTTCCAACTTTTTTAGGATGACGTGGCTACAGGCGACAAGTCAAACGTGTATAGAGTACTTCATTTTTTTTCCGCATTAATTTTGTTTTGTATATGTATGGAATTTCGTTTGAAATACCTACTACTGAATGTACCTTGCTGAAATTGAGCTTTATGTATTCTATTTCAGGTACAAAATGCGAGTGTTTCTGGATGAAAGTAATTCTTATCCTAAGATCCTTATTGATATATCTGTTCAAGACAAGCAGACTGACTACATTGATAATTCAAAGTTCACAAAGGAACCCACTTCTGTTACTAATAATCCCTTATGTTGCATCTCTTTTTCATATTCCGGAACAGAATCAAGCCTGATTGTGAAATTTTGGAGTATAGAACAAGAGTCCTTCATATGCAGGCAAACTCCATGAAGCACAACTTGGACAAATTTGTCTTTAACAGAGCCATGTTTGGAATATAAAAAAATATGGTCTAATGGGTAAGCTTGATCTGCAGATTCAGATGTGATATTTTTTATCTTCATTTTATGCACAATACAAATTTAATAGTTACTTGGGTCCACCTAAGAATGTGAACAAATATTTGAAGTATGTGTGAACTGAAGACCTCTATGCTACAACAGGCATCCAAGAGGATTCAAGTAAGCCCATATGAAAAAATATTCATAAATTGCAGAAATTTGGTCAAAATGTAGAATATTATCAAATATAGTGGTAAATTATTATTGTGCAAGTACTTGAGGATGATTGGTGCTATGTTGCTTCCTCAATAATTTGAAGCTGGAGATATTTACTATTACATGACAAAAGAGACGCTTCTTATATTCGTCACTGATGAATATCACTTCCAATCTACTGATATCAAAATAGACTAAACATTAATTTAAAATGATTAAGCGTCACTACTGTGATAATTATTTGGTTAGATAACTACATGATTATTTGTAGGGTGAAACTTTTAGTTGAATAATCAATGTGCATGTAGTCCTATATATATTTTCATTTTCTCTAACCGATTGCATGTTTCTTCTTGATTTAAAATTATTCATAGATGGAGACCATAGACCGCAAACCGCAAACACAACAGGACGTACGACCGCAGAGGATTTGTAGCCCTGCTTTACTGCGGAAGGGGATATGGCGACCTATACCGGATCAATGCTGTTTGCATCAGCTGGGGTATTATTATTTTATAATCACGGCGCCTCGACAAAACTTTTGCGTCGCTTGCATCAAAATAATCAGTGAAACGGACTGCCCAATGCATAAAGTCGATTCAAGAAAGATCAGTTCTCTTCTTCAGCCAACACCTAATGCATGAGTTGGTCCTCAAGGGGATTGATGAAGGTACGAAAACAAAATGAAGTATGTACAGACAAGACCCAGCAGATGTATTGTCCTACGTACATACACAATTGCAATCTGAAGGTGAAACAGAGTGATAAATTGATCGGAGAAACATGGATGCTTACGTTATTTTTGATCTTCTGCAAGTGCTCTATGCTAGAAACAACTGAAGCTTACAACCGCAGCTTAACCTGTGTTTATATTTTCATCACTTCTTCCGCTTTGTAGGTGCGAGATCCTGTCGGGCAATGGTTTGTGGAGTAGATGACAATAGAATATGAGTCAAGGGAGCTTATTTGAAGTTAGAGGTTGATAATTAATCAAAGTTCACTAATGTTTATTCACGACGAAAATATTAAGCAACCATCTACTTTTTATTCTCACGAAGCGAAATGTAAAATAAATTTATGTCACTAAATTTATAATGAATTTCCATATGGAGCCAAAGAACTAACTATAAAACAAAACCATACGATTTTTCATCGGCAATATTAACTATAATTTGTTCCAAATTTAATGTGTCACTTCCACTAATATAAAATAAACTAAAATTCTAGCCGCGCAAATGCGCGGGCCACCCTGCTAGTTATGATTATTTTAAGGACCTTCCCCGGTTTATCTTTCATATGAAGTTCATGCCTATTGCGAGGATATGTAATTTCCGGTTTATTCACTCATATGAAGACTATGGTGAGAAATATTTCCTATCCTTTGCTCACATAGTATCTTTTGTATTGCATACCTTTGTTCTCTTATAAGCCTGTTTTTCTGGTATACCTTGTTGGCTTATTTGTTCAAGGGGAAGTTTCAATTAAAAACTTTGCCCAATGCTTAAACAAGATATTTTTTATTGGCAAATCCATGTGTTGTCATCAAACATCAAAAATGGGGAGATTGAAAGGACATGTGTCCTCTAATCTATGTTTTGGTGTTTGATCACAACACTTGGAGTGTTTAACCGTTTGTTAAGTGCACACAGAAAAACTACAAAGAAGATCTCTCTGAAAGTGCAAAAAGGTTTTGTGAGAAGTTGTCGAAATCTGAAGAAATGCTGGTCAGGAAAACCGGCCTCCCCTAGGCCGGGATCTAGGCCGGCCCCAGGCCGGTTGCCTCCGATGCATGGTCGGCCTCGACGCGCGCTGGAACCGGCCAGGCCGGCTCCCAGGCTGTTTTCGCCGGATGGCCGACCGGCCTCGCCTAGGCCGGCCCCAAGCCGGCTTCCAGGCTAGTTTCGCCGGATGGCCGACCGGCCTCGCTCAGGACGGATCTCAGGCCGGCCCCAGGCCGGGTCTCCCTGAGGCTGTTCTTCGAGGCCGGCCTCCAAAACCAGCCAGGCCGACCCCAGGCCGGGCTCGCGCAGGAGACCTCAACGGACACTTTTCGGAGAGGGGTATAAATACCCCTCCACCTACCTTTGGACAGTGAGCTCGCCCAAACTTGAAGACACCATTATTGCAAGCTCAAGATTTGCTAGATCTCCCAGTCCCTCCACCCAAACTCGTCGATCTTTAGAGGATTGAAGGAGAAGGCCCGGATCTACATCTTCACCAAGCGGATTTACATTTCCCCTCATTCACTTGAGGGACCCTTTGCTAGGATTTCCTTTGGGAAAACCTAGCTCATTGTTGTACCTACTTGATTGTCTTTGTGACAGATTGTAGCTGTTCGGGAGCCCCCAATCCAATTGTGGGTTGTGCCCCGGATCGTTGTTGTAAAGCCTCCGGACTCCACCTTGAAGGTTTCCGATAGTTGAAGGTGAACCAAACCTTTGTGGTGCGGTTCATCGGAGAAGAAGGTGAAGCTTTTGTGGCTGTTGAGTTGTGACCTTTGTGGTAGCTCACATCTCTCCAACGAGACGTACTCCCCTAAAAAGGAGGAACTCGGGAATACATCCATGTCTCCGCGTGCTTTCACTTCGGTTACCTCTATCCTTGTTTATCGTCTTTACTTCGTGTATCTTGCTTAGTTGCTAGCTTGTCATATAGGTAAATTCACCGTAGTTGCATATCTAGAGAATTTACCTTATGTACCAAGCCTAAATTGGAAAAGTATTAAAATTTGAAGTAGCACCTATTCACCCCACTCTAGGTGTCATACGATCCTTTCAATAGTCCCTATGCATCACGAATTACTTTGTCGTTCGAACCTTAGACGTCAAGTCTCAGGCCTTTTGCCAGGCGATACTTAGTTTGTACGAGACTCGATCTCAGGTATCGCGATACCTAGCTCGATCTCGTTACCGACAATACTGTTCTTTACTAGTCTGTGATATTACATCCTCGTGACCTAGTCACATGCTTGCAAGCTCATTGATGTAATCTCACCGAGTGGGCCCAGAGTATCTATCCTGCTATGCGGATTGGCAAATCCCGCTCTTGATCCCTCGCCTCAAGCACTTCCTTCCGATACCCGAGAGGGACACCTTTATTGTCACACTATGTACGATATGACGTTTGATGCAATCAAAGTATCTTTCAGAAATAGCAATTTGAGTTGAGCTCACGGTCGAAGGCGTAAGTACTACGTCCTACAAATATTGGGTGTGTCCATCACATCATTCACCTAATGATTGACTCCATTGTCAATTGATATAAATGGCACATGATCGGGAAACCTCGATCATCGATTGCACAATGAACTAGTTAAATAGAGGCTATTAGGAACCTGGTTGTTTACGTATCACACATGTATTAACGTTTCCGCTTAATACAGTTATAGCATGATACAAAATGTATTATGAACAATTGAGATATGTCAAATAAAATATCTTCATTAATTGCCTCTAGGGCATATCTCCTTCAGGCAGTGGGCGGCGGCCGACGCCTCCGTACTCTCCCTCTCCCTATCGCCGGTGTCTCCGTCTTCTCCCTCGTCCTCGCATCGCCGACGTGCTCTCCATCGCCCACTCGCCATTCTGCGCCGGTCACAGATCCGTGGGCGGCGGCGGTGGATCTGTGGGCGGCGCCGATGGATATGTGGTTAGCGGTGAATCGGCTCACCGATGGCGCTGGTGATGCACCTGTGGGAGGCATCGTCCTGCAGCTAGAGGGTGGCGGCGCGTGCACGTGGAGGACCGGAGCAGCGGCAATGGAAACACGAGCTTCAGAACAGCTGGAAGACGTCGTCGTTGTCCTCTCGGTGCCACGGTCCCGGGCGTCTGGTATGTTTGTTCAATCTCCTCTCTTTCTTCTACAGATTGTTTGCTTTTGGCTGTTTGAATAAGAATGGAAGTGCTATTCATGTTTGTATAAGTTAGAATCTGCATCTGAATGTGATAGCTTGTTGAATCTGAATGCTCTGTCCTGAAATTCTAGTAGTAGTAGCTCTAGTTGCTGTACTCGGGTTTGTAAAATCCTGGAGTACTCTTTTATCTTCTTGCACTGGTAGTGTTCATATAAACTGAAATACTCCGGTCTGCAGCTTACACTGATTGCTTGTGTACTCCATTTGCTCGTTGACTGAACCTGAGTATTGATTCCTTGCACAGCAGTAGCAATTTCTTACTACATTATTAACTTAATCTGTCTAAATTTCGTTCTTATTGCCCCATTTTAGTAGTCGAATGCCAAGAATAATTAACTAATCAACAGTTCATATCTTTTTGAATTTTTCGTTAGCTGAAATTATTGCCCCATGTTTTTAGTGTAATGCGCAGAATAATAAACTAATCAACAGTTCATATCTTTTTAGTTATTTTCTTTATCATATAACATTTTTTAGATTGAGTCTATTTTTTGTGTTGCATTTTATAGCGAGTCAGTAGCTTATAGTCCTCCGTCATTAGTTGCTAATCCATTTTTTATTCTTCTCTGTAACAGTTTTTTTTATAATGGTCTTGTTTCTATGGTTGTGGCCCCAATAGTTTCTTTTGTTGGACGACCCTTGTCCACTATCTCGCTCCCACCGCTTATAAGTTGTCGTGGGAGACGAGGCGCTGGGTAGTGCGTGTCAGTTCCCGAGCAGGCAGAGAGCGGGCGGTTGGTTTCTCTCCCCTTTGTCCTCAGAAAAACCATCTCTATCTCTAATCTTTCTTCCTAATCCGGTTTCTGTTTGCCTATTTATTTTCTTTTGTAGCATTTCGGTTGAGAAGAGCCCTGCGAGGAAACTGAAAGCTTCTTGCAGTCCCCATTGAGTTTCTTTGGTGAGTTCATTTTTTGTAGTAATTACTGTAGTATTTGTGTTTGGTTTCTCTACCCTTCGTCCTCAGAAAAACCATATGTATCTCTGAATCTTTCTTCCTAATCTGGTTTCTGTTTGCCTATCTATTTTCTTTTGCAGCATTTCGGTTGAGAAGAGCCCTGTGAGGGAACTAAAAGCTTCTTCCACTCCCCATCGAGTTCTTTGGTGAGTTTATTTTTTGTAGGAGTAACTGTAGTATTTGCGGTTGGTTTCTCTCCCCTTCATCCTCAGAAAAACCATATATATCTCTGAATCTTTCTTCCTAATCCAGTTTTTGTTTGTCTATCTATTTTCTTTTGCATCATTTCGGTCGGGAAGAGCCCTGCGAGGAAATTGAAAGATTCTTTCACTCCCCATCGAGTTCTTTGGTGACTTTATTTTTTGTAGTAGTTACTGCAGTATGTTGATTTTTTTTGGGGTGGGGTGATTTTAAATTCTATCCGTATAGGCACTTAACTTATCTCGTTTTTTTGGTCAGATTAGTTTCCAACTTGAGTAAAGGCATTCTTGTTTTTTTGGGGGGTTGGGTTGGGGGGGGGGGGGGGGGGTGATTTTAGATGCTACACATAGGCACTTAAACTTATCTCGGTTTTGTGGTCAGATTATTTTCCCAATTTGAGTGAAGTCATTCTTGTTTCTAAGGGCAAGTACTACGAGTGATGTAGGTTGGTTCTGATTTTCACGGATTTGGGAGGAGGGATCAATGAACACGAAGAACAAGGGATGAACACAAGAACACAAAGAGGGGAAAACACCAAATCGAGGATAACTAGCAAGTAGCAACTCAGCAAGATTCAACTGGTAACAAGCCCCGAGGGTAGCCCCCAATTCTCCTCTCCCAAGCACACCTTACTCTTAGGATTGTTTGTCCAATTGGTCAATCCATACCAACCCGATAGAATCACCCTAGGCTTAAAGATTGGCAAGTAGCAAACTACAAGAGGAAGCCTTGGTATCCACGAAGGGATCTTCTCCACAAGGGGAGGCCTTGGTTCATCTCCACAAGGGGAGACCTTGATTCATCTCCATAGGAGGAAAGGACTACTTTGAGAAGAAGGAGCAAGGCTCTACTCTAATCCCAAATCATAGTCTAACCCTAACCCTAGGAAGAGGACGTCCTATTTATAGTCTAGATCCGAAAAGAGGATAAGATTACAAGGCACGAGAGCCTTTTCAGCACGCAGGCTCGCCCACGCCGGTAGTACCGGGCTTGGCGCGGTAGTACCGGCAAGGGAGTAGTACCGGGCTCCGGGGCGGTACTACTGGGAAAGATCAGCCGCGAGTCCAGTAGCTCCTGGGAGATTGATAACCCACAAGTATAGGGGATCGCGTGTAGCCTTTTCGATAAGTAAGAGTGTCGAACCCAACGAGGAGCTAAAGGTAGGATAAGTAATCTCTCAAGTTCTATCAACCACTGATACAACTCTACGCACACTAAACGTTTGCATTATCTAGGAAATAAAACTACAGTAGCAATACGGGTATGAGAGCTAGTTTTGCAAGATAATAAATACAAGAAAGTAAAATTTAGTGCTGCAGCAATAAAGTACATTAAGTAACCATATACCAACAGTACCATGAGTGTGGAAAAGTGGTGCTAATTGTGGTGGCTTTGTCCAAGATTAATTAGTGAAGCTACTTGGTTCATTGTCTTCGATGCAGTTTTCTATGTGGGAGAGGCTAAATATACATGCACTCCACTACTTGGGATTACAAGTACTATATGATTGGATTGTTAGAAAGCATCCGCAAATACTAACAATGCATTAAGGTTTCCCCAACCATAGCCTTAAGTTCAAGGTCCTCTTACTCCCATACGTGCAACTAATCGGTTCGCGTTCTCAGGTTTCTGTCACTCCGGCAGAACTTCCCCGCTTCGTTACAAATACTACCAACCCTAGGGTGTTTGATCCATGCGCGCACAAGTATAATGGACACCAAAGGACAGCACCATATAGACATACAACTCTAATGAACCTCATGCATTCAATTAAGCAATCAAAAGACAAATAAACTACGGAAACATGATGTAAATCATAGGATAAATATTATAGCATCAAACACCATGTTTACATAGGACGGTACAGAGGTTTGTGGGAGGATGAACCACTGAATACAAGGAGGAGATGGTGTTGGAGATGGCGGCGAAGACGGCGGAGAGAGACAGCGCGGCGGCCCTTAGCCTCCCTCCTTCATGGCTTCTTGGGAGCCCTCCCCCATGGAGATGGGATCCATGGGGGAGGCAAAAACGTGGCTTTTGGTGGCTGAAATTCGTGGGTGGAGAAGTTCTCCACGAATTAGGTTTCCTCCCTTTATATATCTTCTCGGATTTCCGTCACCCCCTTTTAGGGTTTCACCAAAACGGGTCTACAGGCCGCGTCCGAACTCCGATTGGGCTGATCTCGGGCTTAAAATCTTCGTATGGAAAATTGTGACAACTTTCGTAACAGCCAGGTCTCCATATAACGTCATCTTCGAGGGTCAAACTGGCAATCTTCGTAAAAAGTTCTCAGACAGATTTCAGGAAAGTCCCAATTCGACTCCAACAAGGTTTCCTCTTGTATTCTTGATAATTTCTACACATCAAAGAGTAAAACAAGAACATTGTGCACTTTTGCAACTATTAGTAGGTTAGTCCAAATAAATAATAAACTTAATATAAAACAAGTGCTAAAAGCATAAAAATGGCATGAAACAATCAAAAATTATAGATACGTTTTGGACGTATCAGAGATGCGGTAGTGGACGCGGTAGTGGGCGCGGTAGTACCGCGCCGGCATGTGGCGGAAGTACCGGGGCGGTGATACGCGGTAGTACCGGTGCGGGCAGTCGATCCTTCAGGTGAGATGTCAGATGGCGGCGGTAGTACCGGGTCGTGTTCGGTAGTACCGCCTGATGCAGTTTGGGCTTCATCTTCTTCTTCTTGGCTTCTCTCTTGTCCATCTTCTTGGGTCTTCTCTTGGTTATCTTCTCCACTCCATTGTGGGTCATCGTCAAGGTGGTTCCTGAGTATGCACAAAGTATCCGAATGAAGTAGCAACCCATTCAAAGGAGTGTCGAGATCACACATAGATAGGAGTGAATTCACCTTATCATGGAGAGCTTTGACTCTTGCTCTTGTCATTGGGCCACTTGTTGTAGGAGCCGTAGGTTGGGCTACATCATCTCCCCCCCCCCCTTGGAAAAGAGTCGTCCTCGACTCTTGGTCATCCTCATCGCTTGATGTTCCAAGGTATGGCGATAGGTCGGCGACGTTGAAGGTGTCATGGACCAAGTGTTTGGAGTGGAGATGTCGATCTTGTAGGCATTGTCGTTGATGCGCTTGATAACCTTGAAAGGTCCATCTCCACGAGGGTGAAGCTTGGACTTCCTTGCATCCGGAAAGCGATCTTTGCGAAGGTGTAGCCAAACAAGGTCTCCTTCTTCAAATATCATGGCGCGCTTGTGTTTGTTCATCTTCGTAGCATGGTCTTTGTTGTGCTTCTCAAGCGTAGTTCTTGTTTCCTCATGGAGCTTTTCATGTAAGCGGCTCGCTTGTCGAAGTCCATGTTAACTTGCTCACGGAGTGGAAGTGGTAGCATGTCGAGCGCGGTGTAGGGGTTGGAGCCATAGACGATCTCGAAGGGTGTTCTCTTTGTTGCGCGTGTAGTGCTCGATTGTAGGCGAACTCGGCGTGTGGGATGCACTCTTCCCAATTCTTCAAGTTAGGCTTGATCAACACACGAAGGAGTGTAGATAGGCTTCGGTTCACCACTTCGGTTTGGCCATCGGTTTGAGGGTGGTATGCGGTGGAGAATAGTTGCTTGATTCCCATCTTGGCCATCAAAGTCTTCCAAAAATAGCTCACGAACTTGACGTCACGATCCGACACAATGGTCTTTGGCACCATGAAGACGGACGATTTCCCTGAAAAACAAAGTAGCAATATGTGAAGCATCGTCGTCTTGTTGCATGGTATAAAGTGTGCCATTTTAGAGAATCGATCAATGACGACAAAGATGGAATCCTTGTTTGTTTTAGTGCGTGGGAGTCCTAAGACAAAATCCATAGCTATATCGGACCATGGGTGATGTGGAATAGGCAAAGGTGTATAAGCCATGAGAGTTTAGAGTAGACTTAGCTTTGAGACATGTAGAACATCGTCGAACTAGGCGTTCCACATCACGCTTCATTCTGGCCAATAGTAGTTGGTGGCGAGCATGGCGTAGGTCTTGTCGCGGCCAAAGTGACCCATGAGTGTCCTCCATGAGATTCCTTCAAAAGGACCAAACGAAGCGAAGACTCGGGTATGCATAGTTTGTTAGCCTTAAACAAGAAACCTTGGTGCAAATAGAAATCACCAATTCCTTTGTGCTCCGAACATTGAGCGAAAATGTCTCCAAAGAAAGCATCGGTAGCATACAACCTTTATCTCATCCAAACCCAAGACACTAATGTCAAGACGTGTAAGTAGGTTGGCCTTGCGGGATAGAGCATCCGCGACCACATTGTCTTTACCTTTCTTGTATTTGATTACAAAGTAAAAGACTCAATGAACTCAACCCACTTAGCATGTCTTTTGTTCAAATTTGTTTGACTTTTCAAATATTTCAAGGATTCATGGTCGGAATGAATGACAAATTCCTTAGGACGAAGGTAATGTTGCCACACATCCAAAACACGAACCAAAGCAAATAACTCTTTGTCATAAATGGGGTAATTCAAGCGAGCTCCATCTAGTTTCTCACTATGGTATGCGATGGGTCTACCATTTTGCATAAGCACTCCACCAATGCCCAATCCACTTGCATCGCATTCAATCTCAAATGTCTTAGAGAAATCCGGAAGGGCAAGGAGTGGTGCTTCGGTTAATAACCGTTTGAGCTCATTGAAAGCAAAATCATGTGCATTGCCCCAAATGAAAGGTACATTTTTCTTTGTAAGTTCATGGAGGGGGCAAGCAATTGTGGAAAAATCCTTGATGAAACGGCGGTAAAATCCGGCAAAACCAAGAAAACGTCTCAACTCCTCAAGTGACATCGGAAAAGGCCAAGTCCGAATTGCTTGTATCTTTGCTTCATCAACTTCGACTCCATCCGAAGAAACAACAAAACCCAAGAAAACAAGTTTGTTGGTGGCAAAAGTGCACTTAGAAAGATTTGCATAAAGCTTTTCATTGCGAAGAACCAACAAAACTTGAGCAACATGAGAAGTGTGCTCTTCCAAAGATTTGCTATAGATAAGGATGTCGTCAAAGTATACCACAACAAATTTCCCAATGAAAGGACGCAAAACATGATTCATGAGACGCATAAAAGTAGAAGGTGCATTGGAAAGACCAAATGGCATGACAAGCCATTCATAAAGACCAAGCTTTGTTTTAAATGCGGTCTTCCATTCATCACCTTCACACATCTTATTTGGTGATATCCACTTTTAAGATCAATTTTGGAGAATATAGCGGAACCACAAAGCTCATCAAGCATATCATCAAGTCGAGGGATAGGATGGCGATACCGAACGGTGATGGCGTTGATGGGGCGACAATCCATGCAAAGGCGAAGAGTGTTGTCGTGCTTGGGTACCAAGATGACGGGCACGGCGCACGGACTCAAGCTCTCGCGGATATGTCCCATGGCAAGAAGTTCTTGTATTTGCCGCTCGATCTCCTTTGTCTCCTCGGGGTTGGTGCGGTAAGGAGCGCGGTTTGGTAGCGGTGCGCCGGGAACAAGGTCGATGCGTGCTCGATTCCGCGTAGAGGAGGTAGTCCCGGTGGCACTTCTTGAGGGAAGACATCTTCAAAGTCCTTCAAAAGAGACAACAAAGAAGGAGGAAGGTTTGTGAAAGTGTTAGTCATAGAAACTTCACCCTTGCATATGAGCACATAGTGTAGGGTGGATGGGTTCTCTCTCAACTCCCTCATCTCTCTTTTGTGGCAAATAGTGTAAGTTTTGTGGGAACTCTCTTTGAAGTGTCACTCTCATTTGGCTTGTGGCTCTCACTCACTTTATGGTGGGTCTCTCGCTCACCACTCATCTCACTTGACGAACGATCTTGTTGTGCCCTTGCAATAGTCTTGGCGTTGTCGGCGATGACTTGACTTGGTGTCATGAGACGAAGGACAACGCGCAACTGCGCGGCTAGATGTATTTGATATTGTTCCCGTTTGGTCTTCATATGGATTACACAATGACTTTTGTTTTGTAATCCACTATTTTTTATTCAGAAATATGTGTATCTAATTACAATATTTTCAAATTGGACGTCCAAATTGTGTTTATATCTTATTTTTTGTGTTTATATCTTATTATGAAATTTGGCTATGCATGTAATTCTATTGACTTCAAATGGAGTTCATATGAAAAAAAATTCATTTTTTTATCCCACAATTCATATATGATATTAAAGTGTGATATTTCTTTTGTCTTTGCCTCCTATCCAGCTACGTTGTCGTTGTGTGTGCATTTGTTCAACACCATCAGAGCCCATGTACTTCTGTCATCCTTGCTTCAAATTAGTTAATATATCTTCCTGCATAATCCTACAAATAATCATTGTAGTTATCTTCCCGACGACATTGAATATTGAACTAAAAATTTCACCCTACAAATAATCATGTAGTTATCTAAACAAATGGTTATCATAGTGGTGATGCTAAATCTTTTCAGATTAATGTTTTGCGCTCCAAACGTATATATGTTCAAATTTTAAAACTCTCGATCTTTATCGATATAAAAATAAAAAACAATAGATGATATTATTCTATTAATCGATCAGCAGATTGAAAGTGATAGTCATTACTGACGAACATAAGAAGCGTCTCTTTTGTCATGTAATATTAAATACAAAATAAAAAAGAATCAGTTTACCTGCCACCTGGTGGTGCGAGTTTGCATATAAGTTCTGACATGAATGAATGATGTTCTGTACTCCAAAAATTCACAATCAGGCTTGATTCTGTACCAAAAATATGAAAAAGAGAGGCAACGTAAGGGATTAGTACCAGAAGCGAGTTCCTGTGTGAACTTTAAATTATCAATGCAGTCAAGTGTGCTTGTCTTGAACAGATATATATCAATAAGGATCTTAGGATAACAATTACTTACATCCAGAAATACTTGCACGTTGTACGTGGAACATAATACATAAAGCTCAGTTTCAGCGAGGTACATTCAGTATGTATTTCAAACAAAATTCCATGCATATGCAAAACAAAATTAATGCGGAGAAAATTGGAATAAAGTTTTATTTATTTCCTGTAGCCTCGTGATCCTAATTTTTGCGTTCATACTCCATTTAAGTTATTTTAAGCGGAATTAGATATCAAAATTTATTTAAAAGCATGATACCTAGTGTGCTGAGCTACCCTACCTGCCCTATACTTTCACTGATGTGATCAATCTTTCGAAATGTGAAAATGTAAAACCCGAGTAACTTAAAATATATTTTGGACTGTACCATAAATCTTGTATTTTTTCCAGCTCCAGCAATCAACAATATCTACTCACCCGTGTTGTAGTTTTGCAATGTTTAGTAGCACTAACAAATGTTGGTGATGTACCAGCTTGATGCATTAGCGGCATATCCTACTGGTTTGCGCTCCTTCGTTCGTGTGAATTATATGATTTTTCAAGGTAAATCATTTAATTTTGTTATGACAAAAGGACACGAACCAAGATACATGAGATGAGGTGACTTTCATGCATATAGTAAATTGGGATAAACTAATCCATTTACTAAGTTTATTGTATTTATATGCGTGTCCTAGAAAATCCTTTGATTATCATGTCATCTGTAATTTCTTGCTGACCGAGTTTGTATGCATATCTGCATGCGTTGTGTTTTCGGTTTCAGGTATATTTGTGTATGATAGATTGACCGCTTTTCAACCTTAAATACTCAAGTTCTACCATATAATAAACCGACTATAGATCTGAGCCTATTTTTCTAGTATTATATCCCCTACACTTACACCGCCATCTCAAGTTTAATTTTGAATAATGGGCAGTATAGTGCACTAATCTTATTCTGGAAACATCATTCAAATAATGAGGACTTTCTATACTTGATACTTTCACTGAAAGGTAAGAGTTTCAGAATGATCTTTTTCTGTGTTCACGGTAGAGCTCGGTACCAATAAGCATGTATACATATATGAACAACTGACCAATTGTTTTGAGCAATCAAAATGAAAGCAAGACACAAAATCTACCTGACATCCCCCAAAAAGATTTTACTGACACTTTATTGCCATGCATTCCACAAATCATTATCCCAAACTCTGGAAGGATCTGGCAACTGCAAAAAGGAAGAACAAATGGAATATATAAATACATGTTGAACTGAGGCTGTAAGCTTTAGTTGTTTCCAGGATAGAGGGCAAGCTCAAGTAGGAGAAATCTGATGATCATTCAGCTATCTGCGCGCAAAGAAAATATCTTTTTAGCATACCAAGCAATAATATGGTTGACACAAAATCCATGGCAACATTGAAAGAATGATTTTTAAAATATAACATTCAGAATGTTTGCACCACACATATATAAGAATGTAGAAACAGTAGAAATAAACCATAGGTATTTGCATCTATTTAGAAAATTGCTTGCATAACAAATTAACAATAAAATATCCATGCAAAAAAGATAAAAAGGAAAAGCGTGTACTTCCCAAATATTCAGACAAACAGGGCACTGTACTATGACTGTCAGCCAATTTCATGCAAAGAAGGTCTGAAGCAATGTAAACATGCATGTTTCCGGGTCCAGTTAATCGCTGTTTCATCTAGGCATCATACTGCCATCTCATCATCCTCAGATAAATTGTTGCACCTACTGAGTGTGCACTATGGCCACGCAGATAACCAACTCCTTGATTTTAAGTACTCTAATCGGTCCTCCATGATCCTGGAGAAGAAATTCTTGGGAGCCATATGTACGACATCAACGTCGGCAAGAACGACATGAGGCTCGGTTTCCTCGCTGAGCTGAGGTTGCTGGAGTTTGCCGCAGACGGCATCCCGCCTCCTACCATCCAGCTCCATCTTGGCAAAGGTGCTTCAGGACGTGAGGAACGCAATGCTTCGACCAATTTGAAAAACAGTCGACCACATCATGGGACACCAGTTTCGTCGATTTGTCTGATGTGGTGGTGCGAGGCCGCCGAGGTAGGGCCATAGTAGCACACAAGGATGCCCAGATACGGCGATACGGATACAGATACCGATACTGCGATACGCCGATACGCCGATTTTTCAAAAACACGGATACGGGGATACGTTTGTATATATATAATAAAATTAATAATGTATATAAATTAGTGATTTTTTATACGAGAATGAGAATTACTAGTAGTATATAGGAGTCTTCGTGACTTTCTTTACATGCCTGCCACTTCCGATCATCATTTGGAGGAATACATGAGCAACATTCAACATCTGGACCGCATTTTATCGAGGTGGATAGCAATGCATCAAGTTCGATGGAGGCGTTCTGTATCCTCATGTATCCGATACGTATCCCGTATCCGATACGTATCCAAGCCTGATACGCGACTTTTCTGCCGTATCCGCGCTTCCTAGGTAGCACATCCTCCTGGTATGTGCCGAATTGAGGTTTATTCCGACGGCCAGCGGAAGCGGAACGATTCTGCTCCTGCTCATGCTACAATTTTGATAGAAATCACGGAAATCTGCTACTGCTCTCATGGGAGAAGAATCAGCCTCACAGAAGACGTTGGCCACCAAAGCTTCTCAAAGATCCGCTGCACGTCCTCCTCTTCTAAATCAACAATCGTGAGATAAATTATGTGTTGGAAATTACGTGCTGGACTTGGAAATAAAGATTCTGATCGACCGGATGTTACCTATAGTTGACGGCGTCGCTGTTATCTTCGGTCGATCCGCTCGACGTTCTAACCTCGCTGTTGCTATCGAATCATGGTTAGTCCGGATTCATGCGGCATGAGCGGGTGCTGCATGCATGCATCGTTGCCGTGCCGTCGATCTGCCGGACTTGAACTTGATGGGACGCCAGTATGCATAGCTGTCATGTCGTCGATCCGCCGGGCATGTACTGGGATCGTCATGGACGCCAGTATGCATCGCTGCCATGCCGTCGATCCGCCGGGCTTCTACTTGATGGGGTCGTCATGGCTGCATGGCTTCGTCGCATGTGATCGAGAATTGATGCTCCGATCGTGCAATTGGATCATCCAACATTAGACACCGTGTGTGGAAGAATCTGGTGTGTGAGCAGCCTATATAGATCTAATTAGAAAAGGTGCCTTGCGTACCTGACATAAGCGGGATTGTTTCCACATCGATCGAGCATGCTTGGCCGCTGCTGCTACACACGTTACACACGGAGGCACGTAACGACGGAACGACGCTGGCGGCCGGACTACTCGCCGCCTCCGTGAGATCGGTATGGATATTTTCAAAACGCTGCCGGCCGGATTACTTGCCCTAGAAGATCGGGAAGGACAGGAAAAAAGAAGTCACGCTCCATGCCGGTGGCGTATTCAATCCGCGTACATGCCGTGGATGACGATGACTCTAAGTCATAACGTGACGTGGGATGAGGGTAAATCTAAGCCATTGAGATATCTTAACTTTAGAGCGGTAAATCCTCACCGTTAAATGTTTGTTGTTTTAATTATATAATAGATAGATTGTCGAAATAGCATACTGGAGACATTCCCGATTGCCCATGCCTCATCCATTCCAAAAACAGTGCAGTTATTCGAAACAAAGTTTGAGCATTCTTTATGCAACTCTAGCATCGATCAATCTTCTTTCTTTTTGCTACTTCTACGAAGTTCATCTCATAGCTGCAAAGAGATAATAATTTATTGTCCATATTTAATGAGTTATGAACCACATCACTTCACTCTAGCCGTGAAATATCCTGTGCAATTTTTGTGTACCACATGCAACATATGTATGAATTATGGTGCATAAACTATCCATACTATACCAATGAACTTCCTTACCTCCTTTGTACTCCCTCCGTTCTAAATTAGATGACTTCCATTTGTACAAATGTTGATGTATCTATACTTGTAACATGTCTAGATACATCCACATGTGGACAAATGGAAGTCATCTAATTTGGAACGGAGGGAGTATTATCTAGGGCTCAATCCGTCATGTCATCGCTCATATTGAACAGCTGTCGGCTGCTGAAGGCTGCATTAGATGATGCCCAAATATGCAATTATTGTCCAGCGTCAACCTCAATGTGACTAACAGCTATAAAAGGCAGCAGCAGCAACTACAACACGAGACTTGGTCAGCAGACAGTGAGCCCACACAATGCCTCTGCATCAAACTTGTTTGTATAGCGGCAGAAATCTAGAACAGCATGCTTCAAGTCAGAAATGTTCTACCCTGAGAGCACGAATGTAACTGTTGCGTACCAATGAAACAGAATTGCCATGACAATTTAACTACAGCTATCCAGAGGAGACAACGGGTATACGTTTACAGCATGCTGCAAGCTCAAATCAGTCTACAAGCATCAAGAAACAACAGGACATCTGTTACCATAATTTAGGCTGAGACTACGGAATGTACAACGGGTAAACCATCATAGCATCAACTGATAACTGAGAACAACATTTTAGATTCTGTACACATTGAAAATTATGAAATGATAGAAATAAAGTACTACAATCAAATGGTAGATATTTTACAACTCCTGCAAAATGCAGGAAGTGCCCTGTTCAGTTCAGCTCCATCCAACTAAGCAGGTAGTGGCTCTTCCAAAACTGTCAATTCAAAACACATCATCAATGCGCCATAAAAAAATATAAGATGCAAATGAAACAGGGTAAACTTTGAAAATGAAGGAGCATGAGGTCAAAACCTTTTGTCTTTTCTGGAGCTTCTGGCCTCTGTGGCGCTTTTGTAGGTACATCAGGAAGCTCAATAACATCATCAACGTCTTCAGCTGGAGCTTCAGTGTCAGCCGGTACATTAGATTTCTCTTCAGGTCGTACTTCAGTAACTGGAGCATCCGGCAGAGACTCAAGGGAAAGCTGCAATGAACAGACACAATTAAGATTTAGCAGAGAAACAAATGTTCATTTAAGTTCAGAACTCGAAGCTTATCATGTTGTTAATTTTCTCAAAATGAACAATGTATGAATAATCTTGAAGCTTTTTGGGAAAAAAACCTCAGCCTCCAAGTTTTCGAATTCAGCCATGACAGCCTCCTCATCCTCAGCAGATAGCTGTTCCCCAAGAGCGGCATTTATTTCCTGCAATCAATATCGGTTCATAAGCGAAGTAAGAAGGTAAGAAGGTCCATGCAACTGTAGTTGGGGCATACCACAATACAGGTTAAGATTTCTAATGCAGAGATCCCAAGAAGGAAGTGGTAAGAACTGGATGCAAGTATAAACAAATTCTCCAAGAGAAAGCGAGCAGCTCATCAAGAAAAGATCCAACAAATTTTACGGACATTGATCAACAAGCACAAAGACATTAACAACTCAGTATAATAGATAAAAAATTGCTTATTGTATTAGCGTGACTTCAATAGGTCACAAGTTCAGAGGCAACATACATTGTAGATTATTACATGTTTAAGCTGCAAACTACAAAGCTAGTTGCATGCTTAAACAATGTAGGAATGAAATCAGTAATGTCACATTGCCAGACAACTATCACAGTCCAGAAGATGTATATAGTCTAATTAATTCCACCCAAGTAGATGAAAGCAGCTTTTACAGACATCCGAGGTGCCACTTGAAGGATTAACTTTGGATAGAGAAAAATTGAATAAAACATTATAAATGTAGTAACCAGCGGACAGGTAAAGTTTATTGAACTTACATCCTGATAAGCCTTAGCCTCAGCTGTGTCGTCCATTAACTTTTGGACATCGTCGATGTTTATCTCACTCTGTATAGACTTAAGGGCAGCATTTCCAGTCTTTAGGCTTTCCAACACAGCCTTTTGCTTACTTGCTAGTTCAATGTCTGCTAGCTACAACAAACGAAAAAAAAATAAGACTGTCAGATCATACCTCGATACTAATAAGAGGCTTAATTCTGGTTAGATCTAATGATGTAAAGCAGAAAAACAAACCTTTTGTGATATACATTAACAAGCAATTCATTAAGAGCCATAATTTATCCAATAAACTACTAACCTGCTGTTCAACATTCATTTGCCATGTATCAACTTGTTTCAGCAGCTCTTCCTGGGATTTCTTCTTCTTCAGTGCAATCAAAGCTCTGTCTCTCTTCTTTTGCTGAACCAACTGGCGCGCAGCTTCCTTTTCTGCTTCGATCACCTTTTCAAGCTGAAAGAAGGAAAAGTGAACCATACATATACAGAATCAGGACCATCTTAATTGTCATAAGAAATGGCATACCGGTGGTTTAATGCGAGACAAGCTCCATAGTCTAGTCAAGATAATAATCACTTCATTAAAGGTGGAAGCCTGATGGCGAAACTATTTCTTCGCACAAGATGCTAGTGCAGAAATCAGACTGTTTGCACTAGCAAACGACTCCCATACCGCCAACATTGATAGACCAAGATAACGGTGACACACTATTGCATGCACTAGAAGTCAATCTGGTTTTCACAATATGATCCAGAAAGTAATATCCACCCTAGTTGATAATCTGAATTTGTAGTTCTCCCTGACATTCAACTTAATTCACTAGAATCCGACCAAAGACCTTTACTCTTGTCCTGATTACACTGTCAGGCATTCTAAATCTGGATCGCTGCTGTGAACCCAAAATGACAAACAACAAACTAATCTAAGAAAAAGCAGGCTGTATCGGGATGTATCTAAAACTGGGCCCTCCTGACAAAACTAACAAGATGGAAAAAGTTCCTCTCCACTCAGCTGTAGATACAAACTTTATGCGGGACCTAATCCCAACTACGCGCAGTCGCGTGATGAGCGTGGCACCAAATCTGATATTATCTAGTTCTAGGGGGCAAAATTGGAGATCAATAAAATTGAATCTCAAACGATCAACAGCATAAGCTACAATGATTCGATGGTATAATATGAACGGGGGCGGGAAATAGATCCTGGGATTGGGCAGGGCGGGAGCAGGAGACCTGCTGCTGGAACTGCGCGAGCTTGCGGCGCTGCGTCTTGAGGGCGAGGATGGCCTTGTCAACCTCCGTGATCTTAGGCTTCTTCACGAACACGTTCCCCATCCTGTTCTCCCCGCGTATTCCCCTTCCGAGCACGGTTTCGCCGACGGCCGGGTAGACGACGGCGTGAGAGGAAGAAGGAAAGGTGGACTAGAGGAAGAGACGGCGTCACGGCATCACAGTTCACGGGTGGGTAGGGTCGGGATGTGTTTTTTTTTTTTTTTTTTGACTTGGTCGGGACTCGAGATGTGTTTGGTTCCGCACAAAACGGTGGATGGTTGTAAAATAGCTGGTTGGAACCGCGTACCAGAGAGGAAACGCTTCATTACGCGTGTGCGAGCTCTCGCACGACATGCACGATGGATGCGGAGCAAGTCAACGCGTCTCCTCCTTCCTCGACGGCGGAGCGAGCCGGAGCCACGGAGGCGAGCCCAAAACTTATCTTGGGGGGTGCGGCTGACGCCGGAGAAGAGGGTGGGGTTAGAGGGATGGCCGGGTGGCGCCGAAACGACGGAGGAGGAGCTCGGGGCAGGGCAAGGCAGTGAGGCGTCGTGGCAGCGCGCTGGCGCGCAGGGTGGACTGCGGTTAGGGTGACGGTGGCTGCGGGGGCAGTCCTTCCTCCACTTCGATGACCTTGTCGTTTAACTGTCGGAACCGTGTGAGGCTTCACAGGCGTGAGGAATAGCATCGCCCCCACCATAGAGGTATATTCGTTGTAGTGTTTTTATCGGCCGGCCACTCAAAAAGTCAAAATCTCTCCCTCTTTGGTAAGAAAAATATGTTTTTCGCTAGCTGGCCCTCTGCATCGAAGCGCTCCGCTGTCTCGCCCATGGACAGTGTCATTTTGGGTTCACAGCAGCGACCTGGATTTAGAATGTCTCGTGACCCTGTCGGAAAAAAGGAGCAGGCAGAGCTCTCCTTGAACTGGGAAGCGGCGGAACTCGCCTCAAACTGGACGACGAAGCTCTCCTTGAACAAGTGGTGGTGGAGGTCGCCCTGAACTGGGCGGTCGAGCTCACCTCGACCGGGTGTTATCATATGGTTGTGTATCTTTTTAAGCATAAGTTGTTAGTACATATAGTTGAGCCTACTATTTAGGATTTGAATGATAAATTAAACGGTAGTTTTATTCCATATTTATTCAGATCTTCATCGTAATAGGGTAGTAACCTATGAGGGAACATGTTTGGGGGGGGGGGGGGGGGGGGGCATGGTTGTATGTGTGACTCCCATATGAAACTTCAGGAATATGGTAATCTTGACTGTAATCATTATTTATCATAAGTGTGTCTTGAGGTTATTAGTTCTACTCATTTTCATATTCATGAATATGATGCTATGAAATGGCCAATTTCATATTCATGAAGATGGCGCTATGAAATGGCCAAAACACAGAAACTAATTCGTGTATTACAAAACTAGGGGTGTTACACCTCTACGTCTTTCAATGCTCATGACCGTATTTTATTCATGCTGTAAAAAATGGCATACAAAAGGAAAAAAAGGTGGCTAATATTGGGATCCGTCCACCGAGAGCATTACAACATGTTTTTCATAATTATATTAGATGGATGGGCGATGGAAAAAGTTTCGGTGAAGCATCTATTTCCAATGAAGAAGGCTTTGGACAATCTCTGTTGCACCGATCCATTGAATGATAGCAGATGTTCTTCACTAAACAGCAGAAACAAGCTGACTTATGTATGCATACCAGAACATCTTCTTTGTAGACACATAATCCATGTGGCAAACTGATATTTTCATTTTCTTGATCTTCGATGAGTTGGCCTATGGAATACAAATAAACCTTTCATATATTAATAAAGCTATCGATCGATGAACTATAAAGTAACAAGCACACTCCTAAAAAAAACCTAACTTAGAAAACCGTAAGAACTTCCCGAGAAGAAGTATTATTCATAGTCATAGCCTATGTACTAACCGCTGGTCAAACAAAAATATTGTTAAGACAAATAAAAAATGTTTGGCTATAAGTTGTGCGATTATTTGCCACTTACACTGTACATGGATTGCAAAGCACAGGAAAAGTACCGAGAGTATTGTCCCTGCCTGGAAGGAGTTCGTGTACTTCTCCATGTACTCAGCGTAACAAAACATTTGATACTCCCTCCGTTCACTTTTATAAGGCACACTATCTATCTTTTCCATTTGGCCACATGCATACTAAAATGAGTGAATCTATGTACAAAATAAGTCTAGATTCACTCATTTTGATATGTATGTGTGGATAACTAGTGTGCCTTATAAAAGTGAACGGAGGGAGTACTTGTTTGGTGGTTCCAACAATAGAGTATGTCTTCTAATCAACAATCGCGTATGTTTGTTGTATCCACGCATCATCCATTTATATATATAATCATACACCTCGGGAGAAGAGAAAATGCGACAAAAATATTGAATTTAATTAAGACTATTTCCTGTAGTATATTAGTTGTAGAATTAAGAGGGGAATCCTTAAATGTTAAGTAACCACCTATTTTTAGCCTACTTTCTGAGTACGGATACCAAATTTTAAAAGTATGGAGGAGTAGAATAAGGTTCAATTATATTTTACTACTTTTAGTGTTCCGTGTGGATCTTTGTAGCGTTTCATTATGCTACCATCTCTACACGCATGAGCAACAATGAAAGACGCACTCCTACACATTCAATCGTCACGTGGGACCGCTACTGTCCCACTACTCATTCAAAAGACACAACACCAAATGCTGAGGTATGATGTTAAGTATGAGAGGATGCCAACCTTCTGCTATTTTTGTGGATTCATTGGTCACTCTGACAAGAATTGCCTGTTGCCGAGGAAGAAAAAAAGAGTTAGATTTTGCATGGAACAGAAGGCTTCCCCATATAGGGACTCTGAACACCGTAGTTTTTACTTACATGCTGAACCAACTAATGTTAAGAGACACTGCAGTTTCAGTCCAGATCAAGTGCAAATTGGAAGATAACTGGAGGGGCTGCGTCCCAGGAATACGAACGAGGCAGAGAGAGAAGAAGAGGATGGAAGAGGAGGCTGAGGACAACACAAACTTGGCAAACACCGCTGATGTGCTGAAGGCGGTGGCTGCTGTAGAAAACCTGCAGGTCACAGAGAAGACAGATGCTGAAAATAACCTAGTCATCACTGCTGAAGATGTCACTGAAGCTGCAAGTAACCTGTTGAAACAGAAAAAATGGACAAGAGTGTACCTGAAGAAGAACAAGGCGAACGGTGCAAGGCAAACTGATGGGGAACTGGTGGAAAATAGGGCCTCCCCATTCAAGGTGCCGCCAATTGAAGAATGCCTACAATTTGATGGAAGCCTGATGCAAGAATTGCGTGCTGACGTGGTTAGGACAGCCTCAGCTTTCATGGAGACGAAGGACAAAGCTGCAAGGAAGAGGCCAGGGAGCAATGATTGCTGATGAAGGAAGGAGACCAAACCATGGAGGGGTTCCTTGGAGAATCGAGCAAGAAGAAGGCAAGGGAGGAAGAACATCACAAAGACACTGAAGAGGGAGGTGAGAAAGAGGATGATTTGGAGGCAACCAGCCTTGGGGCCGCTGGTACCATGACAGGTACTTCGCACCTGTCAGGAGCCATGACGATCCTAGGATGGAACTGTCATGGGCTTGGCCAACCTGCGACAGTTCAAGAACTTGAGAGGCTAGTGCATACTCACAAACCAAAGCTCCTGTTCCTCTCGGAAACTAGACAGAAAAAGCCTTTGTAGAGAGTCTTCGGTGGAGATTAGGTCTCAAGCATGTCGTTACCTTTAGTGAGAATGGGAAAGGAGGGTTTAGCTTTATTCTGGGATGAAAGCATTAAGGTTGAACTGTTTAAAATTAGCAGTCGACACATTGATGTAACCGTTGGAAACCATCCTATGGGAAATAAATGGAGATCACTTTTGTTTATGGAGAACCTCGCACTAATGAAAGATATAACAAGTGGAACTTAATGAAAAGAATTAAACCGCTACTTCCTGGCCCCTGGTTTATGATGGGAGACTTTAATGAGTGCATGTGGCAAGAGGAACACTTCTGTGCTAGACGTAGAAATGAGAAGCAGATGCTGGACTTCAGAGAAGTTCTATCACACTGTGATCTACAGGACTTGGGATTCAAAGGAACCCCTTGGACTTTTGACAATAAGCAAAAGGGCAGCAAAAACGTTAGAGTGAGATTGGATCGTGCTGTTGCTGATCCAGCTTGGACCTCCCTGTTCCCAAATTATAATGTCACTCATTTAATCTCCTCAAAATCTGACCATTGCCCTGTTCTTGTTAACCTGGAGCAGATTGCTATCACTAGAAATGTGGCTCCAACCGCAGGTATGAATGCTATTGGGAACGTGAGAAACCCTGAAGGATGAAATTGATACAGCCTGGTCTATGCATAAAAAACCCATGGACCTTGGAGAGGTTGCTGGCAACCTGACAGGGTAATGGACTATCTGCATGCATGATTGGAGCAAAAGAACCATTGGCTCCATTTCGGGTCAGCTAAAGAAGAAGAGAAAGAGACTGGAAATGTTGATTAGAAAAAAGGATGATAAAAGCAGAAATGAGGCGCAAAAGGTTAGCCATGAATCAATGAACTGCTTGAAAAGGAAGAAATAAAATGGAGACAAAGATCTAGAGTTGCTTGGCTTAAAGATGGGGACATGAACACTAGTTTCTTCCATCGGAGAGCTACTTGGAGACGAAAGAAGAACAATATTGAAAAGCTACTGCTGGATAATGGAAACATTTCCTCTGACCTGACTGCAATGGAAAACCAAGCAACACTATACTTCAAAAATCTTTACTCTGCAGATCCAGGTGTTCAGCCTTCAATTATCACAGACCTCTTGAGAAGCAAAATTAATGTAGACAAAAATAATCTCTTATGTGCTCCTTTTTCGGACGAAGAAATAAGCTTTGCTCTCTTCCAAATTGGCCCCTCAAAAGCTACTGGCCCTGACGGCTTCCCTGCTGCCTTTTTTCAAAGGAACTGGGGTACCTTGAAGGAGGACATCATTAGAGGTGTACGGAAATTCTTTGAAGATGGAGTTATTCCTGAGGGAGTCAACGACACAGCCATTGTGTTAATCCCAAAGATAAAGAATCATCTGTCCATGAAAGATTTCGGCCTATAAGTCTCTGCAATGTGATCTATAAAATTGTTGCTAAATGTATGGTGAACAGAATGAGGCCTATTATTCAGGATATCATCTATGAAACTCAGAGTGCTTTTATCCCGGGAAGAATGATCACTGACAATGCAGTTATAGCTTTCGAATGCTTTCATGCTCTGCAGAATGGGTCCATAAATTCAGGCAATTGCTGTGCTTACAAACTGGACTTGATGAAAGCGTATGACCGTGTGGATTGGCCTTTCCTCGAGGAATCTATGAGGAAAATTGGCTTTGATGAGAAATGGATTAACTGGATGATGATCTGTGTCAAAACAGTTTGGTTCTCTGTCAGGTTCAATGGGAAGTTGTTGGAAAAAAATTCCCCTTCTAGAGGTTTGCGACAAGGAGACCCCCTGTCTCCATATTATTCCTATTTGTTGCTGATGGTCTTTCTGCTATTCTAAAACATCAGATTAATGCAATATCCAGGAGCTTAAAATTTGCAGGTCTGCTCCTGGTATTTCTCACCTGTTATTTGCAGACGACACCTTCTGTTCTTCAAGGCATCCAATGATCAAGCAACTGTTATTAACAAGGCTCTTCGTGACTATGAGAAAGGTACTGGTCAACTCTTAAGCCCTGAAAATGTTCGATCATGTTTGGACAGAACTGCTCTGAAGAGGATGCCAATCTGTGATAGCCACCTTAGGTGCTGGGCAAATGAACCCTGAAGATAAATACCTCGGCCTCCCTATTCCAGATGGTCGGGTTAAAGATGGAAAGTTGAAGACTACAAAAGAAAGACTTCCAAAAAAATGCTCAGACTGGAAGAAAAATACATGTCAGGTGCAGCTAAAGAGACACTAGTAAAAGCAGTGGCGCAAGCAATTCCAAACTATGCAATGAGTGTTTTCAAATTCTCAGCAACTTTATGTGATGAACTCTCCCAAATCATCAGGAACTTCTGGTGGGGAGATGAGGAAGAACGCAAGAAGGTTCACTGGTTATCTTGGGACAAAATGACAAAACCAAAAAATCTTGGTGGGATTGGCTTTAGAGACCTGAGAGTTTTCAATCAGGCTCTTTTAGCCAGACAAGCTTGGAGGCTTCTGGAATTCCCGAATAGTTTGTGTGCTAGACTTCTCAAAGCTAAATACTATCAGTCTGGTGACTTGACTGACAATGTCTTCAATCAGAATGTTTCCCCCTGCTGGCAGGGGATTGCTTACGGCCTAGAACTGCTCAAAAAGGAATTGTCTGGAGGATCAACAATGGTAGCAAAATCAGAATATGGAGAGACAATTGGTTGCCGAGGGGAAACCATAAAGCCATTGGAAAGCAAATGGTTCAAGGTTTAAATGGGTATCTGACCTAATTAATCCTAGTAATCGTTCTTGGGATGAAGCTCGGGTCGTTCAATTTCTACCCTCCTGATGCTAAAGAAATTCTGCAAATCCCTTTAAACTCAAGAGCAGAAGAGGATTATATTGCCTGGTCGCTTGAAAAGGATGGTAAATTCTATGTAAGGAGTGCCTACAGATTAGGTATGCATCTGAAAGAGCAAGAACAACAGACTGCAAGCAGCACTAAACCTGATGGTGATAGGGATCTCTGGAAGATGATCTGGTGCACAAATGTTCCACCGAAAATTAAAGTTTTTGGCTGGAAATTAGCTACAAATTCTCTTGGTGTCCAAGCACACCGTCATAGAAGGAATATGGATGTTACTCCCACGTGCAAAATTTGTGGGTAGAACCTGAAACTGCACACCATGCTATGATAAACTGCACAAAAGCAAATGGACTGAGACAACGCTGAGGAAGGAATGGATGCTTCCCAAAAACCACTTCTTCAGGAACTCAGGGGTCTACTGGGTGCTTGTTATGCTAAACCAATGCACACCTGACATGAGAGCAAAGTTGTTGTTCCTCTGGTGGAGAACTTGGCATATTAGGAATAACATTCTGTTTGGAGACGGCAAGTGCACAATAGAGCAGTCTGCCCTATTCATCCAGTCCTACATGTCTTCCTTTCGGATGAACAAGGGTCACAGCCAGGCGTTTGATGATAAAGGCAAACAGGTTTTACACCCTTTGGGTGATGGACAACCAAGGAAGGAGAAGGAAAAAACAGTCATCTGGGAAAAGCCACCAGAAAACTGGAACAAACTAAATGTTGATGCGAGCTTCATAAACGGCCAGAACAAAGGATCTTGGGGAGCAGTCTTGCGTGATCATAATGGCAAGGTGCTACTATCTGCTTGGGGATGCATTCCTCACTGTCAGTCTGTTGAAGTAGGAGAAGCGATCGCCTGCTGGGAAGGTGTAAACGCAATTCTCCATGTCTAGCCTGTCCCGGTGATCCTAGAGTGTGATAATGTGGCTGTCGTAAATGAGTTGCAGAGCAATCAGAGGAGCACATCATCCATCTCGATGATAATCTCCGATGTAAAAGCAAGGATTTCGTCGCTCCCGGGCTTCAAATTTTGTAAAGTCAGAAGAATGGGTAATCTTGTTGCTCACTCTCTTGCTGGCTTAGGTATGCGTGAGTGGAACAACGTGTACTGCTGAACTCGGTGCCGGCCTGTGTAGCTGGAACGATTCAGAATGATTGTAACCCTCTTTGTAACACTTTATTGATTGAGTAATATACACCAAAAATTAAAAAAAAAAGACACAACACCAAATATCAGTAATAATGCAAAAAAGATACGAAAATAAACTCTTATTTTCATTAGAACCAACATTATTGCAATTGGCACCTATAAACCCTTGCCTTTTACAGCTTTATTTTAGCTTCCTCCAACAAGCCCTTGCCTTTTTAGGTGTTTTTCATAGCAATCTTCCTCCAGCAAGGCCTTGCCTTTTTAGGTGTTTTTCGTAGCAACGCTTGGGGCTTCGTGCTAGCACCACAAACTTTGGCCTATATTTTTCATGCTTATAATTTTAGCAAAATCGGGATTTTTTTGAAATAGAAAACATGCTATGCCTGTGTATTTTGGTGACCAATCTGAAAATAAAAGCCTGAGATCTTGCGACCAGTACCATAAACATTGGGACATTTAAACCACTTCACATCATCATCACTATACCATGCATATAGCCTCTTGAGGGTACATTTGGTGATCTCTGACAACAAATAATTCAGAAATCATCTGTGCATCTTTTCAAAAATAAAAAGGGAACAAATTGTGCATAATCAGGTTTGCTCTTTTTTGGGAATGATGAGATCCCGGAGGTTTTGGTGAGATCTGTTGAGGAACCCGACATGGTAATCAATTGATGAAGAGACCGGACACTAGTAGAAACATAGCCTCTAGTCCGGGCTGGTGAGGGCCTCTAGTCCCGGGTGCGCACCCGGGACAACCGAATCGGGACTAGAGGCCCCCCACCTCTCGTCCCGGGTGGGTTACGACCCCGGACCAAAGGGGTCCGCACGTGGGCGCCAAGGCCGCGCGTGGTCTAGGACCTCTAGTCCCGGTTCGTAACACGAACCGGGACTAAATAGTTTCTAATTTTTTTTCTCATTTTTGGGGTTTAGGGTTTATGTTTCTCTTTTTTTTCATTTTGGGGTAAAGGTTTATGTTTCTCTTTTTTTTCATTTTGGTGTTTAGGGTTATGTTTCCCTTTTTTCATTTTTAACTCTAATCATTCTTAATTTCTCACTTATACTGACAGTTCTCGGTCGGTCACCCATCCTCAGACTGCTCCACCTCCAGCACGCTTAACTTCTTGGTTCCTTCCTTGTGAGCTTCCAAGAGACAATGAATGTTTACCTGACAATAGTATGCTATCAATCATATTAACCCTTGGAACATGATGCCACACATCTTTATTTTGTGAATCCGAACAATTATTTAAGTAAACATAAATAAATAAGTAATACTAATCTTGCATTCAAATAATGTTAAATTTAAATAATAATTAACTTTTTCGCTTTTTGCATTTAATATTGAATAATTCATATCTATAAATTCGTAAATCGAAATTTGACAAAAAATATGTCTAAATCGATTAGAAAAAAGAGAGAAATTGAAATATGACTTGCATATCATCATGCTTGCCATAAAAACATGATAAACAGGCAATTATGCCAATAACGCCCCGGGTTTATCATATTTTCATGTTTGCCACAAAAGTGATCAATGTTTTCTCCATGATGTCACACATCTTTATTTTGTGAATCCGAACAATTATTTAAGTAAACAAAAATAAATAAGTAATACTAATCTTGCATTCAAATAATGTTGAATTTAAATAATAATTAACTTTTTCGCTTTTTGCATTTAATATTGAATAATTCATATCTATAAATTCGTAAATCGAAATTTGACAAAAATATGTCTAAATCGATTAGAAAAAAGAGAGAAATTGAAATATGACTTGCATATCATCATGCTTGCCATAAAAACATGATAAACAGACATTATGCCAATAACGCTCTGGGTTTATCATATTTTCATGTTTGCCACAAAGTGATCAATGTTTTCTCCATGATGTCACACATCTTTATTTTGTGAATCCGAAATTTGACAAATAATATGTCTAAATCGATTAGAAAATAGAGAGAAGTTGAAACATGACTTGCTCACATCATACTTAAACAGGGACATAATTAATATAAATAATAGTTCAGATATCCATTAATTACAGAAAGTACTGCAAACACTATACTATACTCGTCCAGATCAGGAGACATGCACTACATAATAATATAGAGATAAAATGTTCGCCATTGCAAACACTAGTAGTACTGATCGTCCTCCGAATCCGAAGAAGTAGACCCATGGGGCACTGGTGGCGGTATGAGGTGACGCTGCCCATAGTTGACGATTCTAATCTTGCGGTACACCTCGTATGCAACATACGCATCTATTGCTGCATACTCAATGTTAGTAGCGTCAAGTGGCAGCTTCTCCCATAATTTGTGCTGACCCTTGGGAAATCTTGTCTTGATGTCAGCGTACTCGTCCTCGTCGATCACGGCCACTGCCATATCAGCCATTCCAGTCTTGTCATGGTTAAGCCTGAACAGGGCCTGGAGATCAATGTGGCAGGCAGCTGGTATCTCAAGATCCCAGGTGCGCCTCATCTTGATCTTGTCATTCGTTATATCAACGCTAGCAAAATGTATGCCGCTACGAAGGAAATCCATGAGTATTGGACAGTGCTTGTCACTACTGAAACAACAAATGGAACAAAATGTTAAATACTGATGCAAGAGTGTATAATTAACAAGAGTGTGTATAAGTAACAAGAGTGTGTATAAGTAACGAAATGTTAATTTTCGGCACACAAGTACATAATTTTAATTACTTTCCTATATATGAATCAAAAGACACATGATTGAGCAAATTTAAATGTTTTGCTATCCTATGCAATTTTCAGCACACAAGTACATAATTTTAATTACTTTCCTATATATGAATCAAAAGACACATGATTGAGCAAATTTAAATGTTTTGCTATCCTATGCAATTTTCGGCACACAAGTACATAATTTTAATTACTTTCCTATATATGAATCAAAAGACACATGATTCTCCCAAAGAGAGCAAGAGACCTGTTTTGCTATCCTATGCAATTTTCCTATCCGAGAATGGGATGACAAATTTACCGTGCCCACTGGAAGATCATGACATTTTTCTTGAAACAAAGTTGGATGACAGCAATATCTCTTTGATCGGCTGTGTACTCGAGATCAAGGCCCATGAACTTGTCTTGCTCCTTAGCTTCGTCAAGCCAATACTCGAAATCGGAAAGAAAATCCGGCACCTTGGCGCTGTCGTTCGTGTAAACGACTTTGAGATAGGTATTGCCATGTGCAAGCACCGTCCGTAGCGAGTGATCGGTGGATTCATGGTGGAACTGTGAAGAAGAGAGAAGACGAACGAGATGGGGAGATCGAAGAAGAGAGATGAGGGAGGGGAGACGAAGAGAAAATGGCAGCGTGCCGTCCCCAGTACTGTAGCGTTTTCCTGGCCGCGCGCGGTTAGGGAGGCGAACGGGCGGGAGGCGAAGAGAAATGGCCGCCGTCCCCGTACTGTAGCGTTTTCCTGTCCGCGGTTAGGGAGGCGAACGGGCGGGAGGCGAAGAGAAATGGTCGCCGTCCCCACTGTAGCGTTTTCCTGGCCGCGGTTAGGGAGGCGAACGGGCGGGAGGCGAAAGGTTTGGCCTTTAGTCCCGGTTTGAGCCACCAGCCCGGACTAAAGGGGTTCGCGTCAGGCGGACGGTTGCCACCACCCCTCTAGTCCCGGTTCGTATTACGAGCCGAGACTAGAGGTCCCCAACGACCCGGGAGAAGTGCTCTGCGGCCTCGTATCTACTGACCCGGGACTAGTCCCCCCCCCCCCCCCCTCTAGTCCGGGTTAAAAAGTGGCCCGGGACTAGAGCCCAAAATGACTCTGGACAAAAGGCCCATTTTCTACTAGTGGGACCTTCGCACCCCATTTCGAAAAAAAAAACTACAGCGCAAGCCAGCTAGTTCGTCGGTCTAACGGTTGCATGCAGCATTCGGATCGCTTCCATTGCTGAGACCAACATCGTCATGTCCTTCCACTTCACCGATAGCAACCAAAGCTGAAAGCTGCATAAAAATGAACATTTAAACGAGTGGTCAAAGCACTTAGAGGAACCCGATAAGAATATATGTGCAGTAAGATCAAGGAACTTTGTAACAAGATGAAAAGAGAGGTACAGTAGTAACAAAGTTGCTAGGGGTATAGCTAGTCCATAGTACTCCCTCCTTCTCGGTTTACACTGCGTGCTTCAAATATCATGCGTTTCCACCAGGGAGAGAATGAAGGCGCGTTTACCTTAATTGCGCAATTAATTACCGCATGCTACTCCCCTCAATTCTCTCCCTCCCGTTTCCTTCCGTATGTGTGAACGTGGTCTCCACCTATGCATGCACGAGGACTGTTCGGTTACTGGACACGGAGGGAGTAATGCACGTAATTTTCACGAGTTATTAGGTGCCGTGGCTAACAACCGAAGCTATTTTTCAGCTCTTTCCAAACTAAACCAAAACCAATCACGCTGCACCTTGGTCCCAGAAAATCCTCAAGCGCGCAGTGTAAACCGAGAAGGAGGAGTACTACTTACCATAATAAATTGATATGATTGCCATCCATAAAATCCCATATGAGAAGTATTACACTAGAGTTGAAAGAGAAAGAAATATTAAAATCTGCGTTTAAAATTCTTGGGCAGAGGTGGCCCAGAAGGATTCAACAAAATAAAAAACTGATTAATAGCCCATATAGTAAGTGGAGACAGTGGAAATAAGCTGAAAGGTTCCATGGACAAGACACGTGTGAATTACCTTCCTTCGAACTTGATTTAAAGTTCATGACAACCACCAGCTTGTAAGCTTTCATCTGAAAATGGGACTGGCTCATTAATTGCTACCTATACACATCCAAGCTGTTTTACCAAACAGGGGACGGCAGAATTTGTGCGGGAAAAGTTAAGAAAAATTTATAATTTTTCTAGTTTTTTTTTAGAAAAGGCTGCGTATATTCATCGGAGTACCCAGTACAAAGTACAAAGTACAAGCAACAAAGTACAATACGCAGTGGAACCAGATCCAGAGCAGAGCACCGCGACACCGCCTGCGCCGGAGACGAAGAAGACTGACCTCCTTCTAGCCACCGCCCAAGGGAGCTTTTCTTGTTGAAGATCGCCGCAGAGCCCACCCGCCGCGCAGCGACGGAGATTGTGCCGGTAAACGGACACGGCGAGCACCCTTTCCTCCAAACAACGCCACCATGCCGCAGCCCGCTTCGTCGCCGACGCAGAGGGAGACCGCCGGGCTCGCCCGTCTCTGATTTCCACCCGCCAGATCCGCCGCCAGCGTAGATCCGACGGGAAGCGGATGAACTCGAGCACCGCGCCGGGCCTCGAGCTCCCGCCAGTCCGGCGCGGCGACGGGGAGCCCCGGAGAGCACCACCGCCGGAGAAGACCGCCCCGGCACCAAACCAACCACCGGCACCACCACCTCCTCCACAGCGCCGCCGGCGGACCCTACACCCTACCCTACCGTATGTACATGCCGGAGCCGGGGATCCCCCACCCTCCCGCCGCCGAAGCGGCCGGCGGAGGAGGGGAATCCCACGGCTCAGCGGCGGCGACGGCGGTGGATCGGTGAGGACGCCCAAAAAATCGCCTCTCTCAACAGTGGCGGGGGAGGGGAAAGTTTTCTAGTTGTTGGCGTGGAAACTCAAAAGTCCTCGGAGCTTGCATGTGGTTTGTAGCTGCATATTGATATGGTTCACATAGAGAAGGGAGAATGGTCAGAGCATAGGGTAGTTTTACCGATAATATCTGCCAGCCACTTCCTCGTCTTATCCACTAGTACAGAACGACACATCGGAAACGGATCAAAACCCCATCGGAAACGGAGAAACGGTCCATGTCCCCCCATCGACTGACTAGCGCGCGCGCACTCGTGGAAGCGCGCGGAACTCATTCTTCCGTCGCCTAACTCGTGCCGTTTCCATAGAGGGGTATCCGATGTGTCGTTCTGTACTAGTGATCTGTCAATCCTGTCAGCAGAGAAGAGTAGATACTGATGTTAACTATCTCGATATATAGAGTTTTAGCATTTAGGAGCTACATTTCTTAATCGTAATATGCGTGTAAAGAATGTAGTATACCACGGTTCAACTCGTAATGCTGAGTTGAAGAAGATATCCTACAAAAAGGAAAGAAACATGCACGTGAGTGAGTTTGTCATGAACCAGGAAAGACCAGCCTCCAGGAGCTTATATCTTATGATCTGTATCATGTGGTTACCTCTTCTTACACCTAAGATAAAGCTTGGCAAGAGTTCTAGGCCTTGGCCGGAAATGTTGCTTCACGTGGCGCCTCCGGCGGAAACTAGCACAGTTTAGATGCCGGTGAGTTGCTACTGAAATTGGTACCCAAGAATAATAATGTACATTGACTGAACCAGTAGTGGTCGGCGTACCCAAACCCTATGGGAAGTACATGTTGCGGCATCATTGACGCTCCCGGCAATACCACGACGTTTGTCAACTCTGGAGCCTTATTAGCCAAGTCTTCAACGATATCCGCTGCCGTGAGACGTACGCGTTCCCAGTCCAGGGAGGCCCTACGAAGTACGAACACATATAAATACCAACCATACTCCAGGCTCAAGAGTCAAGAACAACAAGATGGAGACTAGCAGAGCTACAAGGAAGACATACAGACAGCAACACCAGATCGAGGAATAGAAATCTCATAGGCGTACCTGATTTGTTCGGAGTAGAGGAGGGAGATGGGATGGAACGGATCCTGAGGGCGTCCGGGACAGAGTCATCATGCTTGAGGTACCGCTTGTAGCTCTGGTAGAGCCGCTTGACGTCAGGTGGTGTTGATCGCCGGTGGCCATGCTGTGGAAGGCCTAGTGATGCCTGAGGAAGTAGTGGAGGACCTTGGCCTCGTCGCTCGGCCCCAGGAAGCGGGAGACGTAGCCGATGGCGTCGCCCCACAGGCCCTGCTCCACCAGGCGCGACAGGTGTATCGCGCTCATGAACGAGTCCGTCTCGTTGAGCAGCCTGCATGCATGGAGTGCTCGCATCGCACGCACGGAGTTGATGTCAGATTCGGCGGCGCGGAATGCATGAATGGTAGGAAGAGGAGCGCCAATACATACCCTCTGAAGGTGTCGCTGAAGCCGTTGAGCCAGAGATAGGTGAGGAGCCGCCGGTGACGGGAGCGCCGCACGCAGCCATAGTCCACGGGGCCGATGTGCTCGCCGCGCTTGCCCACGTTTTCAGATATCATGCGGCAGGGGCGCCCCATCGGTCGATCGCGCCGAGAGAAGAGCGGTGGTGGCGTTGGGGTTTGGGATCACGGATTCACGGGAGGAACAGGCACAAGAGATTGAGGCAGAAGAGATTATCGCCCTTACCTTCCTCTTATACTCGAGCAGCACGCGCCAACACCGCCACCACCACCTCACCACCCCACCCCCCTTCTCTTTCCCTCTCAGGCTTCCAAATATTTCTTCTTTTCTTTTCAGCGAAAGATTGGACTGATGGGCCGAAGCGGACTCTTTTTCCCGGGCTCTCGGTGTTTATTTGCGGAGAAATGAACTTATGAGTGAATTTTATTTGCTGTGTCGTATCAGCACCACGTCAGTATCTGTGATTAGGACATTATCAAGGTTAGAGAAGGATAATCTGGATATTTACTCTCTTTTTTTAAAAGGGAACTGAGAAGGATAATCTGGATATTTGCTCTCACAAACGATGTTTTAGACATTGACATAATCTCTAAAACGTAGTTTGGATCATTAATCATAATAAAAATAGTATTCTCCTACATTATGAGTATTTTCAGACACTTCTTCAATATCACCCCGGCTGTCAATCTTAACAATCCACATGAGTCTTCTCGTTAGTACCCTCCCCTCTTTTTCTATCAACTCTCTGTTTTGACACAGGTATATTTCGCAGGGATTTAACGAGAAAAGGGATAATTTCAGGTGAAGAGTGTTTCTCCTCCACAGTTTACATAATTTTGGAAAAAATCGTATGTTGCATTACATCAAAAACAAAGCATCCATGCTATTCCATGCGACTGCAAGCCGCTGCTAGGACGAGATGGCTGATGACAATGATACATTGCAGAAGTTCTCTCTTCCAGCAGGAGACAGCGTTCCACCGGGCACAGAGGTGACAGAACAATGACGGCAGCGAGTTTCAGAAGGTAACCGAACATGTTATAGCCACTTGCACATCAAAAGATCGGCTTGCTGTCTTCCAGAACTACAAAAATTTAGCGAGCACCATCACCAAAACATTTTCTAACATGGTATATAAGCTCATTCTCATTCAGATCTCTTCGACCTTCTTTTTCGTGATCCAGACTGTTTCGGTCTCTCCTTACGGCCCACATTGTCGCCAGCTTCCTTGTACTTCCTCTGCTTCTTCTTCAACGTAGACTTCTCAGCGTCCCCCTCCATGAGATGTTCATACTCTTCTAGACTTGCAAATGGAGTTGAGCCGCTCTTTGCACCATGCTTCCGCTTTTGCCCACGGGCTGTAGCCTTTACATCGGTAATGTTATCATCTGAATCGTCAGCACTCTCGGCTTCAGAGTCCAGGAAGGACATGTTAAGATCATCATCTTCATCATCATCATTTTCCATACCTCATCATCATCTGAAATGTCAACCAAATCATCAACGTCACTGTCATCTCTAAGCAAATCCCCTTCCTCCTCAAATGCCTTGGCGTCCAGATTGTCATAGTCGTATTCCCCATCCTCAGCGTACCCATCGTCCAGCTCCTGCATCTCGTCATCACTTTCATCACTAGCATCATCAGCTTCATCAGCTACGAGCTCTCCAGTATCATCATCAAGAACCAAATCTTTCTTCTTTGCCTTCGGCTTAATAGGGCCAGTCTTATTCATGTAGAAACGATGGAAAACAACATCTTCAGGAGGAACTTCATTTTCTGCCAGTTCTAGCAGATCTTCTCCAATGAGATGATGATTCAGGTCAAGCTGCAGAAACAACAAACGGATGTAGATAGATCAGCCAATGAAATTGCGGCAGTGACAACTTGTACTAAATCTAGAGTATGGAGAGTGCCACATGTGCTATCACATGATGATAGAAATCAACAGATAACACAGTTAAACGTGTGGTCAGGTAACACATTTGAACCTATTGATAGTGGCCAGCAGATATTTGTAGAGAAGTTGATTTTATGTATGCATGTTCCAATTAATTATATGAACATAAACGTGTTTGTTTAATGACCCTTAGGCCTGATCAAGGTATAACTGGACTTATATGGTGCATGTGCGCAGCAGCACAAGTGCAGGGAGAAAAGTTAAAATGAGGAAAAGGTAGTACAACCTAAAGTGTGGAAACACATGAAGATAGCACTAACTTTAAGGAAGTACTCCACAAGAAGCATGTGAACTAAAAAACCTAATCCACATTTTAGCAACAGCTGCGGTACATGCTAAGTGTATGAGTGGTTACTGGCGTACTGTCAATGACACACAGACATTATCTGCCATATGACAAAGACACAGCAATGGTACTAATGCAACGCCTCCTATTGGTGAAGGTACATGAGATTATGGAACCATGACAAAATACAAAAAAATAACACAAAAAAGTTATAAACAAATTCAGACACGAAACATCACAAGATGAACAATTTGAATTCAACAAAAGAAAAATAAAGGCAAATAACAAATCCATACCTTTTTAGCAGGTGCAATTTGTGATCCACCATGCCATTTTCCCTCAGCAATGCGGTTTCTTTTTGGTTTCTTCTCCATGAATTTGTCAAGGAATGCAGGAAGCGACAGGTCTGTCAATGGATCGCCATTATAAACAATATTGTTCCCAGAGAGCAATGTCCTAGCCATTGTAAATACTGACGGGTGCACGTGTGAGGCCAATAATGTGAGCTCCCACCAACTGGCACGATCTGCATTGCTGGGAGCACAGCAAAAGGCACAGGTGAATAGGTGATGGAAAAACACTGCTTGTATTGTACCAAAGTACGAAGGAGGAAATTATGAAAAATACCATGTTATAAGTTACTAGAGATCTAGCCAGTCAGACAAAATGGTGACTGATTTTGTATACCAAGTGACTTGATTATGTTTTAGATTTTCCTTGTAACTGGATTGCAATAGTGTAGAATTTTGAGATGAATCAGATTATATTAAGAATACTACACGGTGATATTGCCACTAGTGTTTCGCAACGAATAGACGGAAATTTACTATAAACCCGGATGAGATAGTAGTGCTAATCTAAGTATACATGATGCATTCCCATATTTCATTCCTTGCATTATCAAACAAAATAATCTGAAAAAAATCATGCAAAGGATAGGATTAAAAAGACAATACCAGTAAGAAGGCTCTCTGTGTCGTGGATTATATAATACATGTGATGTCGATATCTCAGCTGATGCATTGGTTTGACCCTTCTCATCACCAGCAGCTCCTTTTTCTTGTTTCGTAGTATCAGAATCATCCTCAGAATCAGAATTGTATTTCTCAAGTGAAGCCAACACTCCATCCTGTTTATTTGGAGTTGTTGAAGCAATAGCAGGGTCCTCAGGATTCTCTACAATGTCCTCAAAGTGTTCAATACCATCATCGACAGATTCATTCTGGAGCACAATCGTCCTGAAAAAAAAATGTAAATTATGCACTAGATTAAATTTACTTACATGTTATGGTATTGATCGACAAGTAGCCACATACCATAATGGTGGCTTTGCTTTAAGGACCTCAGACAGTATGAAAAGGCATCCACAAGCAAACTGTGGAGGGCGTTGGAGAGCAACCTGTTTAGAGACATCGTGATTTAATTATAGAACTTCCCTAAATCTATATGATACCGTAATCATTAAAAATACTGGTAAAACAAAACATTCAACACTTCAAATTTGCAATTATTATGCTGCTCCAGTGACCTGAAAAGTTATCCGCTCAGTGCTATCACGCCAGCTTTCATATACATACTTGACGGGATTTGGAAATGGCTATGGTCTAAACATCAATTAGCTTCAAAAGGTCTTGAAATGATGTTGATTCTAGTCCTAAAAGTTGGCATGGTTGCATTGATGTACAATATTACTCTTCCATAGTGCTAGTTTTTTAGGCTCCGCTTGATTCGTTGTGTTTCGGCCCATTACCAGAGTAATTAATGCGCCCATACAATATTCAGCCCAGGCCAGCAATAGGTTGCTAGGATGACCAGTTTTGGGCTGGCAAAAAAACTGTTTCGATACGCCCTGAAAAAAAACTGGTGAGAAGCTTGTTTTCTTTTCCCACAAACGTCACGCACATCGGCTCCCCTCGCTGCCCAGAGCAGGCATGGCCGTGAGTTGACAGCGAGCCACTGACGAAGACAGGCCGTGAGGTGACAGCGAGCCACTGACAGAGAGAGCAATGCACTGCGGCCAGTGATTGACCCAGTGGCAGGTGTCCTCCTGGGTCGTGGCAGCCTGCGCGTGCCACCTCACTGGATCCAGTCTTCTCGACAGGAATGGAAGCCACCGGTGGTTCATCCTCTGCAAATCCGGTGCCATCGAGCTCAGAGTCCTTGGATCCTCAGGCATGGCAACTGTCCTTCTGTCCACCGGATCTGTCCTCCTGGAGGGCAAGGAGGTGACCAGACACGTTGGCGAGCTCAGCGCTTGCATCAGCACTGTGGCAAAGTCTGTACTGGATTAACGGTCGAGGATGTGTTTGTGGAGGTTGCCATTGGCGAGGCTGCGTGCTGTGTTCCTAGCGCTTGGGAGTAGCCAGTGGCTCATTACGCAATTATGCCTCCTCTTCTCCCTCGAGAGGCGCTGAACCCAAACACTAGTTTTACGGAAATAAATTTGCGCACAAAAACATGGGAAATAAATTGCAGAGTGGTGCCCCAAATATACGCCTGTCAAGTGATCACAGAAGAGAACTTTTACAAAACTCCCAAGAGGAACCTTATGGAAATTGTAAACCCGTTTACTTGGAATTTGCAACTTCTGGGGAATTTCCACCTGGTATTTCCATGTGCAACTGTGTAGTTTTTAGTTCTAGTGTACTTGTGTGTTGTACATGTGTGTTGTAGAACAGTGGTGTTAGTGCAGTATATTTGTGGTGTAACCAGTGCTAATACTTTATGTCGTCCTTGGCAACGAGTAAATCCATTCAGGCATAATCGCCTTATAGGTCATGACTCGTGAGCCCATGAGAACCATGTCTGTATTCACAAACTTAGATAGCAAATTTAAGTAATATCCACATCATTAAAATCAGCTACCACGTTAAAAAAAGTCAACCAACAGACCTGCAGTAACCGCTTCGAAAATGCAGCAACTCTCTTCAACATTACATCATTCTTCATTGCTTTCACCAGTAGACCTAGAAATAATTCCGGCTGAAACATGGAGACATAACCAGTCAGGTAAACTACAGAAAAAATACTCCTAACAATATATATAAGGGTGCAAAGCTCATGGCTACATTCTTCATGGTTAGGTTATGCCAGAGAAAAGACTTCAAAACCACGTTACTGTTTGAAAATCAAAGTACGATGGAATAAAGAATAGAAAGGATGACAAAAGGATCGGAAACTGAAACCTTTGACGAAGTAACAGCTGAAGGACTCAAAAGTTTTGCATATAATGCACGGTAAAACCGGTCACTCGCAATCTGATTTTTTGTCGAGATCTGGTATAAAAGCATTAACGCCTGAACACCAACATTGAAGTTCACAGAGTGCACCTACATGCAAAAAAATTGTCAGATAGGGTCCTTGCACACAGCTCTATGTCCTGCAGACAACAACTTAGCATGTACTTGTATTATTCACTAATAATAACCTCACCAGTCTAAAAAGAATTGGTGTCTGAACCTCCACAATATCATCAACTTCAGAGCTTGCAACATATGGTAATGCTCTATTTACACCCTGCATAAGATGAAACGATTAATACAGAACTAGAGACACGAGTCAATAACCAGTATGAGCACAATAAAAGGAAACACATGCATGTAAGCATACTGTTAACACATAACACGACGAAGCAAAGACAGTACTACGCCAGTGCGTGGAGTGAGACATACATTTAAAAGTGCAGAGAGAAGGCGGGAATCCATCTCTAAATCTGAGCCTGCTGGTGGATCCACTTCATGGTTTCCATGTGAATTAGAGTCGTTGACCTTGTCCTTTCTCCCATTTGATTTTCCGTTTTCATCTTTTTTCTTGCCATGTTTACTTTGTTTATCTCCTTTAGTATCACGAGGGCAAGACATGAGTACCTACAACAGTGACATGGAACAAGAAAGACAAATTTAAATATTTAAAAGCAACACCATACAAGTGAGCAGACTATGAAAATGAAGTTAAAGCCATAGGGGAAAAAATGACATATAATGTGAACTGCAGAAGTCGAAAAGAAATGGGGCCAACAATATGGCGGACTGAGGATGTGATGAAAAGATAGTTCAACTAATGGTTGGCAGGAAAAGGGCCAACGGCTAAGTAAAAGTTCCTAAGCACAGCAAGAATTAGACACTGCTGAACCATATCCAAACCTTGAAAAGGGCAATGTAGACATCCACCAACCGCTTTGCGATTTTAGGTCCATCTCCTTTTTTGGTAAGAAAAATATGGCTCAAAAAGTTGACCTGTACAATAGTACCTTTAGTAGTTAAAAAAGGCATATTTCGAATACATAGTAGTTTGGATAGATGAGCATATTCTGGTATTCAGGAAGTACAACTTTACACCAATTTACCAATGTGCACTGTTGATGAAATTCAGAAGCACAGAATAAAATAGCAAGGAAAATAACATACGGCTTGGTATTTGGCCCTAAGCCCGACATGTGGTCTGAACAGAAATGAGTCCACCTCATCTATCACAACCATCTGCAAATTTTAAAATGTCAAATAAGACACAAGAATTAGGTTTTTTTAAGTGCTTTGTCAGCAAAATATTACATAGTTAATTATTTTGATCGAATCGATAGTTCATGACAATAACACAAGTTTCACATCTTTTTATAACGGAACAAATGTATATATACCTTCATATTTGGATGGGTGGACAGAAGACCTGTTAACAGATATGCAGCACTTGACGCTGCCCTTCTTTCAGGATCTCCAAGCTGCAACAGATTTGTATCAGGATGACTAAGAATAAGGCCGCTTCCCGTAAAAATTCAAGGTATTGCTTCTCATAAGTAATCTAGTATTGTACTACTACAAAATAAATTATATCTGCCTTTGGCACATTATAATAAGTTAAAATGGAGAAATGTCGGGAAAATGACAACTTACTTTGTTAACAAGAGCTGTAAGTAACCGGCGTTCCTGTTCAGATTTACTCTTTAAAAGGGTGGAAACCGTCTGCAGAGAGAGGAAAAAACAAAAGAACACACATTCATGACAACGAAACACAAGAACATTCTTAGTGATCCTAGTAATAGCACAAATCAGTGAAAGCAAGTCTAATTTACGAAGCTAGGGTAACTAAATCCTCGAAAAAAGAATGCGAGACATTTGCCAGATAATCTCATGAGGAACCAGTGGCAGAGTTAAAGCTTCCAGATTTGACAAAATCCCTACACCTTCGCCAGAATTGGAAGCCAACAAGTTACAGGCAAGAACCAGTTTCAAACCTCCTGGTTTTTCTCTCATAAGTTAATAAGGTAATTTTTCTTCACAACCAGTTCCTGTGGAACTTCTGCTGGTTCGACAAAATTTATGCCAACTTTGACTCAAATCGTCATATTTAGCAATAAAACTAAAAGCTGGTTTTACAAATTTTCTGGTGCCTGCCAGGAAATAGCTAGTTCCCACCAAGAATATCAAAATGTAATAATCCATATCTGAACAAAAGCCTGACTCATGGTTTTTGAGTCGCCGACTAATCGCTGAGTCGTTTTCCCAAAACCATGGCGACTCGCGACTAATCGCGCGACTAGGCGACTATTCGCCGAGTCGTGGGCATGAGCGGCGACTCATAAGCCGCGACTCAAAAACCTTGGCCTGACTAGAAATTGTCTTGCTTAATAACCCCATGTTGAATCGTTTTGAATGATGATGCAATATGAACTCAGCAGCCAATGCCCGCAATTTAGTAATAGGGTACACATCAACACATATCTCCACTCACAAGACAGTCACAGCTAGATTAGATGCAATGCAAGTTTGTCCAGAGAAACCATGCTTAGCTGTCTCAAAACCGTACTGGTGTAGCAATTTCTATTGCAGCTCCAACACCTCGTTAAATGTTTGTTATTATGTTTTGATGATTTTTCACAACTACTTTCTTGTGTTCAAGATCTCCAAGTATCTGGCGAGATGTAGAAAAGAATAGGATATGTGGCACTGCAAGTTCCCATTGACTCATTCTGTGAGGGTATAATGATATTTCTTTGCCAAGAACCAGAGTAATGATAAAGTTTGTTTCATATGAATACACAACTTGGGCTAACCTTCATTGCTTTGTCCTTGAGACTTGGCAGCATATCTTTTAATGCATCCTCCAGTGCAATAACAAACTTCTCATACCTGTAATAGTAATCAGACAATTAAAACTAAAAATAGAATGATCACGCCTTGACAAACAACATAAAATAGTTTGTTGATGCATTTCTATCCTCCATTTCTCCATAGGTCTCAGCCTCTGCTAACAATCAATTCAGATGATCTGTTGTGCAAGAATCATGGGTAAATTTCACATACCCAAAAACTACATCACATAACCATAGATATTGGGACAATTGGTAGCGTAGGCCCTAGATAGCCTAATCCTTGTTCTGACCACATGGACTCACATGTCAGGTGTCACATGGATAAGGAGTGCCACATACCATCAAACATGGAGGCTCCTTCCCCTTCCTGTGTTAGCATTCCCCAAAACTATGGTTCTCTGAATTTGCTCAAGGTACATCTCAACTAACAGTTTGGTATTTAAAATGCTGACCAACAGAACAACAATAAAGGGGTCATACATAACAATGGCAAGGACCTAGACAGCACAGGAAGTCTAGTGCCTTCATTCGATAATAGAGTAATACTAAATCCTTGTTAGCTACTGTTGCTTTCTAAGTCAGCAAGTCTTCCTCAATCAAAGGATTCTTTCTTCCAGAGTTCCGATCTCCATATAGCATCTACTTGAATCCTGGATAACTCAAACCTAAGCTGCCAAATACATAGTTCAGTGAGAAATACCTCTGTTTCAAGCAATCCTCCCAGTGCCACAGTAGCAAAAGCGAATAGCCATCTTTTGTTTCAGGTAAAATGTCTAATGGCCGCTGAATAAGACTTTTCAACTTACGATCGGGCAACAACCTAGCAAGAGAATGTAATCAATAACCAATATGACAAAAAAAAAAACAGACAGTTTATGTGATAAGAAAATAAAAATCTGACAGGCTAATTAAATAGTCTGGTCCTAAATAATGCCACTCGTAAGACAGCCATCGACATAACTTGTACACATGCAGCATAGTTCCTTTACTAATTAATTTTCCCGCATTACTGCCTCAATGAAACTAGAGAAAAAGGAACGGAAGAGGTACACAACATAACTTGTTTTCTTTAAGTATATATATGTAGACCTACCCTTCTAAATTATGATGCATTTTATTTGGAGGAAATGGCAGTAAGGATCAAGGAAAAGAAGGTAGGAAATAGAACAAAATAAACACCACCAATTTTGCTTCAGTGTCTCAAGAGGGAAAAGTAGTATAGCCAAAAGATAATAAAAGACAAGAGTCCAGAAAGATGCTAACCTCATTTCGAACAATTCCCTCAATGCATCAAAGCCTGTGAACGCATATCTTTTACCAACTTTTGATGCAACCATACCTGTTTTAAAAAAAAATCAAAAAAGAGAAAGAAACTCTTTAGAATATTGTATTTATCAAAGAAGAAAAAAGAAACAAGATGATCTGCAGAATGGTAATTGACATGAAAAGCCTAGCTATACTGACGATCACGAGAAAAATGAAGTAATCCCCAACGAGTTAAAACATGCTTAACAAACTTAGAACTGCAGGAAATTGTGTAGCATAAACCGATAGTTCATAAATTTTCAGAACCTGTGATTTGAGACAATATCAATTTGCTATTCGTGATAATCTTGAAGTTTTAAAACAGAAGATGATATTTATCTGAAATTGTGTTATTCCATCGATAACACAGGCCTCCGGAAGCGCCAGTGCATAGCGACGGATAAAGCGTGCTGAGAATGTTAAGAGGGGTCGTGGTAGACCAAACTTGACATGGGAGGAGTGTGTTAAGAGAGATCTGAAGGATTGGAATATCACCAAAGAACTAGCCATGGACAGCGGTGCGTGGAAGCTAGCTATCCATGTGCCACAACCATGAGTTAGTTTCCAGATCTTGTCGGTTTCACCTCTAGCCTACCCCAACTTGCTTGGGAATGAAAGGCTTTGTTGTTGTTGTGTTATTCCATCGACATCATAATGGCCTTCAGATGTGTCTGGATGGGCCCAGCGAGGTTCTACCACTAAGAGGATCGGTTATATGCTTATATTATCAAGGGACCAGAGTAAAATTGTGATCTCAGTTTTAAAAGAAAATTTACAAGGAGATGAAACTAGAGGCAGAAGGTAACCTTGACTCGTGAAGATGAGTCATCTCGTAAACTTGAGCCATATTTCTCCAGTGGCAAGGAACACATTGACAGAGAAAGACCTTGCTGATATTTACACAAGACCACTGGCTATGATTATATTGAGTTGATCACTATACACTACCAAATTACAGCAATGTTAATAGTACAAGCCACTTAAATAAAGCCTATTGAACATATTTGTCTCTGTGCACATTGAACAGATGATCTACTCCGGAGCTCCTTGGTTTGGGGATCAGTGTGATATGGGATTTATTGAGCTTCTGGTGTGCAACAGGTTCACTCATGACTCTTATAAGATCTTAACATTCATGGTTCATTTTTTGATCTTTGGTTGACTGACTCACAGTTACTGCAGTCGAATTATTCCCATATACCAGTTCGACTCAGATTGTTCATGTGATTAAAACTGCCACTATGATATCAGTTGCGAAGTTGTAAGGATTACTTCGCACATTCATTCCTAGCTGTGTCTACATACATGAAGAATCCCAAAAGTTACAGTCTAGCTCTGTTTCCATGATCTATGAAGCATTATTGCATAAATTTGTCCAACGTGCAATGAAGATGGAATATTTGCTGCAATGAATAGAGTATTTCAATAGTGCTAGTCACTCACCAAGGAGAGAGTCAAGAGCCCTCATGTTTGCTATTGGATTGTCTTCAACGAGACATGTGAACGCCGACACCTTATCGGATGATGTACCGGACTTGGCCGACATCTCCAGGAGCTTCAGATCACCAGTACCCCGGCGCACCATGTCATACTCCCTCGAGTACTGCGCCATGAGCTTCTCCGCCAGCTCGCGTTTCCGGTCCACCAACCGCTGCATCTCCTGAAGCCCCATAGCTGGTGGGGCATGCTTACGGTCGCCTAGTACCTTGGTCGCAAGCTCATCAGCATCCGTGTACCACTGCCCAGAGAGAGCGCCGGCCTTTACCAGCGGGTAACTGGTGGCGGCACTAGTAGTGGCGGCGGTATGAGGGCCATGAAGCTCGAGAGGATGCGGCTTCTTGGTAGGTTTAGGAATTTGGGGGTTTGTGGTATTTGGGGGCGCTTCTGGGTTTGGGGATGCTTCGGCGGCTTGGGGGCGTTTATGGGGCCGGACTTGCGGAAGTCGGAATCGTCGAAGCCGGAGGAGTTACCGGTGTCGGGGAGAAGGCCCAGAGAGGAGGCGAACGAGGCGACGTCGGACTTGATAGCGTCAATGTCCCCTCCTCCCCACTGGCGGCGCGCTTCTTCGACTTCTTCTTGCTGGACTTCGACTTGGGATTTACGTCGAGCTTGACCGCATCCGCGCCCTCCTCCTCCCCTTCATCAGCCAGCTTCCTCGATTTCTTGGTGGACTTCAGTTTGGGGCTCGCGTCGGACTTGAGCGCGTCCATGCTCTTCTCCTCCCGCCGCGGCGGTTTCTTCGCTTTCTTGGCGGACTTCGGTTTGGGGTTTGCCTCCGTCATGGCTGGACGCCTCGGCAATGGGATATGCAGAGATGTGAGGTGGGGTCAGGACGGCGAGGCGGCGGCGGAGGCAGAGGCGAGGTGGCGCCGGTGGGAGGAGGGAGTAGGAGGCGGCTGGGTTGGGAGGCTGAGAAGGGTTTTTCTCGGGGGAACAGAGGTTGAGGAGGTGGACAATGCCAGGCCGGGAGGAGGAGATGTTTAAAATTAGGCCCACATGATAAGGCCCGTTTCTTTTTTTTTTCCTTATTTGCGAAGACCGCTCTTTGAGAAGGTCGCGCGGGGCCGGAGAAAAAAATCCCTGGATTAAAAATACTCCAGGTACAAGTATACTAAAATATCGAAGTACAAATGCACTGAAAAATCGAAGTACTATGAAGTACAGCTATAATAAAAACCGAATACAAGTAAACTAAAAACGAACTACTACGAAATATGAGTATAATAGTTTTTGAAGTACGGGAAAAAAAGTTCGTCAAACCTATCAACATGAGATTTAGTTTTCATATTCAATGCGAGTAGCGCAATGGTGAAAAAGTTTTGTAATTTAGACAAGCGGTTCTAAATAATTTTATTTTGAATTTATGTTTCTCTAAAAATGTAAAAAAATGCATTCTTCGACCCACTTGTGTCCCTTTATCATATCCTCACCCCCATTTCTCTTCTCAGTGATTTCTAACATCTTGCGACCGTTGGTAGTTTCTATGAAAAATCATTAGGATGTATTTTTTTTCTTTTTGCGATTTCAATACTCTAAAGAAATGAGTATTGTAGCTTTGAAGTCCTTGAGACTTATTGGATAGCTCATGCGTGGTGGACTAGTCAGGCATGGTTCGAGCCTCTCCCTCCTATATAAAGTTGGTCCTAGGACCAACTTCTTCATTTTTTACATCCTGTGTGCATGCATGCTCGACATGAGCTTTGTTTACCACTATGTCGTTGATCTATTGTTTGATTATTCTGAGTCACTCTACGAGTTTTGAACAATTCTAGTGAATATGTGGCATTGGTTACCATCACTTAGAATGAATGTGCTACCATAAATATGATAGTTGCTGAGTGCTAGAGAGTTTGCCCAGTGCAAATTATTGGCACTTGGCATAAAAGTAATTAATATTTTACTACTATATTTGTTTTGCCTTAGGTTGTTGGCACACAATGTTGAATCTACCATATTTAGAATTTGTGATAGAAAAAATTCCACATAGTTTAATTCCACGTTAAAGAACGCCAATCCATAAGAGTTTTTAGTCCTATTCACCCTCCCTCTAATCGGGATGTTTGCCATTTCACATACCAACGTCAAGAAAAGAGCACAATTCTTTGACGGTGGGATGACAACCACCAAGAAAAACCTGACATCTTTTGTGGTTGCACGACCCTACATGAAAGTAACCCTATCTTAGGGGCAGATGTGTCCCCGTCAAGAACGTTTCAGCCCATCAATAAAAACCTGATTTTTTATAGTGAAATACTTAATAACATTATCGACACTCGACAACAAAGTAACTAATCTTGTACTTGCTAGATTTTGTTTAGCCTTAAGTTCTTGGCACACATTGTTGAACCTACCATATTTAATATGTGTGTTTGAAAAATATCCGCATAGTTTAATTTCGCATTAGGAAAGCCAAAACCGCAAGAGTTTTAGTCCTATTCACCCTCCCTCTAACCGCTATATTTGTCATTTCACATAACAACGTCAAGAAATAGCACAATTTCTTAACGGTGGGATGACAACAACCAAAAAAATGTCATTTTTTAACAGTTGCACGACCCTACATGAAGCAACCCTATCTTGACAGCAGATTTTACAACTTGAGCAAGACGAGGGAACGATAATAGGAGAGGCTAATCTAAACGTTTTTATTTTGAATATTAAAAAAATGGAACACCAACCCAATTTTCTCTCTATGATTGAGGATATGTCTCAAATTTCATTAGTTAAAAATAATATCTTAACATCGAACTTTAATGGGAAGGAAGTTTTTAGCTGCCATTTTTCATATGGAACATAATAAAGTTTCAGGACCTGATGGGTTCCTGCTGATTTTTATCAGAAATTTTGGGAGGTTATCAAGGATGACTTGATGGCTACGTTTGCACAGCTACAAACAGGTTATTACCATTGTTTTAATTAAATTTTGGTGTCATCACCTTGTCTCCTAAAAAAGAGGATGCAAATAGAATTGAACACTATTGACAAGTTTCTCTTCTCGATGTTAGGTTCAATTTTTTTTACCAAAGTAGGAACTAATCGATTACCTTCATTGCTCATAAAGTTGTGCGCCGAACGCAATCTGATTTCAATCCCTAGAAGACATATACTAGAGGGTGTTATTGTTTTCCATGAAACCATTCATGAAATTCATAGGAAAAAAATGGATGGGGTCTTATTTAAGATTGACTTTGATATGGCATATGATATGGTAATTGGTCTTTTTTGCAACAAGCTTTACGCATGAAAGGATTTGCACCAAAGTGAATGGATTGCTAGGATTGAGCGTTGGGATTTGAGTGAATGATGATATTGGTCACTATTTTCATACCCTAAAGTGTTGTGACGAGATGATCCATTATCCCCTATAATATTGTTTAATATAGTTGCATATATGATTGCCATGTTTATTGCAAGAGCAAAGGAATACGGTAAACTAGGAGGACTAGTACCATACCGCTGGTCGAAGCGTGTGTCCATCTTACAATACGCGGATGATACTATTTTGTTTTTGAGCATGACCTTGAGAAGGCGATGAACAAGCAGCTCATCTTTCCTTTTTTTGAAAAATTATCACATCTCGAGATAAACTTTCGTAAGAGCAAACTTTATTGCTTTGGGAGAGCTAAGGTGGTACAAGATGATTATCGACGTATTTTTGGGTGTGAGGTCGAGTATCTTCCGTTTAAATATCTAGGCATTTCTCTTCATTAGGAAATTATTATACAAAGAATGGAAACTAGTTCAATATTTCTTTGATCGTAAATTGGGATCTTAGACAGGTAAGATGCTCTCATACCTAGCTTTATTGTCTTACTCAATTCCGTTCGCACAAGCTTGCCAATGTTCTGGATAAGGCGTGTGGAAAAGATTGGATTTCTATCGCTCTAGATTCTTTTTTGGCAAAGTTATCAAACAAAAAAGAAGTATTGGTTAGCGAATGGGAACATTATTTGCCGCCCCTAAGGATCGGGGCATTGGGAGTTGAGGCACTTGATATAAAGAGTACATTTTACCTAGCAAATGGTAATTTAATTTGGTAAATTATATAACAAATATTTCTATGGCAAAACATTATCTCAAGTTAACCAAAACCTACCGATTCACACATCTGGAGGAGATCATGGAGATTAACATGATTTTTTTTGTGCGAGGTTCTTTTGTTGTTGGCAACAACCTTCAAACTAGGTTCTAGGAGGACTTTTGGCTAGTGTTAATCCTTTATCGGTGGAGTATCCCTCTTTGTATAATATTGTGCGACACAATTTTTTTTTGGTTCCGGATGTTTTATCCGTTGCGCCACTAAATATTCAGTTTAGGAGAGTTGTTTCAAAAGAAAAATGGATCTCATGGTTGCATCTGGTGCAGAGATTAATTGATGTGAGTCTCTCTTTCTAACGCGCATGATTCTTTCAGGTGGAAGTTAAAGGCAACAAAATTGTTTACGGTCAAGACTCTTTATGTGATCTTTTAAAATGGGCACACAAGTTTTTTTAACGTAATTTCCTGTGGAAGTTTAAGATATTACACTAAAAAATAAGATTTTTCTTAATCGGAGAGTGTCATTAACCAAAGATAACCTTGTCAAGAGGCGTTGGACGGGATGTAAGAAGTGTGTGTTCTGTAAAACAGATGAGTCTGTTGAACACTTGTTCATTTATTGTCCTTTTGCGCGTAATATTTAGAGACTGGTTCATTTCACATTCAATATTTCTCCTAACATTATTATTAACATGTTTGGTAATTGGTTGAATGTAATTTATTAAGAAACAAAAACATGCATACGTTTAGGCGGTTATACTTTTCTTTGGGCAGTTTGGATCGCAGTGACGTGTTTTTTACAGGATGGTAGTTACTCATTTCTTGCAGGTTATCAACATGCCATTTATTGGATCCATATGTGGTTCTCTCTCCATGCCGATCAACATGGTCATATGTATTCTGGATACACTTGATTGATAAAGTCAGGGTGGCTGGTGGCATACTAAAATATTAGATGTTCAGAACTTCTGTCTTTTGTTGGCTGGTTTTTATCTTCACTTTGTGTGATCCATGAGTTGTATAAGACTATAACTTTTAAACTATGTAATACAAAAAAGATGTGTGCATCGTTTTGATGCAGCGACCGGGGATTTGTTCCCCATTTCAAAATAAAAAGTTGACGGCTAATGCGTCCACGTCAAGAACGTTTCGTCCTGTAGAAAAACTAATTTTCCGCAGTGAAATGCTTAACAAATATATTCAATAAAATATTAATTAATGTAAATTAAATAATAGAAAATTGTAGTTACATTTTGGTACAAACACACATTTTCAGTTCTGTGGTCTTAGAAAAAGTCATGCGAAATTATTGGTGGCTGAAACTAATTTATGATTGTAGCCTTTTCAAACCCGTCAACAAAATCTTTTTGTTAGTACTGCCAGAAAGTCCTTTTAGTAGTTGTCAATCCTTTGTTTAGCCTTTTCCTATCGCCGACAAAAATCAATGAAAAACAACAACCAGGTGGATCCGAATCAGCGATACCAGAAAAATAGAAGGAAAAACAAAAGCATCTTCATCTAAGAAAACATCAACTCGTGGTTCGTGATCAATTGGTGATGCGGTAACCACGTCCACTCCATACAAGATACAACCTCCTCTTCTGCCATTGAGAATCACGATTGATTGGTTCATCTTCTGTCACACTTAAAATCAACGCTTCAAAAATGTTTTCCAGTAGCAGCAGCAGTATAAAACCCCGAGCGTAGCCGTGCTCGAGCTCTCTTTCGTCTTTCCCGCGATTCTTTCCTTCTTTCACATTCTTTTTAGTCGTTATTTTTGTAGAACTTTTTCCCAGGTAGCCCTTCCGCTTCCTCCTTTCCTTGTTTGTATCGCCGTCTTCTTCCTTTTTCCGAGGGAGGATCTTTAAAAAGAGGTTGAGGAATCGATCGCCGTGCTACCGATATCGCAAGAATATAGGGACATAACTCAATTTCACCGAAGGGTTTGTTTCGAGAGATGGCGTTGAGCGAGGAGTTAGAAGCGCTCCGGCCGTCGCCGACCGACGTGCAGGTCGTCACGTCCGACGGGACCACCATTGCGGCGCACTCCTCTGTTCTTGTAAGCGATCGAAGACTATCTCATTCTCATCCCTCGTTGGTTGTCAAATTTTGTTGGATGCATGATCTATCTGTTGCTAACTTTATTTGATTGAATGGGAAGGCGTCCGCGTCACCGGTGCTGGAGCGGATGATCGAGCTGGCAGCGCGCATCCGCATCCTCGGCGCCTCCTCCGACGCCGTCGCCGCCTTCCTCCGCTTCCTCTACTCTCCTAGGGAGGCGCCGGCCGGGGGGTGGGGGAGGCGGCGATGGAGGCGCATGGGCCGGCGCTGCTGGCGCTAGCGCACGCGCACCGGGTGCCGTGGCTGAAGCGGCGGGCGGAGGAGGCGGTGGCGGCGCGCCTGAATGCAGAGCGAGCCGTGGACGTGCTGAAGCTTGCGGGTCTCTGCGATGCGCCAGGGCTGTACATACGGTGTGCCCGCCTCGCCGGAAAGGACCTGGCCGCCGTCGAGATGTCCGAGGGCTGGCGCTTCGCGGCCCGGCACGACGCCGCGCTCCAGCTCGACCTGGTCCACCTCCTCCACGACGCCGACCAGGTGCGCGCGCCGTTTCTTCGGTCTAACTGTCGATCAGTCTGTCACATTGTTTGCTCTGAGAGAACTTGCCTGTGGCAAGATGGTTAGTTGGGTGGTTGTACCCCTAGCCCACCAGAGTTCAAACCCCAGGTTTGACGCTGGTGTTTCTCATTTAAGGCGGAATATTCTTCAGTGGGAGGCGACGTTCCCGTCGACAGCGAGGCGCCCGTGGTGACTTCGTCAATCTCAAGACTCGACCCGCCGACTCAGTCTCTCGGAGGTGCTCATAGGGGTAGGGTGTGCGTGCGTGCGTTCATAGGGGTGAGTGTGTGCGCGTGTATATGAGCGCTTGCGTTGTACTGTGTTTCGCAAAAAAAAAAAAATAAAAAAACGAAAGAAACTACCTTTAGTTGACGTAGCTAGCACGTAGCGTACCATTCCGTTGCTTGAAGGGTTGTTTCGGCCCTTTCATGGCGTCGGCCAATTCGCACGCGCAGTTCTTCCGCATAAGGCATACAACAGATGGTGACTGCCTACCTAAGACATACTGAATTTATACCTGGACACCGACTTCTCAGGGTCACCATCCCATAGATGGAGACACTGATGCACACGCGCTCCGCTGAACAGAAATCCGGGCCTCACATGTTTCTGACGTACTATGTTGACAGAGGAAGAAGCGATGGGAGCGGGAGCGGGCGTCCCAGGCCGTGTACCGGCAGCTCAGCGACGCCATGGCCTCCCTGGATCGCGTCTTCACCGAAGCGTCCCCGGCGCCGTGCGACGACGGCAGCGGGGGAGCCTCCACGGCGCGGCAGGGCGTCTTGCAGCTCGTGAGGCACTTGGCCGGATGCGGCAACAAAGGAGGAGGCGGCGGCTGCCCGCACTGCAAGCGCATCTTCCAGCTCCTCCGGCTCCACTCCTCCGTCTGCGACCGCGCCGCCGACGGCGAGCCCTGCAGAGTCCCCTTGTGCAGGGTAATGCAGCTAGGAGTCTTGGACCAAGACTCTTGGTTATGTTCTGCCCCTCTACCCGGCGGGGACGTAGCTTTCGATCACGTTTAATCGGTGCGACACTGACATGAATCTGAAAGACCACCTAGCTATTCCTGAAAACGAAAGTTCCGGCAGATATTTGCCACGATCTGAACGCAAGAGACCTGAACTTCAGTTCTGGCAGAAACTTTCACACCGGCAGCTAAGCATGTTTTTTTCCTGTTCTGTTTTCTGTGCCCAGCAATCTCAAGATGAAGATGCAAACGGAGAAAGTGGACAGGACGTGGAGGCTGCTCGTGAAGAAGGTGGCGAGGGCCGGAGTCATGGCTACTCTGGCCAACAGGGAAATGCCGGAGATCGTGATCAAGTCGTGGGCAAAATACAACTGCGGCAGCAGCAGGAGTAGAGCAGCCAGATTCTGATAGTAGGAAAGTATGCCGTCAACGAGAACGATACCCGGACGTGTTCCTTCTGCAGTTTTTTTGGGAGGAGGAATACAGAAGTTTATTGCACCCGTGCCTTCAACCTGTACACTCAGAACCCAACATCAGGGAAATGCATAATATACGCTCTCCTCCCGGTACCATAGTACCCCGCCGTTAAAAATGGTATTTCAAAGTTAAAAAAATCCCAAAAACAAACTGCGTAGATACATATATGTGTAATCTACATATTTGCAGAGTTTTGCTCAATAATACGTTGTATTATAGGCTACACAAAATCATGGCTCGAAAAAGGTGAAAAATAATTCAGTTTACTTGCTATATTTGTCTTTTTTGTACAGATCATGTATGAAAATATATTTCGCTGGAGTACATAGCAGACATGTATATGTACTTGTATCTTTTTTTCAGAATTTTTAGAGACGCTAAAATAAACAGTTCGATATTTCTAGAAAACGGGGGCTGGGAGCTACAAGTGTTTTTCGTTGACGCCTCATCTCGATGCGAACCTGACACTTCTATACTAGTACTAGTGATGTTTTGTGAAGAGTTGAGACGTTGCTTTGGCGCAAGGCAACGCAGTGATCGCCTTGTTTGACTTGAACGACCAATGTGGGTAAACATATCGCACTCCGCGAACTCCAAAACACTTTGGGAACAAGAGGGCCACGTCCATGTGAGAGATTGGTGAGCACAAAGCCTCGTGCTGTGGACTTGACCCCCAAATATCACCGACTTTCTCCCAGAGTCCCAGTTGCAAAGACTAACTGTCGCTATGAAGATTATTGATGATAAACGTACGCCTTATGTGGGTCATCGATTCATCTAGAGAAATTAACATAAAACTACCACTTTTCACGTCAAATTTAATTAATGCATCACTTTACGTATATACGACAGAAATCTATCACATTTTGCGTGAAATTTCGCAAAAAAGATTGATTCTAAATTGAGCACGAATTGACACTAAAACTGACAGGGAGGGCCCACCAGTCAGGCTGACGTGGCATGGGCAGATTTTTTTTTGCTATGGTGGACGTGGGTCCCGCCTGTCAGTGTCACATCTTTCTTTTCCCATCTCTCTCTCGCGTTGATCGCATCGCCTTCGTGTGGCAGCTTGCTCTACACCACGCTGAGATGCTGCCAGGGCGTTGTAGGCTGTGGCGAGCCCCAGTAGGTTCAAGTACCGCTCCTTCTCTACCGCCCTCCCTGCAAGCACGGTCGACCGATGCAAGCATCTTCGTCGCGTGCTGGTCTCAGGCTGCTCTGAAGCCGCTCGACCACACTACCGGCTTCGTCGCGTTGTCCTCTGCCTCCCCATCGAGCCGCGCGTGTCAGAATGCCGGGAACCCGGGCGAGTCAACTTCATCTTCCCCAGCTCCGGCCGCCGTCCCCGAGGAAGATTCCGTCATCGCTCGGCTACCCCCAGTACACGCGGCGCAGGGGGTGCGGGAAGGGGGGAGGGGGGCGCCCGGGGGGCTTCGTTTTCCCGACGCTTCGTCCGCCGCATCTTGTTGCCCTGCTCGCTGCGGGGTCTTCCTGACGGCCGCGGCTATTCAATGCGACAGAGAAGGGGAGAAGGGAGATACAACACTGATAGGTGGGACCCATGCCCACCTCAGCCAATTTTTTTCCTTTCCGTGCCACGACGGCCTGACCGGTGGGCCCCATGTCAGTTCCAGTGTCAATTCGTGCTCAATTCTGGATCAGTCTTTTTTGCGATAATTTGCGCAGAATGTGGTAGATTTATGCCGTATATGCGTAAAGTGGTACCATTTGGTAAATTTGGCATGAAAAGTGATAGTTTTATGCTAATCATTCATTCATCTTACACAACAGGAGTAATATTAACGAAACTAGTCTTGTTTTGGATTTACAGTGACCTATGTGCACTATGGTAGATCAATAAAGCATAAATAGTGATCGGTATGAAACAGCTCATACACTGCTATGGACTTTCAGATTGTTGTTGTTTCACTTTAGAGTTTAGACAAGAACCGACGGAGCAAAGGGCTTTTCTTTCCATGAAGGCATGAACCATCAAAGACGGCGAAAACAGCCTAATGGACCATGAAGCTACAAGATACTCCTTACAGAATATACCTAAACAGACATTTTTTTAGACCGTTTCACCGTAGGGGAAGCCCCTACGGTATTTTATATTAATGATAAAGAGCAGCAATTACATGGGTGAACAAAGGAGGGGAAATGGGAGAGTCAAGCACTGATGACTCAACCAACAAAACGGTCTAAAAACAACACAGCCTGGAGCAGAAAAGTAAAAGTAGAGTTCGAGCTGAGTTGAAACACTATGGGACTATCCACCAAGGAAGAGAGCTGCACTATGATGGAGTGACATCATTTATACTCCTATAACTGCGTACTATCATATGATCATAAGCTCATACCCCTAATATATATTGGTCAAGGAGGGACAAAAATTGTGTGCAGATTGATCAAAACTTCACACTAGAGACCAAATTAAGAGATCAGCTAGCTACTACTGATGATCTTCTCATACATCTTGCAAGGTTCTACAGCAGCCGGTTGTGCTTCGGCCTGTGGTGCTTCGGAGGGCTGTAATCCTTGGTCAGGAACCACCTCATCCTCTTCCTCTCCTCGGCCCATTCCTTGGCGTGCTGCCTCCTGGCGTTGTCGTGCCTCGCGGCATCTTTGCCTTGCACGGAAGGGGGGAACACTCCGGTTTCTTCAGCAGAAGAATGTGCAGCTGTTAATGGTCATGTAGCAAGATACATAGTAGTAAGTGGTAATAAGGTATAAGAGGTGCGTAGAAATTAATGGTAACTACTTACCAACAAGCACTTGCCGGTGAAGCAAGAACCTGAAGCTTAAGAGGAAGAACACAGCAACCAGGCTCACAAGGCCAAGGACCCTCATTTCTGCCTTTCTCACCTTTGTGCAGGTGTTGTGTGTATAAATAGGCCAGACCTCAGGCCAGAGCATTTCAACAAGAGATGTCCAGAGTTGGCAGGTCAAACGGCAGGAAATTTCGGTAGAATTCCGAGCACAGTGCCTCTGTCCTGTCAAAAAGAAAATCGAAGTTCTTGCCCTTGACATGATTAACTAGTCTTCCAAGAACTGCACGTCCTAGCTACGAGAAGAATCTCTTGTTCCTGGAGCTAGCCCATCGGTTACCGAACTTCCAAATCTTTCTTTCTTGCGGTTGCTGCACTCTCCTTTTGGGGACAAGAGCAGCTGCAGAATTAGTTTAAGGCTCGACAATGTAAACTCGATCTCGCTCAACCAAGCAGAACCACGTGACATTTAAATTGACGCCGTACACGCACTCGGAGGTTCACTAGTTTGTTTTTTTGAACAGGGGTTCACTAGTTTGTACTACTAGCGAGGAAAGCTGTGACTTCTGGTCTGCGCGGACGCTGAGGAAGCAGAAGCAGTGGCATGTCTGGATGGACTACCCCTTGCTTTAGAATGGACATACAATCCGGCGATCCTTGTACCGGATTGTTCTTCGGTTGTATCTTCAATTCAGAAAAAAAGGGCCTCGATTTACCATTTTATTGATTAAGAAACAAGTTTTTAGAAATTTACAAACCGGGTCTTGAACAAGGTCACGCCCCTCACAAAAAGCCTACTCTCCTGGCACGGCACCAAAGCGCTGCTTCTTCTTTAATCTTGGAAATAAGCATGCTAACGGTGGATGATCGGTTACGAAAGACGCGAGCGTTCCTCACCAATCAAATCTCCCAAAAACAACCATGGCAAGCCATGCCATGGCCTTTCTTTATATCATCTACAGAGCAAGGCTTTGTACCATCTACAGAGGGATCAGCTTATGCTGCGAGATCACTCATAACTGCCGAGTGATCGAAGAAATGCATCACCAGGACCGGACGGTTTTAATGTAACTTTTTATGTTTCAGCCTGGGATTGGATTGGAGATGATGTAACAAGAGTGGTCACGAATTTCTACACCTCAGGTATCCTCCCACCTCGCCTCAATGATACTCAAATTGCCCTCATTCCAAAAAAACTTGCTTGCCATTTTCCTTCGGATTTTAGACCTATAAGCTTGTGCAATGTAGTCTATAAAATTATTGCAAAATCTTTAGCAAATAGACTGAAAATGCACCTCCCTGACTATATTCACCCATCTCAGCAAGCTTTTATAAAAGGAAGACGTATTAGTAACAACATTATTGTAGCTCAAGAAATAGCTCATTCCTTCTCACTTACTTCTTGGAAAAGCCATGATTTTATGTTAAAAATTGATCTAGCTAAAGCTTTTGATCGAATAGAATGGCATTACATTGTTTCGGCTCTTGCTCGCAAAGGGCTTCATGGTCATTTCATAAAACTTGTGTATGCTTGCATCTCTTCACCGACTTTCTCTGTCATTGTAAATGGGCAAGCCTATGCGAATTTTACGAGCTCCAGGGGTATCAGACAAGGCTGCCCTTTGTCGCCATATCTTTTTGTCCTTGCAGTTAATGAATTATCTTTGCAGCTACAGGACGCTCTGCAAGCCAACCATCTCACAGGTATCTTACTTGGACCAAATTGCCCTCCTATCCACTCTTTGATGTTTGCAGATGATCTCATTGTGTGCGGCAAAGCCAACATGCAAGAGGCACAAACCATCTCCAATATTTTAAATCATTTCTGTCAAAACTCAGGGCAGATTCCTAACTGGAGTAAGTCCGGTATACTTTTTAGCAAGAGTGTTCCTCACTCGGAAAGAGAAAATATTAAGCAATTATTTCCAGCCCGCAATATTGACAACTCCTTTATTCATTTGGGGCATCCTCTCATTTTACCCTCTAAGGATAGATCTGCAGCTTACAATTTTGTTTATGATAAATTCAGGTCAAAATTGAGTGCTTATAAAGCAAACAGACTATCCCATGCAGCAAGGCTTACTCTTATAAAATCAGTTTTTTCATCTATACCTGTCTACTATATGTCCAACATTCTCTTTACAAAAAAATTTCTTACCAAGCTCACGGCGATTATTAGGAACTTCTGGTGGACAGGTGTCAAAGAAGAGCCCTCTACGAAATGCTTGTGCCTTAGGGCATGGGCTGACATTTGTGTAGACAAAAAATTGGGTGGACTAGGCGTACGGAATTTGCAGGCGATAAACCAGGGGCTTATTCTCTCGGAGGCTTGGAGGCTGGCAAAGGAGCCTCAAAGCCAGCTAGCTCAAATCCTAAAAGCAAAATACCATGATGACACTTCAATTTGGAGGGCTAAGTCAAACAAGCCCAAATCTGCATTTTGGACTGCAATCCTTAAGGTTCGTCCCCTCTTAATCTCAGGTTCCTTTTATCAAATCTTTGATGGCAGTAGCTCAATATGGAGCTCTCCTTGGTTTAAGGGCTGGGAGGCCATCTATGATAATCTAATTATTCAGCCTTCTCCTTTCGTATATCCGGCTGTAGTAAAAGATCTTTGGCTCCCAAACCAGAAAACTTGGAATGAAAATTTAGTTCGCTCTCTTTTTAATCCTCAAACTGCCCAAGAAATTCTTCAAACTCCTATCATTGATGCAAATGAGCAAGACACTTTAGTCTGGAAGCTAACCCTGCAGGAATTTGCTCTCCCAAGAGTGCTTACAAGCACTGCTTCAACAACCTCGCTCTCCTCCAAATCAACAACCCAAGGTTGTTCCACAACCAGTTATTTCATTGCTTAATCAGGTTTGGCAGGACAAAGGGATGGTGCCTCGTGTGCAAACCTTTGCTTGGCGACTTTTGCGTAAGGCTCTCCCCACTGGTAAGCGAGCTAGCAGATTTTCCAAACATATAGATAAATACTGCTCTAGGTGTGATGGTGTGGAAGATGAGATGCACATGCTCTTTCTTTGTCCATTTTCTAAAGCTGCTTGGTTCTGCAATCCTTGGTTCATAAAAATAGAGCTACTCGCCACTGTGCACCAGTCCATTCCTGACATAATCAATGCTTTGCTTTCCTCTAACCACCCGTGGATGAATACTACAAATCTATATACTTTCTTATGGTGTCTTTGGAAAGCCAGAAATGATACTCTTTTTGGCAGGAAAATTCGAAATCCTACCCAGGTATTTGCTGCCTTTAACGCCATTTTGCAGGGTAATAATTTAGAAGGAAGGCTAACTCATGCAGATCACTCCCAGCTGTGTGAAGATAAATCGCAGCTGCTTCACCCTATAACCACGCCTGCACAGAACCCTCCACAGATCCCTCCTTCTGTTTCAGGATCTTCTTTTGCAGGTTGCTCCATTTTCTGCGACGCGGCGTGGAAAATTGCAGGAAATGCTCAGCAGGCTCCTGCTGGAATTGGGATTTATATGCAAGTGGATAATAATCGGCATTTCCAACACCTGCATATTGCAGCCATGTCTCCACCCGCCGCATCTGCTCTTCAGGCTGAAGCCCTAGCTCTTGTTCTTGCCACCAAATTGGTTACTATTATCCAGCTACAGGAACCTCAGTTCTTCACAGATAGTGCTATCTTGGCTCAGGCGGCTTCTACCAACCATATCTTATATGCTCCGACTCATTGGCAGGTCAGGCCGCAGTTGGCATCCATTCAGGCAGCCTCGTCTTTTCAACCAAACAGGATTAGTCATATCCCTAGAAGTTTGAATGTCAAAGCTCATCATTTAGCTAGATTAGCTGCAAGGATTAGCTCTACATCTTTAGCTATCAGATGCCTATGTCAGGATGTAGGTGTATGTCCAGGCAGAGATATTCTCTCTGATCTATCCGTGAGTCCGTTCACGCTTCTGTCTGTAAAGTGCTGCTGATATTAATAAATAAAAACTCTTTGTTCAAAAAAAAAAAAAAAAAAAGGCGAGTGATCACGATCGGGAGAGAACAGAGCAAGATGGCACATGTGAATGGTTCGTTATTACAGATCTCTTTTAACTCTCTAAAAGGTGTGTAATCACAAACATAGTCCTCTTCTGTTAAATACTACTACCTCCGTCTAAAAATAAGTGTCTCAAGTTTGCTAAAAAATGGATGCATCTATACATGAAACATGTCTACATATATCCACTTTTGAGCAAACTTGAGACACTTATTATGGAAAGGAGGGAGTATTAACTATAGGTTCTAGCTGTTTCCAATGAACACTTGGTTAAAAATCGTGAGTTAAAAAAATCATGAATCTAAAGTTGACCCTTTGGATCCTCAGGGGTGCTTCGATGAATAGGAATTTCATTCCCCGAAAAAAAGAATAGGAATTGCATTACTACTATATATAATGGACGCAAACTTTAGCGCCCTCTCAGCACGTCGCGTACTGTTCACGTGAACAGTTATGAACAGTGCGCGCGCACTGTAGCACCTGTTTTTTTTCTTTTTTTTTTGCTTTTTTTTTTGCTTTGTTTTTTTTTTAAAAAATAAAAAAACCCCATGATTTTCAAAACATGCATAAAATATTACTATATATAATGGACGCAAACTTTAGCGGCCTCTCAGCACGTCGCGTACTGTTCACGTGAACAGATATGAACAGTGCGCGCGCACTGTAGCACCTGTTTTTTTTCTTTCCTTTTTTTGCTTTGTTTTTTTTGAAAAAATAAAAAAACCCCATGATTTCCAAAACATGCATGAAATATGTGCGCGCCGATGGGTAGGTTTCGCTCCCGTTATCGGCTTCGAGCTTGGTCGACTCTGACTCCTCAATTTTTGATCCAACTTTGCACAAACGTTTAACGAATTATAATGGACGTAAACTTTGGCGCCCTCTCAGCGCGTCGCGTACTGTTCACGCGAACAGTACGAACAGTGCACGCGCACTGTAGCACATGTTTTTTCCTTTTTTTGCTTTTATTTTTTATTTTTATTTTTTTGCTTTGTTTTTTTTTGAAAAAAATAAAAAAAAACCCGTGATTTCCAAAACATGCATGAAATATGTGCGCGCCGATGGGTAGGTTTCGCTCCCGTTATCGGCTTCGAGCTTGGTCGACTCTGACTCCTCAATTTTTGATCCAACTTTGCACAAACGTTTAACGAATTCTGTCAAATTTTCGCCGATGAGTAGGTTTCGAGTTTTCTCGACTCCAGCTCCTCAATTTTGGATCTAACTTCGCACAAACATTTGACGAATTCTGTCAATTTTTTGCAGAAAAGTCCCCGCGTTTTCCAAAAATTATATACACGAAATAAATGCGCGCCGACGAGCAGGTTCCATATTTTGTCACATTTTTTGCAGAAAAGTCCCCGCGTTTTCCAAAAAATTATATACATGAAAAAAGTTTCGAGTTTCGTCGACTCTAACCCCCAATTTTGGATCCAAATTCGCACAAACATTTGACGAACTTTGTCAAATTGTTTGCAGAAAAGTCCCCGCGTTTTACAAAAATTATATACACGAAATATATGCGCGTCGACGATCAGATTCCATCCCCGTGAACGGTTTCGCGTTCGGTCGACTCTAACTCCTCAATTTTGGATCCAAGTTCGCACAAACATTTGATGAATTTTGTCATTTTTTTGCATAAAAGCCCCCGTGCATTTTCTTGCAGAAAAGCCCCCACGTTTCCCAAAAATTATATACTTCGTCAAGATTTTCACAGAAAAGACCCCGCGTTTTCCAAAAAATATACACGAAAAATACGCGCGTCGACGAACAGGTTCCATCCACGTGATCGGTTCCGAGATTAGTCGACTCTAACTCCTCTATTTTGGATCCAAATTTGCACAAACGTTCGACGAATTTTGTCAAATTCCAATTTCCTTTAACATTTATCATGCCATTATAACCTTCAAACCTACACTTAAAATAAAATACAAATAATATATCCAAATTTTCCAAAAATAACAAATTTCCAAAATTCCCACAAAAAAAATTCCCCTGTTTGCTAAATTTACGCAAACATTAATGCATTACATAAAATTATTAGTTGTAATATTTATGCAAACATAAATGAATTATACAAGAAACGCCACCATTTCTACTCACAAAATATATTAGTTGAACAAAACAACTTAACAAGTTATATTCACAAAAATATACACCACGGGCGCGGCGTGCCGACGCGCCGCATTCAACTAGTAGGATTAATAGACGATCTAGATTTTAGGGTTTTTATGCTTTAATTAGTTATATTTGCTTGTGGCGCAAGGCAAGATCCGCACAGCAAATATCCTCGCAGCACGCGGATGGCCACATAGCCCCATCTGCAAATTATGCCACATCCACCCCGAGACGGCGCAACACTTGATCCACGACTGTTCTTTCGCGGTGCTGAGACGTGACTTGGTTCTCACGGAGCTGGGCTATCCGATGGCCTCGCGATGGCACCACGGCCTGCAGCTTTTGAGACATGGTGGCAAGATTATGTTGCGGCGATGCCAACGGATAAAAAAACGCAAAGCGAGTGACATCATCATCTACACCATTTGGGGAATTTGGAATGAACGAAACTGAAAGTCTTCACAACGTTGTGCTGCAAGTGCCGGAGGTGGTCCGCATGATCAGGGTGGAGATTGCCAGCGCGCTCTCGCCTTTTCCGATGACCAGGAGACGTGTCGAGGTGTGCCCTCGGCAATTCCCATGGTTGCTATATCTAGGGTTGATTGTGTGGTAGAGAACGCGTAGTATCGGTGGAATCGACGGCTGACAAGCTGGATTTACCCAGGTTCAGGGCCCTCGAGTGAGGTAAACCCCTACTTCCTGCTTGTCTGTGTTTATGGTATGAATATGAAGGTTACAAGGGTTCGACGAGCGGCTGATCTCGTCGAGGTTTTGGTGGCTATGGATTCCTTGCCTTGATCGATCACCCTCCCAGCCTTTATATAGGAGGCTAGGTCTCGGGAAACATAACCGACCAAGGTTACATGTATGGAAAGTCTTAACCGACTATTACTTGATCTAATTTGGAAAGCACTCTTCGTCTCAGGCCTTCCTTCGTGGGCTTTGATTAATCCTTGGGCTTCTTTGATCATTACGTGCACCAGGTACCCTTACGCTGGGTACCCGCAGAGTATAACCTCGTCAAGACGTCACACTTCAGTAGCCGTAGTTAGTTTCTTTGGCTTCGGCCTTTTTTGTTTTGCCCTTCGGGGCTCTATAAATACTCTTTTTACCTAATCGAATGGTAATACGACTGCTTTTTAACTAAAAAAGGTAGTTATATTTGCATGATAGAAACCTTGGGATTATTCTAAGAATATTCCACGTTTTTAGGAAAAGTTCCATGCAAAACTCTTATCACAATTTATTTGCCGTTATTTTTTTGAAAAAGGGTCTCCCCTAGGGAGGCGATTTTTACCCCCTCCTCACATGACAAGTGGCGACCTGTGGGGACGTCTCACCCCACGGGGACCGTAGCTACATAGTTCATCACGATCACGTCACATCACACTCAAGTCGGACGACCTATACGAAAGGGACAACTACTATATAGAGGAGCAGATAGGAGGAGTCTACCACGTGCCTTGCCTCCCCATTGTCATCTTCGTGGGCGGTAGTAGTCAAAGACACCATAGGGGTCGGAGGAGGGATGACGAGGAGAGGACCAAATGAGGCGTCTGGCGGAGCGGGCTAACTCCATAGTGAGGTGTCGGGCATTGGCTTCGGCAGCCGCTTTCTCCACCACAGCCCGCTTGGACAACTCGATGTCCTCATTTAACGCCTTCGTTGTGGGGACCCCGGACTAGCTGTCCGAAATACCCGATTATGCTTAACACAACGATCCCGTGATCAGTCTGTCGTTGCACATAATCCGAATTGGATACCAAAGTTTACATCCATTACAGTACCGAATAAAAGTCTTACATAAATGGTCATTTAGACCAAGTTCTTACATAGGTGCCTTCATGGGCCAAACCAAATATATCAGCGGAAGCTACGGCGTAATCGACATCATATTCTAACGATGACGACCCGACAGGCAGCTGACTTGTGGAGATCCTTAGTTGGCGTAGAAGTCGCCATACTCTTGCTCGGCATAGTGCTCCTCCTCGTAGTCTGGCTAGGTCAATAGCCAGGGACGAAACCAATATGAGTACATTTGAATGTACTCGCAAACTACCCCAACATGAGTATGCACCAGTTTTATTTTAGTTGACAACTTTTTCTTATTTAAAACATCTCTATATCTTTATTGAAAAAGGTAAGAAGAGTTTTATAACTATCTTTAAAGAAGTCACCATTTTCATCTGTTTTTCCAAAACTTCTCCTTTTTCCCGACCATAGCCCGTCATGGTCCACTTTCATCCAACCACCTCATACCGATCCGTTGGTATAGGTGTAGGAAACATTCTCCACTCCATTTTTCTTTAAAAACTCAAAGCCTTTTTAAAACTTGCACAAGGTCTTAGGACAGTCTCCCAATTGTCCATATCCGAGGACTCGGCTATTCGAATAGTTTTAAACACTCTGCAGAGGTAGCACGCTTTTAAACCCACATCCATCCAGCAACTCATCGTGTCTGCCACGTCTCGCCATACCAGGGTATGCGAAGTAAGCCGCCGGCCATAGCCTCTTATTTGCTCATGCTAGTATAGGATCCTTCCCATATGACACTTTCCATCGACACCCAGTCCGGTTTCCCGTCAGAAACCCTAAGTGTGAGGACTCATAGTTTTGTCCGGCGGTTTATGGTGGAACCTTCTATCCTCCCCACCAACTTGTGTGAGGACCCGGGTCAGGGGGTAGATCCTCGGACCATCCCCTCATGCATAACGGAGTCATCTCCGTCGATGAGGTATCCCATACTAATAAGAGCAAACTACATGACTACGCCTTTTCCCATATGTGGTAAATGTGGTCGCACAGGGTAGGATTGGTTTCCATAGTACTAGGACACTGTGCATTTTTCATAAACATCACCATTTTTCCACTTTTCCACTCCAACACCGACATCTCGGTATTTCATAAACTCATAAGAAATTTCAAAGGAGTTTTGAATAAACAACATTGTTTTCCCATCCTAAAGTTTTATATAAACTACTACATAGGGTGGCAAAATAATATCCATATATTTTGAAATGGGTTTTGTAAATCTTGCTTTGAGAGTAAACATGTTATGAAAGTAGATGCATATGTTGGTAGTGCAAGCTCAGAGAATAGCTTGCCTTGCTTGGCAAAGTGATCTTGCTCTTGTTCTTCAAATTCAGCAAACTCTCCTTCCTCGATATATCCGACAACGTTTCGTCTAATTAACAAACAAACAATGCAAACAATCACTAAGCTATACAAGCAATCATCTCACATAACCATCATCAACATCACAATTAGCTACTGCACACATCAAACCACACAATTTGATTTTCAAACAAATTGAATTAAACACTTTTAATTACTTCTAAATTATGGCAGAACTAGTTATTCATGTTTAATTCCACAACTTGAGTTCTGTTGGTCACAAAAATACAAACTAAAATTCTATGGAAAGCACTGATGTGTAGAATACAACCCAATTTGAATTGGATCATTTGGAGTTACCAAACTCCCTACACATTGGATTGAATCCAGTAGCTTAATAATCAAGTTTTAGCTACCAATTAAATTATATTGTTCCAAAAATTAAACCCTTTTAGGGTAACTAAACATGGCTATATGTGAGCTAACAAAATTGGTCCTAACTCATTTGGATCAACCAATAAACATATTTGTTTGTTTTAGTCCAGAAGGGTTTATCTTAAAGTCAACAATTCATACTACTTAATTAACCATTGAGCTAACACAAGGCAGTACTAAGCTAGCAAAATTGGTTTGGAATTATTTGGACTAACAGAGCATCAGAAACAAACAAGTTTAGAATTTAAACCTTCTGTAGCATTTTCAATAATACTTTTTACTTATTTAATTAAATGACATGAGACCAATTGTGTTGGTTAAACAATTTCATAAGCTTTCCAGAACAGTTGAGTTTGATTTATTTGGATTCCTAAATCTCGAGATATTGAATTTCAAAGTTGGATCCAGTACTGATTATTCAGAGAAGTTTGAAATTCGAAAATTCCCTCCTCTGGATAATGTTCAAAATTCTGACTGGTGGGGCCTACATGGCAGCGGCACAGCGCGCGCGGGAAAAGATTTAAAACCTGACGAGCGGGGCCCGCCCGTCAGTCTCTCTCTCTCTTTCATTTCTAAACGAAGCGGTACGCAACCGTTGGATTTAGATCCAACGGCCCACGTTTGCCCACGTCGACGGCAAACGTCGGCGACCTAAAACGAGCGGCGCTGCCGCGCCGGCGACGGCGAGGTGGATGAATCTCTCACCTAGAGGGCTCGGGAGGTCGCGGAGATGATGCAGATCGACGGCGGTGGTGAGGTGGAAGCTTCTGGCCGAGTTACACTTGCTGGGGTGGAGTGGTTCGTCGGCGGCGAGGCTCCGTCTTCCTCGGCCACGGACAGCAGCTCCGGCGAGGTTCCACGGCCGCGTCTGGGCACTGATCAAAGGGAAAAAGGGTGCGGTGAGTGCGGTGAAGCAGAGGGAAGTAAGTGCAGGCCAAAGAGGGAAGAATGGGGCAGTGTGGCGTCGTGGCCACGACGGACCTCGACGGCGGCAGTGGCTACGGCACAGCACGCCCTCCTGGCGGTGCACGGCGAATTGAGGGGGTCAGTGAGGGAGTGTGGTGGTGTGGTGTTCGCAGAGGGTGCGGGGGTGGTTTTATAGCGCGGGATGCGGCGTACGGTGGACGGAGTGCACGGCGACGTCCACGGCGACACGGCGGAGATATTTCTCCCCAATCCGACGCGGCGGTGCGAGGGACGTGGAGACAAGGCGTTCACCGGGGTCCGGACGTGTTCTAGAAGATCTCGGCCAAGCGCGGCGTGTCGGGGAGCAGCGAGCTGGGCCAATTTGGTCGACGACGGCGAGCTCGCCACGGCGACGTGGAGGGAAATCGAGGCGAGGGGCGGCGTAACTGCTCTCCTCTGCGGCGCCGCGGCTGCAGAGGCACGGGGGCGAGGGGGTGCGCGGCCAGGGGGGCCTGGGGAGCGCGGAAACGGCGAGCACGGTCGCGGCGACACGGCGATGGTCGTCGGGGCTGGAGTCGACGACGGTTTTGCAGAAAACCCCTGCTCTTCTTTTCTTTTATCACAACTAGGTCCTTCTCTGTTTCTTTTTAAAACCAGAAGGTTTTCTAGGATTTAATTAGGGCACTTAAACATTTTAGAAAAATTTGCAAAAATTTGTGGGCCTTCCATAATGTAGAAGCTCCACAAAAATTGGCATAAAATAATAAAATGTTTTGAAACATTTTCTTTTATAGTACTTTGTTTATGTTATTTTAATTTATTTCATTTGTTTTTATTTTTGAATTTTAAAACTAGTTCAAAAATAATATTTGAGGGGGAAAGTGGTAGGAACAAAATGGGGAGTGTTTACATTACAACTCCACTGACTTTGGTTTGAAAATAATTGAGTTTGTCACTTGAGATTTTCATGTGACAACTTGTCACTTTTATTTTTCTTGCTTTGATTTTATATTTTGTTTTCTTTCTTTCTTACTAGTGTTCACTAGAGCAAACACTCACACAACAGCAAGAACAACAACTCAAGTAACAAGAAGCAATTAACATACAATAAACAACAAAAGTTTTTGTTGGCTCTCATTTTTGGAATATAATCCTGATAATAATTTTGGGATGTTACAATCCTTCCCCCCTTAAAATAAATCTCGTCCCGAGATTTGCTAGGCTTGGGTTTTAAGGAGGTCTGGGAATTCGCTTCGAAGATAATCTTCGCGTTCCCAAGTTGCTTCTTCTTCAGAGTGGTTAGTCCACTGGACTTTGTAAAACTTGATCGCACGTCTTCGGGTAACACGAACATCTTCTTCGAGAATTTTGAGGGGTCTCTCACGATAAGTCAGGTCTTGGTTCAGGTCGATGGAGAGGTGGTCGATGTTTTTGAAAACATCAGGCTGGTCAGGAACTTCAAGACACTTCCGGAGCAAGGAAATGTGGAAGACATCATGATAATCTCCTAACTCCTGGGGTAACTCCAGCTGATAGGATACTTCTCCTCGACGAGCAATGACCTTGAAGGGTCCAATATACCTTGGCGCTAACTTTCCTTTGACATGGAAACGCTGCATTCCCTTGAGGGGTGTCACTCGGAGATAAACATAATCTCCGACTGAAGTGAGGTCACGGCGCTTGGTGTCAGCGTAACTCTTCTGACGGGATTGGGCAGTTTTGAGGCGTTCACGAATAAGCTGAACTTGCTCTTCAGCTTCTCGGAGGGTATCTGGTCCGAACAATTTGCTCTCTCCGGTATCGGACCAATTCAGGGGTGTACGACACTTCTTGCCGTAAAGGGCTTCAAAAGGGGCCATTTGCAGACTAGACTGATAACTGTTGTTGTACGAGAACTCTGCAAACGGAAGACAATCTTCCCACTTGGAACCATAGGATAGAACACATGCGCGAAGCATGTCCTCCAATATCTGGTTCACTCGCTCAGTCTGGCCATCGGTCTGGGGATGATAAGCTGTGCTAAAGGCTAACTTGGTTCCGAGGGCTTCATGAAGGGATTTCCAGAATCTTGAGGTGAATTGCGTGCCTCTATCAGATACAATCTTCTTAGGCACACCATGCAGGCTCACTATTCTGGAAATATACAGGTCTGCTAACTGAGCTCCGGTATGAGTGGTCTTGACAGGAACAAAGTGGGCAACCTTGGTCAGTCGATCAACGATGACCCAGATTGAATCATGGCCTCGGTTGGATCTTGGAAGTCCGGTAATAAAATCCATTCCAATCTCATCCCACTTCCACTCGGGAATTTTCAAAGGTTGAAGCAATCCAGCGGGTCGCTGATGTTCAGCCTTGACTCGCTGACAGATATCACACTTGGCTACGAATGAACCAATCTCTCGCTTCATTCCATGCCACCAAAATCTTTCTCGAAGGTCTTGGTACATTTTGGTTCCGCCGGGGTGGATTGAATAAGGGGTCTCATGGGCCTCCTTCAGGATTAACTCCTTAAGTTCCGTGACATTGGGCACACAGATACGGTCATTGAATTTCAGCACTCCTTCAGCATCTTCGGTAAAACCGGGTGCTTTGCCGAGGGAAATTTTCTTCCTAATTCCCTCTATGCTTTCATGACCTTTTGGGCTTCTTTGATTTGATCCATCAGGGTTGGGGTTAACTCTAATTGGCGAGATAACCATGGCTAACAAGCTCTAGTCCAAAATCTTGGAAGTCTTTGAACAAGGCTGGCTGTTCGGCTTGGATCAGGGCATTCAGGGTGCAAGGTTTGCGACTAAGGGCATCGGCAACTACATTAGCCTTTCCGGGGTGATAATGGATTCCAATATCATAATCCTTGATTAATTCCATCCATCTCCTCTGTCGCAGGTTCAGATCTTTCTGGGTGAAAATATACTTCAAGCTTTTGTGATCTGTATAGACCTCGCAGCGATGTCCCGCAAGATAGGGACGCCACTTCTTAAGAGCAAAGACTACAGCAGCTAACTCCAAGTCATGGGTTGGGTAATTCTCTTCATGCGGTCGCAACTGCCGGGACAGATACGACACAACTTTGCCTTCTTGCATCAGAACGCAACCAAGTCCGAGGCGTGATGCATCGCAATACACGTCGAAACTCTGGGTGACGTCTGGCATGATCAGGATTGGGGCTGAGGTTAGTCTCTTCTTCAGTTCTTGGAAACTATCCTCACACTTCTGAGTCCATTCAAATTTCTTGTCCTTCTTCAACAGTTGGGTCAGAGGTTTGGCTATACTGGAAAATCCTTCAACGAACTTGCGGTAATAACCGGCAAGTCCGAGAAAGCTTCGGATTTCAAAAACATTGGTTGGGGATAACCAGTCAAGAATGGCTTGTATCTTCTCAGGGTCAACAGAAATTCCTCCGCAGACACAATGTCCGAGAAATGCCACTTCACTGAGCCAAAACTCACACTTGCTAAGCTTGGCATACAGCTGGTGCTCTGGAGGGTCTCCAAAACTAGACGCAGGTGTTCAGCATGCTCTTCTTCGGTCTTGGAATAAATAAGGATGTCATCAAGGAAAACTACCACGAACTTGTCGAGGTACTCCATGAAAATCTTGTTCATGAGATTCATGAAATAGGCTGGGGCATTGGTCAGACCAAAAGACATCACGGTGTATTCAAAAAACCGTAACGAGTGGTGAAGGCGGTCTTGGGAATATCTGTCTCTCGGATCTTCAACTGATGGTAACCTGTCCGAAGATCGATCTTTGAAAAGACTCGGGCTCCGTTCATTTGATCGAACAGATCCTCGATCTTGGGAAGAGGGTACTTTTTTTAATGGTCACGTCATTCAGCTTGCGATAATCCACACACAGGCGTGTGGTACCGTCTCTCTTGTCCACAAATATAATGGGTGATCCCCATGGTGAAGCGCTTGGGCGGACAAGACCTTTGCTTAGCATATCAGCCAACTGCTTCTTCAACTCAACCAGTTCTTCCGGATTCATCCGATAAGGCTTTTGGGATATGGGGATGTTCCTGGGATAAGCTCAATTATGAACTCAATATCCCTATCTGGCGGCATACCAGGCAATTCTTCTGGGAAAACATCCTTGAACAGATGAACAACACGGATCTCATCTAGGGGGTCGAGCTATGCTCTCATGGCAGCCTGGGTGAGTTGACTAGTTTCAGACACATACTCCACTTCTACTTCTTTGTCGGTGGTGATGGATACAGCTCTTCTGGCACAGTCAATTCGACCATGGTACTTGGCTAACCAATTCATACCGAGTATAACATCGATGCCTTGGGTTCCCAGAACAATTAAGTTAACTGGAAACTTTTCTCCTTTGATCTCAAGGGGTACATCGGAGCAAAACATCTTGGTCTCTACGGTGGATTCTGGGATTTGGATGACCATGGGTTTGGGTAAGAGGCTCTTAACTAAACCTCCCTTAGCAACAAATTCTTGGGTAACAAATGAATGGGTAGCACCAGAATCAAACAGAACAGTTGCAGGTACTGAGTTGACAAGGAACGTACCCAGCACAACATCCGGAGCATCCTGAGCTTCTTCAGCATTGATGTGGTGCAGACGACCCTTGGCAACAGCAGCATTTCCGCGAGGTGCGGCATTCTTGCCATTTCCATTTCCATTGCGGCCTTGACCATTGTTCTGTGCCGGCGCATTGGGGCGCTGGACATTCCTCTTGGGATTGGGACATTCTTTGGAGTAGTGACCCTTGTTGCCGCATTCAAAGCAGATCACATTGGGATTGCGGGTGAAGTTGTTGAAGTTTCCTCCGGGACGGTTATTGTCATTGGGGCGGTTGAAGTTGTTTGGGCGGTTAGGGTAATTGGGGCGTGGAGCTTGGGGTGGACGATAGGCAGGCCTGGTGTTCTGCTGAAAGATACGAGGTTTCTGGCTGCTCGAACCTTCCTGAGCATTCATCCTCCTCTTGCGACCTTCATACATAGACTTGCGCTTGGTCTCCAGCTGGATGGCTTTGTCCACAAGTGACTCCAGATCACGGAAGTCATGGATAACCAAAGCACACTGAAGTTCATCATGAGTCCACTCATGAAACGCTCCATCTTCTTCTCTTCCTTGTCGGTGTCATCAGGAGCATACCGAGATAAGTCGGTAAACTCCTCAAGATAACCGACCACATCTCTACTTCCCTGCCTCAGCTTGCGGAACTCATCCTTCTTCCTCTCAATAAGTCCACTGGGAATATGCTTCTTGCGGAACTTCTCCTGGAACTCAGCCCAGTTGATGACATGACCAGCTGGCTGGAGAGTCTTGGTAGTTTCCCACCAAGCTCTTGCAGGTCCAGCGAGATAGTGGGTTGCATACAACACTTTCTCTTTCTCCCACAGCAGCAACTTCAGATTATTGTCGATGGTGCGAAGCCAATCATCGGCTTCTAGTGGGTGAAGTCCCTTGGAGTAGGTGGGTGGGTTGGTCTTCTGAAAATCGCCTAAGGTGGATCGCTGGTTTCATGCCATTGCCATTACCACCATTGTTGTTGTTGTTGTTGTTATTGTTGTTGTTGTAAGCGGCTGCGAGTTGTTGTAAGGCAGCGAGATGAGCTTGGCGCTCTTGCCGGGCATTTTCACGCTCCATGATAAGTGCGAGAAGTTGGGTGGGGGTTGGGTCCGGTGGTGGTGGTGCTGATCCTGATCCTTCCGCATTGCTGCGACGGGGCGGCATCCTGAAGCACACCGGGTATAAGAGACAAGGCAAGAAAAGTTCGACTAAGGGAAAAGACGATCTCTCAAGTGGTTGATTAATCCTAAGATTTATATGAAAATAGTTCACACAGATTTAAACAAGACAAACATACTTATATTTCACAAACACATCGAGTTCACATCAACATCAAGCTTACAACTCAAGCTTACAACATCACTTACATCTAGGATACATAACATCTGGTTTCCAAAAGAACCACTACTACTACTCGACTAGCTATAGGGGGTCAACCTAATCCTGCGGTAGTGATCAAGTCACTCGCCTACTGAGGTGGAACCTCCAGCTCTAACACGTCAGCATCTGACTGGTAGGCTGGCTCCTCGGGATCCTCCTCCTCGTCCTCGAGAACTGGCTCGAGTGGCTCCTCCTCCTCGTCAACTAACTCCTCCTCATCATCCTCCTCCTCACAGTCCATCTCCTCCACGAAGTCATCATCGTCACTGAGGAAAGCGTCGTTCTCCTTGCGGAGATCCTCGCCCTCCTCCTCCATCTCGTCAGTATGGTGCTCTAGATCCTCAATCAGTCCGTCCTGCTCTGCCACCTTCGTGCGGAGCTTCACGATAGTCTTCCTCAGCTGGGCCCTCTTCCTGAGAAGAGCAACCTTCTCCACCATCAGCTTCATCTCGTTCTCGCGAAGCTCAACGAGCGACTCGCGGTCAAAGTGGAGCTGAATCCTAGTGCGCAACAGATCATCCTGAGTGCACTGAAGTAAGATCTCCATGTCCATGATGTAGCTCCCAAACATCGGGTGGTAAGGTGAAGGAGTAGGGTGTCCATCACAGTTGCGCCTCCCGTAGAACCGGAAACGGGAGTCTACTAACTCCGCCTTGTGCTCCTCACAAAGTCGGGCTAGCATCCTCTGTGTAGCAGTACAGAGACCATCAACCCAGGTGGCCTCCTTGGTGGTGAAGATGAGCGTCCTGGAACTGGGAGACTTGATGTTCCTGCGAACTGACGATCTGATGAGCCAGCTCAGCCTTCCAACACCGTGAACATCAATCTGAGCTCCCTCAAACTCTGGAGCGGGGCGACCTAACAGCTTGGTCAACTCGAACAAGTCCCTCTCAAACGTCAGCTTGCTGTCCTTCTCCAGCTGAACGAACTCGGTCCATGGAGTGCCATCTACAGTTTTTAAGCAAAATTTTAAGTTAGTTAGGTGACAAGTATATCAAAATTTTAATATAGTAGGGCAACAAGTGAGTCAAATTTTAAACTTAATGAGAGGTGTAAAATTTTAGGGATACTAAGGAAAATGTAACATTTAATGAGAGTAAAATTTTGCATAAGTAAGAGGATTGGAGATAAGCAATTTTCGAAAATACTTCATTCCTTTCTTTTTAGAAATTCATCTTTTGTAACATTTGACAAACGACCATGCTAACTAAGGTTTCCTAAAGTCAGGATGGCTCTGATACCAAGTCTGTGGGGACCCCGGACTAGCTGTCCGAAATACCCGATTATGCTTAACACAACGATCCCGTGATCAGTCTGTCGTTGCACATAATCCGAATTGGATACCAAAGTTTACATCCATTACAGTACCGAATAAAAGTCTTACATAAATGGTCATTTAGACCAAGTTCTTACATAGGTGCCTTCATGGGCCAAACCAAATATCAGCGGAAGCTACGGCGTATCGACATCATATTCTAACGATGACAACCCGACAGGCAGCTGACTTGTGGAGATCCTTAGTTGGCGTAGAAGTCGCCATACTCCTGCTCGGCGTAGTGCTCCTCCTCGTAGTCTGGCTAGGACAATAGCCAGGGACGAAACCAATATGAGTACATTTGAATGTACTCGCAAACTACCCCAACATGAGTATGCACCAGTTTTATTTTAGTTGACAACTTTTCTTATTTAAAACATCTCTATATCTTTATTGAAAAAGGTAAGAGTTTTATAACTATCTTTAAAGAAGTCACCATTTTCATCTGTTTTTCCAAAACTCTCCTTTTTCCGACCATAGCCCGTCATGGTCCACTTTCATCCAACCACCTCATACCGATCCGTTGGTATAGGTGTAGGAAACATCTCCACTTCATTTTTCTTTTAAAACTCAAAGCCTTTTTAAAACTTGCACAAGGTCTTAGGACAGTCTCCCAATTGTCCATATCCGAGGACTCGGCTATTCGAATAGTTTTAACACTCTGCAGAGGTAGCACGCTTTTAACCCACATCCATCCGGCAACTCATCGTGTCTGCCACGTCTCGCCATACCAGGTGTATGCGAAGTAAGCCGCCGGCCATAGCCTCTTATTTGCTCATGCTAGTATAGGATCCTTCCCATATGACACTTTCCATCGACACCCAGTCCGGTTTCCCGTCAGAAACCCTAAGTGTGAGGACTCATAGTTTTGTCCGGCGGTTTATGGTGGAACCTTCTATCCTCCCCACCAACTTGTGTGAGGACCCGGGTCAGGGGGTAGATCCTCGGACCATCCCCTCATGCATAACGGAGTCATCTCCGTCGATGAGGTATCCCATACTAATAAGAGCAAACTACATGACTACGCCTTTTCCCATATGTGGTAAATGTGGTCGCACAGGGTAGGATTGGTTTCCATAGTACTAGGACACTGTGCATTTTTCATAAACATCACCATTTTTCCACTTTTCCATCCAACACCGACATCTCGGCATTTCATAAACTCACAAGAAATTTCAAAGGAGTTTTGAATAAACAACATTGTTTTCCCATCCTAAAGTTTTATATAAACTACTACATAGGGTGGCAAAATAATATCCATATATTTTTGAAATGGGTTTTGTAAATCTTGCTTTGAGAGTAAACATGTTATGAAAGTAGATGCATATGTTGGTAGTGCAAGCTCAGAGAATAGCTTGCCTTGCTTGGCAAAGTGATCTTGCTCTTGTTCTTCAAATTCAGCAAACTCTCCTTCCTCGATATATCCGACAACGTTCTCGTCTAATTAACAAACAAACAATGCAAACAATCACTAAGCTATACAAGCAATCATCTCAACATAACCATCATCAACATCACAATTAGCTACTGCACACATCAAACCACACAATTTTGTTTTCAAAAAATTGAATTAAACATTTTTAATTATTCAAATTATGGCAGAAACTAGTTATTCATGTTTAATTCCACAACTTGAGTTCTGTTGGTCACAAAAATACAAACTAAAATTCTATGGAAAGCACTGATGTGTAGAATACAACCCAATTTGAATTGGATCATTTGGAGTTACCAAACTCCCTACACATTGGATTGAATCCAGTAGCTTAATAATCAAGTTTTAGCTACCAATTAAATTCTATTGTTCCAAAAATTAAACCCTTTTAGGGGTAACTAAACATGGTATATGTGAGCTAACAAAATTGGTCCTAACTCATTTGGATCAACCAATAAACATATTTGTTTGTTTTAGTCCAGAAGGGTTTATCTTAAAGTCAACAATTATACTACTTAATTAATTCTACCAAAATTAGGGGAGCTAACACAAGGCAGTACTAAGCTAGCAAAATTGGTTTGGAATTATTTGGACTAACAGAGCATCAGAAACAAACAAGTTTAGAATTTAAACCTTCTGTAGCATTTTCAATAATACTTTTTACTTATTTAATTAAATGACATGAGACCAATTGTGTTGGTTAAACAATTTCATAAGCTTTCCAGAACAGTTGAGTTTGATTTATTTGGATTCCTAAATCTCGAGATATTGAATTTCAAAGTTGGATCCAGTACTGATTATTCAGAGAAGTTTGAAATTCGAAAATTCTCCTCTGGATAATGTTCAAAATTCTGACTGGTGGGGCCTACATGGCAGCGGCAGCAGCGCGCGCGGGAAAGATTTAAAACCTGACGAGCGGGGCCCGCCCGTCAGTCTCTCTCTCTCTTTCATTTCTAACGAAGCGGTACGCAACCGTTGGATTTAGATCCAACGGCCCACGTTTGCCCACGTCGACGGCAAACGTCGGCGACCTAAAACGAGCGGCGCTGCCGCGCCGGCGACGGCGAGGTGGATGAATCTCTCACCTAGAGGGCTCGGGAGGTCGCGGAGATGATGCAGATCGACGGCGGTGGTGAGGTGGAAGCTTCTGGCCGAGTTACACTTGCTGGGGTGGGTGGTTCGTCGGCGCGAGGTCTCCGTCTTCCTCGGCCACGGACAGCACTCCGGCGAGGTTCCACGGCCGCGTCTGGGCACTGATCAAAGGGAAAAAGGGTGCGGTGAGTGCGGTGAAGCAGAGGGAAGTAAGTGCAGGCCAAAGGGGAAGAATGGGGCAGTGTGGCGTCGTGGCCACGACGGACCTCGACGGCGGCAGTGGCTACGGCACAGCACGCCCTCCTGGCGGTGCACGGCGAATTGAGAGGGGTCAGTGAGGGAGTGGTGGGTGGTGTGGTGTTCGCAGAGGGTGCGGGGGTGGTTTTATAGCGCGGGATGCGGCGTACGGTGGACGGAGTGCACGGCGACGTCCACGGCGACACGGCGGAGATATTTCTCCCCAATCCGACGCGGCGGTGCGAGGGACGTGGAGACAAGGCGTTCACCGGGGTCCGGACGTGTTCTAGAAGATCTCGGCCAAGCGCGGCGTGTCGGGGAGCAGCGAGCTGGGCCAATTTGGTCGACGACGGCGAGCTCGCCACGGCGACAGTGGAGGGAAATCGAGGCGAGGGGCGGCGTAACTGCTCTCCTCTGCGGCGCCGCGGCTGCAGAGGCACGGGGGCGAGGGGGTGCGCGGCCAGGGGGGCCTGGGGAGCGGGAAACGGCGAGCACGGTCGCGGCGACACGGCGATGGTCGTCGGGGCTGGAGTCGACGACGGTTTTGCAGAAAACCCCCTGCTCTTCTTTTCTTTATCACAACTAGGTCCTTCTCTGTTTCTTTTTAAAACCAGAAGGTTTTCTAGGATTTAATTAGGGCACTTAAACATTTTAGAAAAATTTGCAAAAATTTGTGGGCCTTCATAACTGTAGAGCTCCAAAAAATTGGCATAAAAAATAAAATGTTTTGAAACATTTTCTTTTATAGTACTTTGTTTATGTTATTTTAATTTATTTCAATTTGTTTTTATTTTTGAATTTTAAAACTAGTTCAAAAATAATATTTGAGAGGGGAAAGTGGTAGGAACAAAATGGGGAGTGTTTACATTACAACTCCACTGACTTTGGTTTGAAAATAATTGAGTTTGTCACTTGGAGATTTTCATGTGACAACTTGTCACTTTTATTTTTCTTGCTTTGATTTTATATTTTGTTTTCTTTCTTCTTACTAGTGTTCACTAGAGCAAACACTCACACAATCAGCAAGAACAACAACTCAAGTAACAAGAAGCAATTAACATACATAAACAACAAAAGTTTTTGTTGGCTTATTTTGGAATATATAATCCTGATAATAATTTTGGGATGTTACATTCGTGATCTTATGGCGGCGGGCATCCGTCTAAGCGGTGGTCAGAGAGTGTCGGGAATCACGCCAAATCGGTTGCCCTCTGTCTGCTAGATGCGGGCCACTGCCTCCTTGCAGGCTTTCCGCCTGGCATGTCTAGTTGTCCGCGTCTCAGACTGGCAACCGTCACGCGGGCTCGGAGGGCAAGCCACCAACATACAACCAAGTAGATTTGTATCGGCGAGCTACATGTAGCTGCTCGGAGCGAGGGCGCGTTGTAACGCCGACACAGACAAGTGGTTGCATTGTCCCTGGCTAGGAGCCGACGGGAACTTGAGCCGCCCGAGTGTTCACCAAAAACCCACGAATGGTGAGGCGGAGTGCAAGCTCCTTGTCGTCGTACATGGAAGGGAGGGTGACTTGAAACCGGCGTCTGCCGAACCCTTCGCCACGAGCCTGTCCTGGTCGAGGTCGGCATCGGATACCGATCCGTTAAAGGAGCCGGACATGGAGGAGCAGAGGGGTCAAAATGGATAGGGGTTTGTGGGGTGGGTATATGTGGGGAGTGGGGCGCCAAAAACCCTTGCGTGCTGGTCCCGGCCTAGCGACGAGTGTCAGGGCTTGTCAGGACATCCCCATATCCACTCCACTAATGGGATTGGTTTAAGGGATGCCGGATAGTCTAAACGTTTAAGGGGTTTGATTGGGTTTGTGTTTTCTATCTTATTATTGTCCGGCATGTCAGCCTGTACAAATGCAAGGTGTAGGGGCCAGATGAATATGCTTTAGAGTACTCGCTCCGTATCAAAATATAAGATATTTTAAGATATTTCAATATAGAACATACTGGTTGAAATAGGTAAAATCTACCCCCTAATACGTGTTTAGGTACACTTGCATCATAAAATATTTAAAAATATTATATTTTGGTACGGAGGAGTACATATAGGCACATCTTCAATTTTATCCGATTCAACGGAAAACTTACATTGTGGACAAAAAAAGCACCCCAACCGCATGGAGCCACCTGTCAACGCATAAATATTCTCCACTGCCGCGTGGGTCCCACGTTTCAGCGTTAAAAAGACGTCCTCCGGTGTCACGAAGGCCCATCAGCTGCTGAAACCCCATGAAGTTTGAGTACGTCACTGGTGGTGCCCACGGCTGTGGAGAATCACCATTCACCGGAGAAGGAGGATTGATGACAAGGAAAAGCACGAGGGCAGGGCGCGGTGGCGGCGTCGCAATCATCCCGCACGCCCCCCACTCTACGCCACCCCACCGCATCCGCACCAACAACAACCCGAGAAAGAACAACACTGGGATACCACCGGCGACACGCTCTCCGACCCGAGAAAGCGAAAGCAAAGCAACCCAAAGCACAAGCAAGAAGCTAGCCTCGCTCCAGGCTTACCACACTCACCACGATTCCTCTCCTCGGCTATCTCCCTTCTCTTCTTGAAGCTTCTAGTTCCATCTCGCGCTCTCGCATCCGCGCCAACCAGGCCCCCATCACTGGTGGGTTGCTACCTAACAGCGGTGGTCGGTGGATGCCCGCCGCCCGCCCGTTACCGTCTCCTCCCGTCGTCGCCTCTAAGAGCGGCGGAGGCTCGCCTCGCCAGGCGCCAGACCGGTGGTGCTGCCGCCGCCTCTGACGTCGCCGCCCACGCCCCCTGCCCCCCTCCCGCACCGCGCGCGATGGACCCCGCCTCGCGCCCCGCCGTCGTCATCGACAACGCAACCGGGTACGTACGCATCCCTATCCGCCCCTCTCACCAGATCCGCGCGCGCAATGGCGTGGGTGTTGTGAACGCACGACGCTTGATCCAAGTAAACAACCGTGGTATGACAGCTACACGAAGATGGGATTCGCCCGGGAACGTGGAGCCCTGCTTCATCACCCCCACCGCCGTCGCCGTCAACCACTCCTTCGCCGACCAGGACCAGGGCCAACGCCGCCAAGGGAACTGGCTGCGCAGCACAGCGCGGGCGTCATGGGACCTCGAACTTCTTCATAGGGGAGGAGGCTATAACGCGGTCCCGCTCCAGCACACCTACAGCTTGAGCTACCCCATTCGCAACGGGCAGTGGGTGCCGATCTCTTCGCAACCCCTCAGCTGAATGTTGATGCGCGTGCGTTGGTGTGTGATCTTCGTTGATTCAGCTGAATGTTGACTGCTCAGTTTGAGAATTGGGACACCATGGAGAAGTTCTGGCAGCAGTGATTTTCAATTACCTCGTGTGATCCAGAAGACCACTATTTCCTGCTGACGAGAGCCCACTCACTCCTCCCGAAACTCGCGAGTACACCGGGAGATCATGTTTGAGACCTTCAATGTGCCTGGTCTGTACATAGCGGTTCAACCCGTCCTTGCCCTCGCTGCAGGATACACAACAACAAAGGTCAGTCATCAGGTCCACTCTTGTGGCTATTGAGCTTAGGATTTGTGATGAATAATTACGGGCTAATGTTATTTAAGTGGTGCTTTC